>JANBPO010009603.1:56347618-56806958 GCA_024336825.1 Amorphophallus titanum | reverse complement strand
TCCAGGAGCTTGCAGAGGGTCTTGTTGAAAGCTTCAGCCTAGCCATTGGCCTGTGGGTTGTAGACTGAGGAGGTTCTCCAGTCGATGTGGAACTTGGCCGCTAGTTGGTATATGGCCTTGTTCTTGAAGGGTGTTCCGTTGTCAGACATTATGTGATTGGGAGTACCAAAATGGTAAATGATGTTGTGTTGGACAAATCTGGCGACCACCTCGCCGGTGGCTTCTCACAGGGGAAGGGCCTTCGCCCAGTGAGAGAAGTAGTCAGTGGCGCCAGGATGTACCTGTGACCCTTGGACAATGGTGGGAATGGCCCTACAATGTCCATACCCCACTCTGCGAATGGCCAGGTGGGGGCCGAGGGACATAATGGGTTAGGAGGCCTTCTGGGGACCGGGCCGAAGGCTTGGCATTGATGGCACGTACAAGCGTACTGGATATAGTCTGTGTACATGGTAGGCCAGTAGAAGCCTTTGAGCTTGATGTTGTGCTTCATTCTGTCTCCGATCTGATGTGTGCCGCACAGCCCAGAGTGAATCTCGTGCATGATGGCTCGAGCCTCTGCTGGGGAGACGCATCTCAAGAGGAGGGACTTGTCCCTCTTGTGGATGAGCTGGTACAGGGAGTCGCCAATTAACTCATATGATGTTGCTCGGTGAAGTAACTAGACCCTTTGAGCCCAGTCCGAAGGGAGCCATCCCTTCTTGAATTTGATAATAGGCTCACGCCAATCTTCTTCTTCTGGAAGAGTGTCCCGATGGAGGCCTTGGACCTCATAGATAGTGAGACCGGAGTTGCCTTTGAGTGAGCTCAGCATCAGTCTTCTGTGCTTGACTATGATGTCGACTTCACCCTCGGGCGATAGATTAATGGCCGCAGCCAATTTTGCCCGGGAGTTAGCCTGAACGTTGCTGCTTCTAGGAGCGTGGTCTATTTCAAAGAAATAGAACTTCTTGGTCAATCGGGTGATGACGGTGTGGTATGGAACCAATTTTGACTTCCGTACGTCATAAATACCGAGGACCTGTTGGACGATCAGTTGAGTGTCCCCGTAGGCCTTGAGGTATTTGACGCCCATGTCGAGAATCATCTAGAGTCCAATGATTAGAGCTTCATATTCTGCTTCATTATTGGTCAGAGCTTTTATGAGGGCACAGGAGTTGTACAAAACTCCACCCTGAGGAGTCAAGAAGATGATTCCGGCGCCTACCGTAATGCCTGAGCTGAGCTTGCTCTAGGTAGTACCTCGAGAAGTGCCATCTAAGTATAGCTCCCAACAAGGTAGATTAGCTATGAGGGCATCTTGTTGCCAGTAATACAAGACATCTCCGCTCTATTTGGCCAGTTGTTGCTATTGAAGAGCAAGAGATTCTTCATCTGGAAGCCCCGTGTTGAAGGGACAATCATCCGGTACTGGATGGACTGCCAAGAATTCAGCCATGCCCTGCCCCTTGATCACTTTTCTAAGGACGTAGGTGATGTCGTACTCCATGAGTAGGAGAGCCCATTTCCCTAGTCGGCCTGAGAGAACAGGCTGTCTGAGGAGGAACTTCAGGGGGTCGTGCTTGGATATGAGCTTAACCCGTTGAGATAGGAGGTAATGTCGCAACTTCTTGACGGCAAACACCAATGCCAAGCATACTTTCTCCATAGGGGAGTAGCGATACTCAGCATCGATCAGTTTTCGGTTGAGGTAGTAGAGTGGCTGCTCTTTACCTTCTTCATTGATTTGCGCCAGTAGAGCCCCCAATGAGGCGTCCATGGCGGCAATATAAAGTATGAGGGGTTTACCCTTAACAGGTGCCCCCAGGACTGGAGGAGTGAGAAGGTACTCCTTGATTTGCTCGAAAGCCGCCTGGCATTTCGAGTCCCATATGAAGGGAGCATCTTTCTTCATCAACTTACTGAAAGTCCATCTGCTGCACAATTGCTTTCCCTGAAAGTGTGAGCCACAATGGTCTTCTGACTTTGAATGAGGGAGCGCAGTTCATGGAAAAAGAGCAGAAGTCTCCATGGGCATTTGACTTCATCTTTGACGATATTAACCAACAGCTTGGAATCAGATTCTGCTAGGTGAATGTTTATGCCTTTGGATGCAGCATACCTCATGCCATCTAGCATGACGCAAGCTTCAGCCACCAAACTGAAACAGGGGCCATAGTAGTGACTGAGGGCAATGAGGATGTTTCCTTCATTGTCTCTGATCAAGCCTCCTCCCCCGCCTGGCCCCGGGTTACCCTTGCTGGCTCCATCGACATTTAATTTGAACTTACCAACTGGGGGAGTGATCCATCTAGTGATCACAGGTTTCCTTCTCTTGATCTCAGGTGCAGGGATTGAAAGGTGCCGAAGAGCAGAGAGCACTGAGAGATCACCAGCTGAGGTGCAGGCTTTGAATCGGGTGTTGTTGATAGAATGGATAATTTTGTAGTAAATAGTAGTCAGAGAACTATACTTGCCATCATATTTCCTTTTGTTCCTTTCACACCAAATCTCCCAGAGCCAACGAAAAACAATAAGCATCGATACCTTCCCCATGAAGCTGGAAATATTGGTACCTTGAATGACTTGACTTAAAAAACCATGGCCTGAGGTGCAAGCCTGCGGGTTGAACGAGCAGAATTGCCTGAAGAAAGACCATGTAGAGAGGGCTAGATTACTGTGCAGTAGGAGGTGGCAGTCTGATTCCTCTTGAGGAGGAGTGCAATAGGAACACCTTGAGCAGAGGGAGATTCCACACTTTTGAACATTATTGTCAGTGGGGAGAATTCCGTGGACAAATTTCCAGAGAAAGGCAGAGATTTTTGGAGGCACGAACTTTGCCCAGAGCTTTGAGTAGGGGAAACTGGATTGGGCAATCTACAACTTCCTCATTGAGCTGATGGAGAAGGAGCCCGAAGAGTTCAGGCACCAAATTCATCTATCCACATCGAGTGGGCTTCTGGAACAACTAAACTTGAATGATCCCGTGATCGTCGCTTTCTTGAGATCACGTGCCGTGATTAGATCTTGTGCTGGTACGCCCTCTTCGCATTTGAGGCTGCGTCGACGCAACCTATGAGGTGCGTCGATGTGGCCTATTAGCATTGTCAATTTTTTTTGTTCTATCTTCAAGTGCATTGACGTAGGATATACGTTGCGTCGACGTAGCATTTGATCGTCTGTAGCTTTTTGCTCTTCATCTTCGACTATGTCGATGCAGCTGGGCTTGTGCGTCGATGCATCATGTCATCTAGTTCAATTAGCAGCCCTACTTTTCAAGCATGCATTGACGCGACTGGGGTTGTGCATCGACGCAACCTATTATACAACATCATTTTCAGCTTGTGTAGCACTATGGTGTCGACGCATTCTTGTGAGTGTGTTAACACACCCTCCCTTGCTTAGCTTTTTGATGTTAGATTTTAAGCGTCAACAAATGCCCCCCACCCGTTTGTTTCGCATGCGAGGGACGAGCATGCGGGGCACACGGGTGTAGATTTCTTCATTGTCTCACTGGGGTAGGCTCCGATGGGACTAAGGGCTTGCGCCGAAGTGGGTTAGGCAATTTTATCGTTGACATTGGGTCTCTACCGATGCAAGGATATCATTTAATTCGGCCTTAGATGGAAGGTCTAAGTCATTGGGTTATAGCGGCTGATCCCGACAAGAAGTCAAGAACTAACCTTAATGAAATTATTGGCATAGGGTATACGCCAATGTAAGGATATCAATTAATTTGGTCTTAGACGGAAGGTCTAAGCTATTGGGTTATAGCGGCTAGTCCCAACAAGAAGTCAAGCACCAACCTTAATGAAATCATTGGCATAGGATATATGCTAATGCAAGGAAGAGAGGTTTTGTATATAGGATCAGGCGGAAGGCCTGTAATGATGGATTGGGGTGGACCCCGGTGGGATTAAATTAGCCAACTCTAATAATGAGTCAAGCACTAATTATGGTGGTATTGTTGGCATTGAGTGTATGCCAATACAAGGATATCGTTTAATCTGGCCTTAGACAGAAGGTCTAAGCCGTTGGGTTATAGTGGCTGGTCCCGACAAGAAGTCAAGCACCAACCATGGTGGAATCATTGGCATAGGTTAGATGCCAACACAAAGATATCGTTTAAGTTGGTCTTAGATTGAAGGTCTAAGCCATTGGGTTATAGCGGCTGGTCCCGACAGGAACTTAAGCACCAACCTTGGTGGAATCATTGGCATAGGGTATATGCCAATGCAAGGATATTATTTAAGCCGGTCTTAGACAGAAGGTCTAAGCTACTGTGTTATAGTGGCTGGTCCTGACAAGAAGTCAAGCACCAACCCTGATGAAATCATGCCAACAAAAGGATATCATTTAAACTAGTCTTAGATGGAAGGTCTAAGTTGTTGGGTTATAGCTGATGAGAATATATGGACGTTAGATCGATAATCAGAGACCTAGATCCCTACAGATGGAGTGTCTGTAAGAGATCCAGAGGGGGGTGAATGGATCGGCAGCCTTGAACTAAAAAGCTAAACCTTTTTATTAGCATAAAATATTTTCCAGTGAATGTGTTTATCATGAAAAGTTTTGATTTTGACTTTATAAAACTTGGAGTTCTCATAGGCTTCATTACGTAATTCTTCTGGTTCATTTAATTACAAAGCTCTTTGGGACCTAGCTTGAATGAGATCAAAGTTGACTTGCTTAATGGCCCAATATGCTTTATGTTCTAATTTTACAGGGAGGTGGCATGCTTTTTCAAAGATGAGACGATAAGGGGATATGTCAATGGGAGTTTTGAACGCAGTTCTATAGGCCCATAATGCGTCATCTAGTTTATCAGACCAATCTTTCCTATCCGACCTAACTATCTTATGCAAAATTTTCTTTATCTCCCTATTAGAAACCTCTACCTGGCCACTAGTTTGGGGATGATAGGGGATAGCGAGCTTATGAGTGATACCATACTTGCGAAGTAATGGAATTGAGAGTTCGTGAAATGAGAACCCCCATCACTTATGATAGTCTTGGGACAACCAAATCTAGAAAAAAATATTTTTGTTCACATGGCTGGGCGGTGTCTATGCAGGCAGGGGTGTCGAAGTCCATGCATGTTCACAAGAAGTCTGTGCAAGTTTGGGGGTCAAAGTCCGTGCACGTTTGGACAAAGTCTGTGCATGTGGGGGTAAAGTCCATGCATGTTGTGCATGCAAGGTCCGTGGATGTGGGGGCAAAGTCCGTGCATGTTGTGCATGCGAGGTCCGTGCGTGTGGGGCGAAGTCCGTGCAGGTTGTGCATGCAAGGTCCGTGCATGTGGGGGTAAAGTCTGTGCACGTTGTGCAGGCAAAGTCCATGCAGTGCAGGCGAAGTCCGTGCATATGTGCAGGCAAGGTCCATGCAGTGCAGACGAAGTCCGTGCAGCATGTATAGGGTTAAGTCCATGCAGGGGGGTGAAGTCCGTGCAGCATGTATAGGGTTAAGTCCATGCGTTTTTGGCGAAGTCCGTGCAGCATGTATGGGGTTAAGTCCATGCAGGGGAGTGAAGTCCGTGTAGCATGTATAGGGTTAAGTCCATGCGTCTTTGGCGAAGTCCATGCAATTTGGAGTAAAATCCGTGCAGGGTTTGAACAAAAGTCTGCCCAGGTCCGTGCATATGGGAGTAAGGTCCGAGCACATGCTGGACAAGGATAGCTGGATTGGGGCGTGCCGGCCAAGGGCGGCTGAAGTGTGTCGGTGGAGGCTCGGGACAGAAGATGGGGGACTATGGACACAACTGATCAGACAGAAATATTATACTTCTTCCAAGGTGCGGGATTTACTCCCGCCTCACATGTATAATGTCTCCCCCATTTGGAGAGGTGTCCTTCAGTGTGTTGATTTCATCAGCCAGTGTGCAGATCAACTTGGGCAAGGGAGAGAAGTGTTCTTTCTGGCTGAACAGGCATAGATGGCAATATCGGTCGAAACGAGAAACGCATCTGTTTCGGCCCATACCGAAACGGTTTCGGACATGCTCACTATAGCAGGTCTGAAACTAAAAAAAAAAATAATAGTTTCGGACCGAAACCGACCAAAGCCGGACCGTTCCGGTCCAAAACCAGACCTGCTCAATGTAATTTTTGCCTCCTTGAATGTTTTGAACCAGTTTCGGCTGAAACCGATACCGAAACCGGTACTGCCATCCTTGAGGACAGGTGGTCTGGGGATTTCACGCCCGCAGAGGCCTTCCCGCTATTATATGCTATTACGGGTGCACCGGAAGCTTCCGTGGCTCAGTCTTTCGATGCGCAACTGACGAAGGAAGTTTGGTCACCTACTTTTAGGAGGAACCTCTCTCTAGAGGAGATGAACCAGTTAGAACATCTACTCATTTTCCTTCTATAGTTCAAACCGGACACCACTACTAGAGACAGATGGACGTGGAGATGGGATAGGGAGGGTCAGTTCTCAGTGAGATTGGCCTACTTCCTCATTGCGCCATGCTTTTGCACCTCAGATATGGACTATCAACAATCCAATCAAGGTCAAGCTCCTATTTTGGGGGATTTCCCATGGGCGCCTACCCATGTGCAACAGACTGGCTCATTTCTTACCGCATATATCCACTTCTTGCTATCTTTGCAGGGATGCGGAGGAGGACTTGGATCACCTGTTCGTTGGCTGCCCAATTTCACAGACAATTTGGGTTAGGATCGATCAGCTATTCCCCAGGCACTTCGCCATTTCGAGGGGGTTCATCAACTCCTCCCCAAGTGGCATAGGAGGTGGAATCTTAAGGGTGACTCGGTCATTTGGTGGCTTGTCCTTCACGCCACCCTTTGGGCCATTTGGAGCGAGAGAAGAATAGAAGAATCTTGAAACGGGAGGTGAGATCGGATGATAGGATTTTCTCTTTTGTTTGTGACAGTGGCATTTTGGGTGAAAAACTTATTTAAATTGGAGGATCTTAATTCCTCCATTCTTCTGTTTTTGGGTAGCTAAGTGGGGTGAACCCGTTTGGCATTTTTTTTTTTTGGTACAGGGGAGCTTTTGAGAGTTGAGAGCTTATACATGTAAATCCCTTTCTTTTATCATTTAACTCGAGCCAAAATTTGGGCTCAGAGAGTAGGACGCTCTGGGGTAGCATTGGTGGCTCGGGCGGGGATATGGTTGCCGACAGGGGCCATTTAATGTGACTGTCCAGGGGGCATACGTATGACATGCTTCTCCTCGAGCCAGCACGAGGGAACCCTTTTGGGAGTTTGAAACGTCGCGGCACATCTTGTCAGGGAAGTTGGGACACATATATAAATGTTCCTGTATGCTTGCACTATACGCTTCATCCACTAGGGCTTTTTCCTTCTGTCAGGCCGGTGTTCAGAGGATCCGTGCGCCATGAGATTTACCAGAGGGAGCATAGAATAGTAGAGGCATTTGAGGAGTTGGCGGAGATCACGGTGGCAGCGGTCAACTTCTGCCTCCTCTAGCCTCTTCCGATTTCATGGTCCCTTCTTCCTCTTTCCATCCTTCGTGACCTTCCATGTCGGAGCTCGATCCTGCGGCCGAGACCTGGGGGCTCAAACAAGGTGTGGGGGGTTCGGCACCCAGTCATCCTCTGCGTAGCGAGCTAGGTGAGGCCGAAGTGAAGGAGATTGAGGCTCTTTATGAAGTGTCATGGTGGTACTTCTTTTCCACCGACCAAACCTCATGAATCGTGCCTGGATACTCATTCGGGCCACTTCTGCATTTTTCTGTTGGCCTAGAAGTCTAGTTTGCGCCTTCCTCTCCACCCCCTTGTCACACAGCCGCTGCAATCTTACGAGCTGGCACCAATTCAATTGGTATCCAACTCTTACACCTTCATCTTCTCCTTTATTTTTCTTTGTCGCCAATGCGGCATCGATCCCTCTTTAGACCACTTCCACGCTTTCTTTGAGTTGAAGGAGCACACCCATGCTGGGAAGGGCTTCTTTTTTCTTTAGGTGAGGAAAGGTAGGGGTTGTGTGGTGCTCTCCCCTCGAGATTCTTCACACAAGGGATGGAAAACTCAATTTTTCTGGGTCGGGTCTTCTAAGGGGAATCCTTGGGGGTTCCCCGATACTCCCAACTTTCATCCGGTGATCCCTTCGAAGCCGGTGGTGATTCCTCCGGAGCTAGGGCAGGAGATTAAAGTACTTCAAGAGAATCGCAAGATCACCATCGAGTTGATGACTCTGGCCAACATAGAGGAGTACCCTGGCTTGGCGCTGCCACCCGGTGGTGAGGATCTCAATCTTAGAACTGTAAGTTTTCTTGTCTCGGTCGGTCGAGCCTCTTGCTAACGACTTGCCCTTTGATAAGCAGAAGCAAGGCGTGGTGGAGGTGAGGGATGACTAACCGATCGGGAGGTCATCGAGCTGGAGGTGACGACCACTCTGAGTTTGCTTCAAGCTCCAGCGAGTCCTTCCTCTGCCCGAGATAAGGGAAAAAAGGTCATTCGGGATGATGCCTCTGAGCACCGAGGGTCTAAACGGAAGGATGCCGGGGAGCGGCTACTTCTGGCATCGATGAAGGCTTTGACCACCGAGAAGACATGGTTGAAGAAGGCGAGGACTTCCCTTCTGACTGAGGAGCCTGTTGCCTAGGGTATCCGTCGCCCGAGCCTTCTTCCCGCCAAGCCAGAGGTGCCCACAATGGTCGAGGGGACTTCCTTTGAACTGGCAGAAGCGTAGGGGGAGGGGCTTGGCTCAGAGGTCCCTGTCGGGGTTGTGGGGATGCACGGTGAGGAGGAGGATGCCGAGGCGCGGGTCAGAATCGGGCCGAGCATCGTCGGCCCGAGCGCGGAGATGATCAGGGGGAGCGCTCCGACCTCGATGCTTCTGGAAGGGCTCCCTTCTCCGTGGCAAGTGCGGTTCACTATCCAAGCTGCCTTGTACAATCGGTGCCGAGATTTGGCACCTCTGTCAGTTCGGGAGGAGTTCCGACGGTGTACCCCTCTTATGCTCTTTGAAAGGGTCATGGAGGGGGGTATCTTCGTGGCTCATCTGGGAGCCGAGATTACCGACTTCGTGGCGTGGCTGGTGAGTGAGGAGAGGAACCAGTCCTAGGTTCGTGTCAAGTTTGACCAAAGGATCGGTCGGTTGACATCTGAGCTTGAGGTGCTTCGGCAGGAGGTGGCCTCACTTCGGGCATGGGACCGGGCAAGCTAAGAAGATGCTCAGGCACAGGCCAAGCAATTTTCCCATGCTCGGTACACGGTTGAGCTTAAGAGCAAGCTCTTGGAGGAGGAGCGCCGAGCTCACGTAGAGCGCTCGAGTCAATGGGTGGCCAAGCGCGAGGGGCTTGAAGGCTAGGTCTGAGAGACTGAGCAGGCCAGGGAGGAGGCTGAGGCTGTGTAGGCCCAAGCCGAGTCAAGGCTGGGAGAGGTTGAGGCAAAGTTGGCCGAGGCCGAGACAAAGCTGGTCGTGGCTGAGGTAAGAGTGGCCGAGCTTGAGGAGAGGTTGCGAGAGCAAGGGTAGAGGCAATCGAGCGATACCGGAGCTCGGAGGAGTATCAGGAAGCCCTAAAGCAGGCTGCCTTCGCGTGCTATGAGCTAGGCTACCACCGGGGGCTGCAGAAGGGTTTTGCCCAAGGCTATAGGTGGGCAGTCATAATGGCTTAGGAGCAAGCTTCTGACGAACTCCTCTTTAAAATAGAAGAGCAGTTTCGTCAAATATTCATGGCGTGAGTCTTCCCCTTTTGTTTTTGTGCCTCCATTTGCTGCTATCTGTTCGTGCCCCTAGTCATTGTACCCACGTTGGTTATAGCCTGTGTTATCGAAGGCTTTGCTCCTTCTTTTGGCTGGAGATGCATAGTCTACTCAATGTGATGAGTGAAACTATGGAGTCTATGCCTCAGGTAACACCTCATTTGAGGAGCTAGAAATGGCCCTGTTTGCGTTGGCGTCCTCCGGATCTCTGTGGCAGTCTCTCATAGCTTCCCCGTACCACCAAGTTATAGTTTCCTCCCTTCTTCGATCGTCAGTTCCTCTTTGTTCTACTGGGGTCTGGGCGGTTCTTGCCCCATTACCTCCCCCTTAATCTGCAAGTGGAATCTCCCAGTCCATGTCAGGCCTCTTCGATAGCCTCTGGTCCTTGGCCTTATGGCCCTTGTGATCTAGTGGCCAAGCCACCCTTTCACCATCCCCATCTAGTGGTGTAGTTACCTCCGCGATCTGGCGGTTCGGCCACCTTCCCTTGCAATCCGGTGGCTCGTTCCCCTTTGCTTCTTGATCTGGTGGCTCCCCCCCACCCACCGCGCCTGGTCCGGTGGTGCTCCAGTGGGTTCGCCATCTGGTGGTGCCTCTGCCCCTTGATCTAGTGGCCTCCCCCCTTGCATGATCCGGTAGCTCCTCTCCACCTGCCATCCGGTAGCCCAGCCACCTCGTTTCCGATACGGCGGCCCATCCGCCTTGTCGCCTGATCCAGTGGTCCTTTTTTCCCCTTTTGATAGGGTGGCACGTCCACCATCCCCATCGATCCGGTGGCTTGTCCACCCTCCCTTGATCCGGTGGCCTTCGCCACCGTTTGGTTCGATGGCCCTTGCCACATCAGCCCTTGATCCAGTGGCCCTCCTACCACCCCTAGTTTAGCAACCTTGCCCTTGTGATCTGGTGGCACAAGCCACCTTACCCTCATAGTCTGGTGGCATCCACTATCTGGTGGCCTCCCTTTCGCTAGTTGATCCAGTGGCCCTTGGGCCCTTTCGGTCCGGGGGCCCTCCCCCTCTCCCGATCTAGTGACTCCCCTCTCTGGCGATACGGTGACCCTGCCACCAGCATGGTCTGGTGGCCTTGCCACTGTTCCTCCCTGATCTAGTGGAGTCCACTTTCCAGTCTGGCATTTCGACCGTGGGTCAGTGTCTTCCATCCGTCGTTCCATTGGCTTTCTTAAGGTGTTTCCGCGTCTGTGCGCATCTCTACTTTTGGGTTACGCCACTCCTTGTGGACATGTACCTGCTTTACCCCTCCCGCATCTGGGTCCAGGGGAGATGCTGCCAAATTTTTGCCAGAACTATACACATATTAAAAACACAAAAGGAAGCAACAAACAGATGAAATAAATAATAACTGGACACTCTAGCTAAACCAAAAGAACTATGGAAGACATGAAAAGAACTGAACTCGAGCACGGTTGCATTACTTTGACAAGCACGAGTAGGGGCATACACTGCATGAACTAGAGAGGGGACTAATTAAAATTTTGTGCACACATATCGCGAATAAAAGAGGCCATGTTCCTTGGCATACGATCGCATCATCGCATTCTATGTGCTAGCATGCCATGATCCTGTGGTATATAAAATAGCGATGTGTGAATGATCGAATTACGTCCGGTTGGAAGCCTTCCCTATGCGTGAGGACTAACCTCCCCCTCGTGCCGGGCACTGACTCCCGAACCCAATTTTATCCCATGCATGCTCGAACCTATGCATGTGACTGCTGCACTTAGCATGAGCATGAGCTAGGCCTTACGTAGGCATGCCCGCCACGTGACACACCTCCAACACAAATCCCCGCCATTGTGAGCTCCTGCATCGACCTGTCCTCAGGTCAACCACTGCCTGTGTCGACCTCTCCTTAACCCAGCTGCCGCCTACGTCGACCTCAGGTCTCCCTGCATTGACCACCATTTAGGTCAGCTCCCTCCTACATCAACCTCAGGTCTCCCTACATCGAACTCACTTCAGGACTACTCCTGCCAGCGTCGACCTCCCTTCAGGGCAACCATTGCCCGCGTCGACCTCCCTTCAGGGCAACCATTGCCCGCGTCAACCTCCCCTCAACCAGTCACTACCTACATCGACCTTACTCCTTTCCTGCACCGACCTAACTTCAGGTCAACTTCTGCCAGCGTCAACCTCCCTTCAGGGCAACCATTGCCCGCATCAACCTCCCCTCAACCAGTCGCCACCTGCATCGACCTTACTCCTTCCTGCACCGACCACACTTCTGGTCAACTCTTGCCAACGTCGACCTCCCTTCAGGGTAACTATCGTCTGCGTCGACCTCCCCTCAACCAGTCACCACCTGCATTGACCACACTCTTTCCTACATCGGCTTCCCTTCAGGTCAGCTCCTACTTGCATCGACCTCCCTACAGGTTAGTTTCCTCTTACGTCGACCTTAGGCATTCTTGCATCGCCACTCAAACAAGGAAGCGATAAAGGAATATAAATGGAATGAAACTCACATGTAAGTGGAATTAAACTAACAAAAACTTTTGTTCTTTTGGGGGTAGACAACCATATAGTGTGTTTTCAAAAAGAGGCTATATGCCTTCAGCAGAGGTCTATCTCTCAGAGTTTTTATCTGATTTTGAGTCCTCAAAAGAAAAAAAGAATGTAGGGGATAAACGTCACAAGGGGATCGACTGTTGACAGCACATGTAGAATCACCAGGAGAATAAAATAATGTAAAAAATGTGGTTGATTTGTGATTCACTAGTTGAGATTGGTTTTTATTGGGTGTGTTTGTTCTATGGGCATGCCAGTTGAGTTTCGACAATTGCCGCAGAATTGGAGTTCAACTGAGATGTGCCTCCAGGGCATGACATGTGTGCATGGACATATGGGTGACACGTGGATAAAGATATGTGTGCATAAGGTAGCTGTTTAAGTAGCTCACGCAAGTTTGATTCCGCGGGTTAAGGTGTATCATACGATGTGGGATTCAGGTGCAGGACACTTTCTCATCGACCAAGTCTTTCGACCACAGTCGATGTTAATTTACATCGGACGTAATCCGAACACCCTTATTTCTATTGTTGAAGGAAAATAGTCAGGGAACTTGGGGGCCGTGATGTCGGGAGGGCTTGACCCATGCGACAATGACAGAGCAATAACAACATAGTGTGGATGAGTGGGGGTAGGTAGACTAGTCTCGGTGTAGGCACTGAAGGAGGAATAGACGAGAGAGGTAGAGCAACTGACACTGGCTCAACAAGAAGCAAATAGGTGCTAGCTATGGTGTAGGGTCCATCCTGTTGGTGGGGCCGGGACTGAGCTAGGAGGCAGACGATAGTCTACTGAATGGTGTTGAGACTGGCAACCAATGAGGATGGGAGTCAGTTCCCTGATTGGATTACATCACTATAAGCCATGAATGGTATTATACGGGGCATTGAAAGCCAGATTACAAGTGTGTGCAAGCCACAGGATAATTTTATCATTTATGTCAGTCCTTGGATCCTTACGTTATTATGCGAGTATTTCTACCTTTGTACCTAGTGTCCATCAAAGGACTCATGATTCAATAGGATGTCACTCGAGGGGTGTCATAATGTACCCTCAATATGTGATAACAAGTCACCCAGTCATGAGAGGGCTTGCAAGTTCCTTGGTATTAGCCTCTTAGGTGTTGTTGTTTGTTATTGAGTGCCTTGCTTAGGTGAGGAGCCAACGGAAGCAGCTTGTGCAGAGTAATTGGGTGTGGCTCATTAAGAGTAGTCAAGCCCTAGCTCCGGGTTGAGCAATCAGGCATGGCTTGTGAGGAACAGTCGGGCACGACTAGTGATGACCTGTCGGGTGCAGCTCGGAGTGAGCTATCGAGTGCAGCTCAGAGTGAGCAGTCAGGCGCGGCTTGAGGTGAGCTATCGAGCTCGGCTCAAGGTGAGCAGTCGTGCATCACTGTGACTCAGGTGGTAAGGCACTATTGAGACTAGTGAAGTTGGGTGCCGTGGAGATTGGGGAAGTCGGATGTCGTGGGCGCACCATTGTGACTGAAGTAACTAGGTGGCATGAGTGCGGTTGTGACTGGAGTAATTGGGTGCCAGAGGCACCGTTGTGACTATAGTAGTTGGGTGTCAGGAGAAGCACTATGACTGGAGTAGTTGAGCGCCATTGAGAGGATGTGGAGGTTCGTGTCTTGACTTGAATGCCATTTGAGGGGTGATCATGCGACATGCCCACGGCATGTGATTGCCGAGCACAAGACTAACAAACCAAAACTAGATTGTCGCTCTCGTCAAGAGAAGCCTGCAAGTTGCATGTTGCCACTAGGGCTTAAATGAATGAAGTGTTATGACCTTTGGCTTTCCCATGGGGTTTTAAAGGCCAAGGATTAGAGGGGTCATGCAAGTCCGCGTATGAATATAGTCGTCAGGGAGGCCACGTTCTTGCTTGAATGTTGTCGACTGGGTGGCCGCATTTTGGGCGTGGTGTCTGGGTAGGGCGCGTTCATCAAGCCAGGGACTTGATGCTTTATCTGACATCAAGACTTATATATGAAACATGCCTTTGTTGAAGTCCCGTGATCAATGACACCCAAGAGGGGGGTGAATTGGGTGTTTACAAATTTTAAGAAAACTTTTGACCTTTTTAAAAGATATGTGATAAAACACTAACTAGGAAATTCAAACCTGTTTAACTACTAGTTAGATTACAGTATACACTAATAATTCTGTTGAATGGAGATAGAAGAATGGACCAAACCACATAACCCAAACCACAATGCACGACAATTTTAAGGTGGTTCGGATGCAACGATGGCAATCCTACGTCCACCCCTCACCAAACCCGGTGAGGCTTCACTCGAGGATAAATCTCCAAACGGAGTCGACGCTCCAAACACACACGCAGGACGACGCCTTCCCACACACACGGGGATGCACCCCAACACACACACACACAGAGACGAGGTCTCCAACACGATTCGACAACTGGATCAACAACACACACACGCTGCCACAAATGCAACACTCCACACACTAGAAAGACCGGATCTAGATAGATCCACACACACACACACGTAGATCTAGGAAGACCTACGCACACACACGAATGAAGCGTCCAGTCGAGTCTTAATGCTGTGGAGTAGCGTTCGGTTGGCATTTTCTACCAACCCGTTTGCCTAGGGATGTCCCACCGAAGTGTAGTGGTTCTAGATCCCTAGCTCCGAGCACTTCTCCTGAAAGGAGGTGCTCGCGAATTGCCTGCCGTTGTCGGTCATGAGGACCCTTGGGATCCCGAAGCGACAGATGATGCTTCGTAGTATGAACTTCCAGGTCGCCTCGCTCGTGATCTTCCCTAATGGTTCAGCCTCGATCCATTTGGTGAAGTAGTCGATAGCAACTATGAAAAATTTCTTCCTTCCTTATGCTTCTGGGAAGGGTCCCAGTATGTCCACCCCCCACTGAGCAAATGGTCGAGGCTCCATCAGGGCGTGTAAATGCGTAGTTGGCTGGTGGTGTAGATGAGAGAACTTCTGGCACTGAGGATACCTTCAGACATAATTGAGGCAGTCTTGCTGCATGGTGGGCCACCAGTACCCTTGCCGAATTAACGTCCTCGTGAGTGCTCACCCCCCAATATGGCTTCTGCAGAGCCCTTCGTGTATCTCTTGGATGGCCTGGTTGGCTTCCGTAGGGAACAAGTACTTCAATAGTGGGGTAGAGAGGGAGCGGCGATATAATCTACCGTCCACGACGGTGAAGTGGGCTGCTCTCGCCCGCGTACATCGAGCCTCAGCACGGTCGTTCGAGAGTTGTTGCCGAAGAAGGACATCTAAGAGAGGGTCCATCCAGGAGGGCTCATAGTCGATGGCATTTACCTGGGATGCCGGCTCGTCTATGCTCGATGCCGATAATTCCTCTATTAGGATCGACCTTGAGCTGGAGACCGCGGTGGCAGACGCCAGACAAGACAGGGTGTCTGCTCGCACGTTCTCTTCCCTTGGGATGTGGACTACCTCGAAGTGGGAGAATTATTTTACCGCGGCCCGAGCCTGCTCTAAATACCTCATCAGGGACGGCTCGCGTGCCATCAAACTCTCCTTTCACCTAGTTGGCGATGAGCATGGAGTCGCTGTACACATGCACACTGGTCGCCCCTAAATGCTTCGCCATGCGTAGTCCTGAGAGAAGCGCCTCATACTCGGCCACGTTGTTTGTGGTCGGGAAGTTGAACCACAAGGCGAACTGAAGCTCGAGGCCTTCCGGTGAGAGCAGGACTAGTCCTGCTCCGCTCCCCGCGACACAGGATGATCCGTCGACATATAACTCCCATGTGGGCCTAGAAGATCGCTCGGGCGAGTCTTCAGCGGGTATAGTGCATTCGGCCACGAAGTCGGCGAGGGCTTGCGCCTTGATCACAATCCTCGAACGGAACTTGACGTCGAATTTTCGAAACTCGATGGCCCATTTGATCAGCCTTCCCGAGGCATCAGGGTTCTGGAGGATTTGTCATAATGGTTGATCGGTGAGGACGACGATTGGGTGGGCCAAAAAATATGGCTGCAGCTTGCGAGCAGCCGTGATAAGTGCCAGGGTGAACTTTTCAGTTCGTGAGTATCGAAACTCTGGGCCCTGCATTGCACGACTGACATAGTAGATGGGCCTCATAACCCTTGCCTCTTCCCGCGTGAGGACGGTGCTCATGGTGCTCGATGTCACCGATAGATACAGGAGTAATTCCTCCCCCCTTTGCAGCTTGGCGAGGATGGGAGGGAATGCTAGGTAGCGTTTTAACTCTTCGAACGTCTGCTCACACTCCTGGTCCCAATCGATGTGCTTTTTCTTCTCCGGCGCTCAAGGGGCGTGCTTAATCAGTCGGAAGAAAGGAAGGCATCGTTCGGCAGCCCTGGATAGGAATCGAGCCAAGGCGGCGATGCGACCGGTGAGGCACTGTACGTCCCTGACTCGTCTTGGCCGCTGCATCTCCAACACTGCCCAGATCTGGTCAGGGTTGGCTTCGATTCCTCGGTGGGTAATGAGGAAGCCCAAGAACTTTCCTGACCGTACTCCGAACGTGCACTTGGCTGGGTTTAGCTTCATGTTGTATCTTCTGAGCGTGGCAAAGGTCTCCACCAGGTCGTCCAAGTGCTCGACGGCTTGGAGGCTTTTGACGAGCATGTCGTCGATGTAGACTTCCATGCTGCGACTGATATGTGAGTCGAACATGTGGTTGACAAGGCGTTGGTAGGTCGCCCCCGCGTTCTTCAGCCTGAATGACATTCGAGTGTAGCAGTAGAGGACATGATCGGTGACGAACGCAGTCTTGTCCTGGTCGGGTTTGTGCATGCTGATTTGGTGATATCCAGAGTAGGCATCTAAGATGCTTAGCATCTCGTGCCTGACCGTCACGTCGACTAGTTGGTCGATCCATGGAATGGGGAAGCTATCTTTGGGTGTAGCTTTGTTCAGGTCGATGTAGTCAACGTACATCCGCCACTTTCCATTGCTCTTGGGAACCAGGACCACGTTGGCCACCCAGTCTGGGTACTGGGTAGGCCTCAGCAGTCCTGAGCGTAACTTCTCGTTCACCTGTTCTTTGATGATGGCCTGTCGCTCGGGGTTGCAACGCCTTCGGCACTGCTAGACCGGGCGGCAGGTGGGGTACAATCTTAGTTGGTGCATGATAACCCCTGGTGGGATTCTGAGAAGTTCATCCTCGGACCATGCGAACACGTCCTGATTGGTGGTGAGGAACCTTGCATAGGCTTGTCTGTCATGCTCGGATAGGTTCGCACCTATCCTTAGTGTCCGGCCCAGATCTTCTCCCACCTGGATGAGGTATAAGTCTTCCACCGGGGCGCTCGTGCTCGGACCCAGATCCTGGGTTTTAGCCTTCTTCTCAGGCAGTGCGTCTTCGGGATGTCGATCACGCGTGGAGATGAGGTAGTATCTCCTGGACTCCCTTTGGTCTCCTCAGACTTCCCCTACCCTCCGAGGGGTGGGAAACTTAAGCTTTTGGTGATAAGAGGAAGGAACGCCCAGGAGCGTACTGGGGATCCCTCGGCCTATGATGGCATTATATCCTGTCATCGCACGAACTACAGTGAAGTCGGCGAGCAAGGTTACCTCTCTTAGTGTGGTTCAGAATGTGATTGAGAGTGAGATACATCCCTCCGGGTGGATGGTCATTCCCAAGAATCCGTATAGCAATGTGTTTAATGGCGTTAGTCGAGACATGTCCACACTCATAAGAACAAGGCAGTCGTAAGCAATCACATCGGGTCCACTCCCATTGTCCACTAAAATGCGACGCATAGTACATTAGTTAATGGTGGCTGAGACCACCAAAGCATCGGAGTAGGGCGTAGTTACACCTTCCAGGTCATCATCGGAGAAGATAATGGTGTCCCCTAGACAGCCTGGGGTGGAGTTCCCACACGGAGTGCCGTCGCCTAGGTCCGTAGTGCGGACCGCCGTCGCGTACTGCTGCCTCCTGCTCGCGCTATCTCCTCCCGCAGCTGGTCCCCCAGAGATTATCATAATCTCTTTTCCGTTGGGCCGGTTCTCGATCGGTGGGGGTGTCTTCTGCAGCCGTTCCGCTGCCCTGGCGAGGAATTTATCGAGGAGTCCCCTCCGGACGAGGTCCTCGATAGCGTCCATCAGTTTGATGCAATCGGCGGTGTCGTGGCCATGGTCACGATGGTAGAGACAGTACTTCTTCTTGCTCCTTGTGCTCATATCAGACTTCATCCGAGGAGGCCACTTGAGGAATGGCTCCTCACGGATCTCCATTAGTATCTGGTCCGGCAATAGTTGCCCCTCTCCCTCTCGGGGCAGTCGTGGTGATCTCTGTCGTGCCGCTCCCGCTTGCTCTGACCCTCTCATGGGGGGTCGGTAGATCTCTTGCGGTCGAACCGATCGGTTCCGACCGCGCGGCCCAGGGCCGTCATGTTCTCCTCGCAGCGTGCGTGCTTCTGCGCTAGGGCGAGGAGATCCGGGAGAGTTGTCGGAGCCTCGACCCTGAGGGCGTGTCAGAGGATGTGGTCCCGCGTCCCCTGGGTGACCGCCGTGGTGGCAATGCCGACGTCGAGGTGTGAGATCCGTAGCGCCTCCGACCGAAAGCGGGAGACAAAATCCCATAGCATCTCCTCCTTCCCCTGCTTGAGCGTGCGAGCAGGGTCACCGCAGATTTGGCCACCTTCTGGCAGCCAACGAAGTTCTCCTTAAACAGCTTTTTGAGCTGCTGGAAGGAGGTAATAGTCCCGACCGGCAAGGACTTGAACCAAGCCCCAGCGTTCTCCCAGAGAGTCGTAACGAATGCCAGGCACTTCACAGTGTCAGAGGCCCGATGGAACACCAAATGGGACTCGAAACTGTGCATGTGGTCGGTCGGGTCCATGGTGCCGTCGTAGGAGGCGAACGACGGCAGTTGAAGCTTTAGCGGTATGGGGACTTCCATTATTTCCCTGGAGAAGGGAGCATGAAAATCTGGATCGTCGTCGACTAGACCGTGATTCTTGGCGGCCAAGAGGACGTCGTCCAAATACTGGACGTTGTCCTCTATGTCTTCAAAACGTTGGAGTCGACGGTCCATCTCTGGGTTGGAACGTTGGAGTCGACGGTCCATCTCCGGGTTGGAGTGGAGTGGGATGCGCACCCTTGGCGCGGGTATGCTACGGGATCGCTGAGTCCTAGTCGCTGAGGCACGAGACGCCTCTCGTATTGGACGGGGGTTCCCCCCAGTCTGACATCTCTCGTCTTCACGCCATTCAGACACGACGTGCTCGGGATTGGCCCATTGGTCCCGGAGCTCCTGGCAGAGTTCTGCCAGGGCCCGGATCTGTTGACGCGGTTCATCGAGGTCACCTGGGGTGACCTCTTGCCAGGGGTGGGTAGAAGAGACTTTTTGTGACTCCCGTCGGGAGCTGGGTCCCTGGTGGGACCTACGTCCCCTGTTGCTGGTGTTGCGGAGACTTTCACAGGACGCCATAGCCTTTCGCTCGATTTTTCACAGACAGCGCCAAGAAGTGTAGATGCTGAAAAATGGTTCCTATGCCACGTACCACCTTCTCTATTTATTTATCGGGAAAGTCGTCTCGCGCCTGTGGATACCTGCAAGCACCAGGAAGTCAAATGGACCTCAGAAGGAGTCCTGAGTGCTACCCCAGAGGACAATACTCCGATGCCTAAGTCAGCAAAGCATTAACAGAGTACAGAAAAGAGCAGGAGAGAGAGAGAGAGAGAGAGAGAGAGAGAGAGAGAGAGAGGCCGTCGTAGGAGGTCGAAAAGTCGATGGAGGTCTCCCAAACGAGTGCTCGCCAGTTCCTTGAGAGGGTTTGTTGTGCTCGATTCTCAATGGACCTATCGTTATTGGACCGAATCTGGGCCAAACCAGATTTACCCTCCTCAACTATAAATACCACCTAACTATTGTGCCTTAAGTTTTCTTTTATTTTTTTGTTCCTTTTGGTGGGGCCGTGTACGTCTTAATTAGTGGCTCGATTTTTTTTTTTGGGTGGGGGGGGGGGGGCGGCGGTGGTTCCACGAGCTTTGTTTTAAATGACCTAACCAAAGAAAATATAATCATGTGGTTCCTACTAACAACACAGGTGTGTTTGCCACAAGGTACAACTATACCTCTCTATCTTAGTGATTGTCTTGATGGCAACGATGTGTCCCAAGGCGTGGTCGACCTCCTTTCGCAAACAGGAGAGATTGTTGTCGAAGAAAACCGTGCCTATGTGGAATTTGAAAAGATATTCAAAGATGTGACCACCGAACAAGACGCAAAGTATTTTGGTGGAGCTTGGGCAATTATCGCCTCATCGCCCAACCTCTACATTCAGGTTGGCCGAAGCTCGTTACAGGAGCAGCATGCGGCCTACAATCGCGAGAGTCACACTTGTGTGTTATGGCCTCCACACATCGAAGGTAAATTTTATTTTACCCACGAGCCATCTTTAATAGTTGCACCAGACACTTCTATCACAACGGTCACTCCAGCCGCTCTAGAGGTCCTGGCTATTGAGTCTATGCATGATGGAGAACGGCCGCAGATAGAGATCTATGAGGTAGTCCCACGTTGGCCAAGCAATATGAAGAGGAGACACGAGAATGGTCAATGTTGCAAAATGCCAGGGAGCATGATTCAGTTGTTCCCGATATGGTAGTTAAGGTGGCTTCGTCAGTTACTCCACCCAACCTTATGTTACTTCGAGAGCCGTCCCTAGTCGATGTTGTGTGGTACGACTTTAGCGAAACATATGAGAAGCGGCATCCTAACATTCTACATACAATTGATTGTCCCACGTTCTCGGCATACCCTCTGGTGATCATCTCGTTTGTGCTCTGCCACTTCAAGATTCGAGGACGAATCTTTTCCAACCGGGAGAGTATGACATGGACGACAACCCAGGGTCACAGTTCGACCTGCAGATGTCATTTGCAGATGTCATTTGAAAAGCATCAGCTACAGTAGACGCTATTCTGAATCGCGACAGTCCAGGTGGCCGCGTCCTTCACCAAAGTCGCGTCATTAAGAATGGACATGATTCATAAATCACGCCGGAGCGCGTGGACACGATTTGGCGTGCCTAGCAACCAGCTCACGCACGATTTGGGACTTCAACGGCCAGCTTGTCTTACAGATTAGAACTCACAGCCACTAATCAATCCATTTAAATTTTATAATTAGTATGTAAAAGTTATTAAGCTGTTGACTCGTTAATAAGCTGTTAATTACAACTTTTAAAGCTTTGTATTCCCGAAGGGGAGCTTGGAATGTCTTTACGTCTCCTAGCAGAGCCTATAAGAGATTGTAATCCTCTTTGGAGAAGAATGAACAATGAAAAATGAAGAAATAAATTAGCAAATGCTTTGAGCATTCTGTCCCCTGGGCGCAAAGTCCTCTACCTCCCCCTGTACCCCTCTTCTCCTTCCTTCCTTCCTCCTCCCTTCACCATCTTCTTCCTCTTCTATCTGGCCCTTTGTGCATCCCAGCTCCCCTTTCTTCTTCCTTCTCCTTCCTCCCCTGAGTCTTCTTCTTCCTCTTCTACTACTCACCTATGAACCCAAACACCATGCCCTCCTCTTTCTCTTCCTCCCTCCCTCTCTCTCATCCCCTGTCACCTGCGATAATCGAGAGACCCAACGACCACCACTGCTCGCCGCCTGTGACATGCCGTCTTCCGCTGCCACCGCCCTCCTCCACGACCACCATCTCAGTGACCACGGCAACCACTGTTAGAATCATTGAGCAGACCCCAGTCGCCGTCGGCCGCCCCATACCCCCCTCTCAGCCTGCAACCGCCACCGCCGCCGCCCCACCGGTGACCCTCACCGCCTTCGCCACCACAGTCTTCGTGCTTCCCTGCACGTTGACGCACTACTTGCCATCCCTCTCTCGCCATCTCCATCTCAGACAGAAGCCTTGGATGTCGCTGCCAGCCTCTGTGCTCCCCAACTCACCCCCGCCGGCCATTCTTGTCGTCCTACCAGCTGCACAAGACCGTTCGAGCTCATTGACGTCCTCACCTTCGACGGAGAATCAAAATAGAGCCACCATAGCTAGAAACAAAGCACCGTGGCAGGCAAAAGGAGAACAAGGATTCTGTGTTGAACGCAGTCGCCCGACAGGGCATGTCCAGGTTTCAAGACGCGTCGCCACAAAGAGACCCTACTATTGGCCCACGGTGTTAAACCTAAAGCTGCTGCACCATCAGAATCTCCATCCCCACCTCTGCTCTTCTCCCACTTTTTGTCACCGGCAACAACTGGACCCATCGCGATAGGCCTGCACTGCCAACCCCACTCACGAACATCCCTCCCCCACTTCTTTTACTTCTTTGTTTTACTGCTTTGTTCTCACATGAGCCAACTCCTCACAGCCACTGTATTCCATTTAAACTTTTCCCTATAGCCAATAGCCTGCTCCTCCCATTCTCTATCAATCATGGCAGTCAGCAGGCTCCTGGACGTAACCCCACTCCGTCGGCCCCACTACCCCCCTTGCGTCCATGCCGTCTGCGGCCGCCCCCCTGCGTCCACACTGCACCTCGTCCCCTAACCACAACGTCAACTCATACCGACAGCGGACGAGCGTCTGGGAGGGAGAGGGGGGAGTGCGGCGGGGGGGCGCGGGGAGGACGCCCGATGTAATTAACATCGTGGCCTTTATGGCACGGTGGGTTCTAGTCCCGACATGAACCACACAATCGTCTGATCGATCAGACGGCGCGCACTAGGACTTCCACGAAGCCCGAATAAATCATCACTTCGTGATTGGCACGCTCTCGCACTAAATAAATGAACAAAAGAGACAAATAAATGAATAAAAAATAATATGCGAATTTCAGTGCGTCCACATGTGGTCAGGGTGGAAGCGGTAGTACCTTCTTTGATTTCTCATCTATGGATCAGACTTCTTCTTCTCGGACCACGGGAGGTACGAATCCTCATGGATCTCCATGAGGATTTACTCAAGAGGGGCAGTCAGGGATGTGTAGTGCCTAAAGTGGGCTTTCTATTTCATCCCATCCTGATTATGCCACTCTCGGTCATGGCACTCGAGTTTGCTTATGTCCTGGCAAGGGAATTCGGCTGTGTGATTTCAGTCAGAGTGATCGGCTCCCGATACTCGACCTATCGGTGTAGTGCTTTCCTTGCAGCTGGCGTGTTTCTAAGCCAGGGCGAGAAGCTCCATCAACGTCCACATGGACTCTACTCTGAGAGTCCTTCGGAGGATGACGTCCTGGGTGCCTTGCGTCAGGGCTGTAGTGGCGATGTTGACGTCCAAGCACGGAATGCAGAGGGCCTCCTTAAGGAAGCGGGAAACGAAGTCCCACAAGGGTTCCCCATGACCCTGCTAGATGGCAAGGAGGCTCGCAGCAGCCTGGACCTCCTTTTTACAACTAGGGAAGTTCTCTTTAAACATCCTCTTCAACTGTTGGAAGAAGGTGATGGTTCCAGTAGGGAGCAATTCAAAGCACATCAGAACATTCTCTCACAACATGGTGTCGAACTCCAAACAATTGACAACGTCCGAAACCTGGTGAAAGACTAAGTTGGACTTAAAGTTGTGCATATGCTCGATGGGGTCGGCGGTGCCGTCGTATGGAGTAAATGCCAACAACTAAAGCTTTAGGGGATTGATGCCTCCATGATCTCACGGCAGAAGAGAGCATGGAAGTCGACATCGTCATCGATCAGCCCCTTTGTCCGTGCTGTATGGAGGATGTCATCTAGGTAACTAACTTTTCCCTTGAACTTGCCCCACCTCTTTGTAACGCATAACTGCTACACCATTTTGGGGTTGGAGTGTAACAGACTAGCGGGGTGCCGTGATGGCTGGCTACGGGGGCGAGGTGTGGGTAGCGGAGAGCAGGGAAGGCTCGTGCACATAGCACATGTAACGACCCGAGATCCGAGTACCGGAAAGGAACCGACGCGTCTCGAACCTCGGCCCGTCACCCACGAGCCCGAAGACTTGGAAGGGTTTAAAGGATGGTGTGAGGGTATACAAGAAGCTAAAACAACTGCAGAGATAGCACAATGAACAAAATAATAATGCAGGAACTTAAATAAACAACTAAACAGCTACATGGTCCAGAGTATCTCATATCCAAAATAAGTATAGTCAACAGAAAGAAAAGTATAAGTACACAGGGCATACCCCGGCTCTAGCAACTGGCGTCTAACTCTGACCGAATGAACCACGAGGAACCACGGACATGCCTCTCGATGAACCTGCCTCACCTGAAAACATAGGGGTGAGCCTCATTTCAAAGGCTCAGTAGGGATCTCGCGGACCCCCACCTCACTTGAAAGAAATAAGGCAAAAAGGCACGAACAAGCAGGGAAGGTAACACTACCTAGTGAAAGTACGGTAGAATCAATAATCAATAATAAATAAACGAAAAAAGCTCTCTACAATTAACCGTACCATACAAACCAACCACGATCCGATAAAACATAAGTCTGTACCTACCAGAAGATAGGAGCACCACCCACTAGAAGTAAGACCGGATGCGTCCCCTGACATCTTACACCGCGCCCAAGTGTCTCCCTACACGCCCCAAGCAGAGACTAAGACACACACAAGTACTATGAACAAGGACTAGTTGGGGTCGCACTCGTCAACGCGGGTCCGATGCCCCCAACCACGTGTACAGACACAGACCATGCGCCCTAGGTCATGCCCTCTAGTTGGTTCTTCCCCCGAAGCCTGGACTCAGGCTGCGCGTGGGGGCCCTACGGTAACCAGCCTTACAACCGTCTCTCTGGGTTACGCTCTCCACTACTCCCAAGTGGGTCCGCACCCACGTGCGTAGGAAAGTTACGACTAGTGGACGAGTCACTGGAGGTATGAACTAACTAACCAACGAAAATCACCGATGTAGCACTGACAAGGGACAGGACGGTCCCTAATGACCCACACGGGAAACCCGGACTCAAAGACCACGTACGGACACCTCATCCGCGAAACCGAATACCATACAGACGCCTCGGGGGCAAGAGACGCTGAATACAGCACTCCGAGTGCTGACAAGGATGGGCGGCCAAACACTGGGCTGCCCAGAGGCCTGGGTGGCCACACCAATGGCCGCCTAGCACTTGGGCCTCCCTCAGCTTGGGCGGCCACACACTGGGCCACCCAGAGGGCTAGGCGGCCATCGGGCTGGCCGCCTAGTCCTGGGCCTTGCAGGGTGAGGGTGGCCAGGCTAGGGGTCCAAACTGGTCTGCCTAAACCCCACCCTAGGGGGGTTTAGGCGGGTTGGCCGCTCGGGTGAAGGGAGGCGGTCCCCACCCTATAAAATCTAATTTTTTGGCCTATTTTCTTCCTAAATTAACTAAGAAGGAAAATGACAACTGGTTGGATGGATACGTCGAGCTTGCGGAGGCTTGTGTCAGCATTGACTCGAGGAATCGTGCCGTTGTGTCGTTGCTTTATCGCGTCCACGTGTCGACTTCACGAACTGGTACGGAACACAAACTGCACCGTAGGACTGAGAATTGAACGAACTGGGACTGAGTGGGGCCACGGGGCCACCAGACTGGAGGGAGGGTGTGGTCCCCTTGGAGTTCACCCTCCATGGGGGCGCGCGGCCACCCACAGGGTGAACTGGCCCCGGGGCTAGTCGTAACCTTGAGGGATGGCCCTCGAGGGTCTTCTCTGGTCTTCTGGGTGTGTCCTTTGAGGGACACTAAGCTTCGAGAGACTGGGACGGGCCCATAGGGGCCGTTGTTCTTTGAGTCATTGTAGTGGCTCGCAAGGTGATCGGGTAAATGCCCGACACACCCTAGATTGCCGAACGACTTGGGTAGATGACTGAGGGGCCGCACAGTGGGGCTTGGGTTGAAGAAGGGAGCTCGTGGGAGCTAAGGCGAGGCATCTTAGGGATGTGAGTCATGCCTCAAGCTACGTGTCGCGTCGTACGGTGGGTTGGCAGGGTAGCCTTAGGTTGGCCTGAGTGCTAGAGTTAAGTGGCTTGTTTCCACATGTCTGAGTGTCACCGTTGGCCCTGACTTGCTGGGGGGGTCATTGTAGGACCCATTTGAGGTGCTGGAACCACGGGACAGCCCATGGTTTGGTGTAGACGGGCTAGAATACACGCGCCCACAAGGTGTTCGACAGAATGCCGAACACACCCGTGCGAGCCATATACGCATGCGATAGGCCTCCAAAGCCTGTGGTTGACTATGTTAGGTCTCTCTTTGACCTTGGAGGGTTGAAAGTGTTGTGACCCCTGGGCACAAGATAGAAAGGATCTTCTTGGCAGTGTCGACCCTGTTGCCTTTGAGTTAATGGGGCCAAGGCTTGTTTCTTCTGCAGCGTTGACGTTGTCTTCACACTGCGTCAACCCCTGTTGCCATCAGAAAGAAGTGTCTCGGGGTGGGCCCTCGACCCTTTCACTGGTTGCCACATGGCGTGGCTTAACGTCGGGGCCCCCTCGGGTGCCTCTGTGCGGCTATGTAGGATACGGGCAAAGCCTGTGTGTGTGTGGCCGGGGTTGACCCCGGACAGTTGCTTGTGTCGCCGCGTGTCATGGGAAGCTGGTCAGGGCCCTTGTAGGGACCCACAGGGTTGTAGAAAGGGATAGGTAGCCCATGGCTGGAAGGTGTTCAGGGAAAAGCCCAAGCCCTTATTTCTTGTCATTTTGTCGAGAAATAGTCTAGTTACAACAACGGTCGAGACCATTTGTCTAAAGCCGAAGATGTCTTGCCCTGATATCAACTGCTTGTTGGGTAAGAAGACACACCCGCATGCCCCGCTCAGTCGTTCCTCACTCACAACACCCACAGGTGGGAGGCATTTGTTGATGCCTAAAAATTAGCATCAAGAGCAATGAGCCTCACTCTGCCAAATAAAGGCAATTAAAAGGAGATAGCCCAAAAAATGAATGATGAAAATGATATAAGAAGAAAAAGAAGAAAAGAAAGAGAAGAAGGGCATAAAGAAAATAAAAAGGAGAAGGGTGAATGAACAAAAGGAAAAAAATGGGGAAGAAGAAGAAGAATGGGGGGTGTTGAATTGGCAGTAGATGAGACAAAGAAGAAAAAAGAAGAAGAAGAAAGAAGAAGAAAGGAATAAGAGAAGAAAAAGAAAAAGAAGAATGGGGGAATGATCCAACAGCTCCCCACAAGCCAAAGTGAACTGGCGGCACTCCCACAAGCCCCTAATCCAGGGATTGTTTGTTGGCTCGATACAATGACTCTTGAATCGGTGGCCTCCCCCAAGTGCACTTTAACCGGTGACTTCTGCCAAGTGCACCTGATTTGACGGCTGTATAAGGGGCTGATCAGGTGCAGAAGGCTCCCCCAAATGCAGTTGATTCGGTGGGCAAAAGCGGCCATGAGCATTTGATCTGGTAACCCATTGTGCACTTGATCTGACAGCCAACATCACCTCATCTAGTGGCGCTGCAGAGCACGCATGACCTTCCCCTGCCCTGCTTCCCCATTTAATGTGTCTGCAAGATAAAAGAAAGGAAGGGAGAGCAACCATGATGTCGACATGCCATTCGAACAGCGCGGGAGAAAGTGGGTTTTTGATACATACGCTAGTGGTCCATGCCTCATGCAACGGAAGTAGCAACAAAAAAAGGGGAAAAGGGAGAACAAACGTGTCAATGCTCTGCTATCTCCTACAAGTATAAAAGAAGAGGAAGGGCCTTCGAACGCCCCCTAGTGCTTTTCTAAAAAGAACCACTTGAAAGCTTCCCCTGGGGCTGGTGATCTTTCATGGTCCCACTTGCCTGAAGAGATCTACAAAGAGAGAAAGAGGAGAGTTGTTCTTGAGATTCAGCTCCTCGAGCTGCTTAAGCTTGGATATGGAGAAAGGGATGTCTCCATACAGAGAATTCCCCGACAGATCTCTGCGCATCACCACGGCAATATCGTACGTCAAAAGGGATATAGCCACAGGATGGAACATAAGCTAATACAAGAATATTAGGATATTAAACAGCCCGTGGTGAGAGCCATGGAAGGAGTACAGGTATTTTAGGGAGGCGCAGTCCCCTATCTCGTCTGGAATTTGCCCCGTCAGATGGTTCCCTTTCAAATCTCTGTGTGGGTAACAAAGAACCAGAACAACAAGCAGATTAAACACGCAGAAAAATGCTAGCTTTGGACAAGTTTACAGAGAAGGGCATCTAGGAGACGAGTAGCGCCCGGAGCAGAAGCATACATGTACTGCAAGCTCTTGAGATCTCCGATTGTCGGAGAGATCTCCCCACCCAGGTTCAGGTTGGAAAGATTCCTGGGCAAACACAGAATCGAGTATCACAATAAACTATTCTTAGAGAAGATTAGAATAAGCAGAGGAAAGAATCTAAAAGAAACATATGCAGTGGAAGAGAATGGAGAAGCGAGAGAGTAACAGAGAGAGAGAGGACGTACAGAGAGACGACAACGAAGGTAACGTTGTCACACATGACGCCGCGCCATGAGCAGTGGTCTTCTTCCTCTCCTCCCCAGCCGGTGCTGTTGTCGGCGCCGGCGTCGCCGGCGTTCCAGTCCAGGAGCACGTTGGCCACATTACTGAAGGACGCCTTGAGAGCCATCAACGCTCGCCCTGGACCCAGCACACAAAGCCGACGTCGACGTCGCCGCCACGGCACCCGCATTAGCCCAGCGACAGAAAAAAGGTGGTAGCCAAGGACGGAGGGGGCCTTAGCAGGACTCGGAAGATGGGGAAGGAAAAAAGGTGTAGTCTTGGAGATGTGCTCATCATTGCAGAGTGAAAAAAAAAAACGGAGGCTTCTGTTCATATCAAATGCTAAAGGAAGAAAGGAAGGAACCTAAAGCAAGCAGGCAGGATCTCATAGAAGACACAACTCCACCTCACCTTCGCTGGACAGCGCGGACACTGCCGGGAGAAGCATCCACAGCAACGCTGTTGCAGTTACCACCACTGAGGCCTTCTTCTTCTCCATTGTGCAGGAAGCAGAAGAGCTGTAAACCTTGACACAGCAGCTGTTACTGCCACTGCTGTAGTGAAGGAGAGATGAGGAACAGCAAGACCAGAGCTGGGCTCTCTACTACATTCTCCTCTGTAAACACCACAAACACACCCCCTAAGAGAGAGAGAGAGGGAGGGGTAGCGAGAAAGGGAGGAAGAACCAGAGAAGAAAAGGGAGGGGCAAATTGCCGAAACAGGGAAAGCGTAGCCGGTCGGCGCCGTACCTGGTGCAGAGGAAGGGGGAGGAGGAAGGAAGAGACGACCAGGGAAGCAGTGGGACGGGGGGGTGGAGGTGGAATCCGTTCACCAAAACGGCGGTGGCGACAGGGACGGCACTGTCATCTACTGACGTGGGTCCTCGCCCCAGAAGGAGCAAACCTGTGACCCCCCTTTCCCATCGAGCGCTCCGTGCTGCTTCGCCCCCCAGTGTACGGCCGGCGTATTCCGCAGGAAGAAGACGGCTTCCGCCATCACCACCTAAAAATAAAAGTGAGGGGAAGGTTTTTAACAAGGCTGCCAAGAATATACGAACCTCCCCACACTGTTCTTGGCTGGCCAGACCTATCCTCGCTTCTTCCCCGCAGCCCTCACAGCAACCTTCTTAGGAGCATCTTTGCATACATGCTCTAACCATGTGAGCATGGGATCAAGCATGGGGTAGTTCTTGGTCAGTCTTTTGATAGTATCCCTACATAACGAGACAACTATTCAGTAATTTGGGGGTGGCAGATGACTTTAGAGAGTTCTAATAGCATTTCCTTTGAATTTTATAGGTATGGCTCCTTCTAATTTATTCATGTATGGATGGTCTCATTCAAACTTGGTAAATATTTAAGATTTCTCATAATCCCATGTCATTCGTTGGACCTCCTAGAAAAGGAGCAGTGACCACAATGCCCCCATCATGTCTTTGCAAAGATTACCCTCAAAAGAGAGTTTTATCAAGTGGGGGCAAAAATATGAAGGGCCAAAAAACATGACATAACAATACAACATGACATCTGAAAACTCCCTCATTTAAATGTACTTTTGCCAAACACCCACCATTAAGCAATTATTATTAGCATCTTAAACAATCTTAATTAACTCTTAATAAAAATGCTCGTGAGAAGACATTAGAAAGAAACGAGTTAAGTCATGAGGAAGGAGATCCCTCTTTATCCATAAATACGAATTTGGAGGCTGTCATACATTTTTAACACATCGTCTTTTATATCCAAGGGTTACTTGACCATAAAGTTGTACTTACCACCCTGCCCATCCAAAAGGAGTATGTGGGCAAATACGTACGCATATACATGCATATATAATCCAAGTTAGTTAGTTTTCTATAATTTATGCCGTAAGAAAGAAATTGTACACACAATAAGCAACTTCTTGGTCTTTATGCTGCCCTTCTAAGCTCCCACATGGTTCTTGTACATGGCAGAGTTTACACTCACGCATAGTGAAAGATTTTAGATGGGCAGACCGGTCTTTCTTCCAACACCATTTGATATACATAGAACCAATTGAGGGGTAATAATCAAAATAGTCTACAAGGCAATCCATTCACAATAAACCATCCATCAAGCGAATACCAAATCAAGCCATTCATTCATATGTGGCAAATTGACATGAAAGGAAATGAAAGTGAAGAAACCAATATTTATGTCTAACACCAAATGTATTCCATTCATTTCATTACAAGTTCCTTACATAGTACATTGACATTGACCCTTGACACATGACATAGACACGGAATGCCTTACAAATGGAAAAGACTAGACAAATGACATAAACATGAAATGCCTTACAAATGCAAAAGACTCAAGTACAATGCAAATGGCAATGTAAAAGACTCAACTAAATGACACTCATAGATGCCAAATGGTAGACATGCACACAAGCACTGACACTCATACATACAATGCAAATGGCAATGCAAAAGACTCAACTAAATGACACTCATAAATGCGAAATGGCAGACATGCATACAAGCACTGACACTCATACATTATCTATATAATAGAACATCTTCTCCCCCTTTGGCATCATCAAAAGAGGGGATGGGATACAAGGATAATATGGACCACAAAAGAACTCAAAGACCCAAGTATAGTCACTGAGGAGGCAGAGGACTTTGGCTAGGCTGAGGGCCATGGCCAGCATCAGGTAGATGGTGGATAATGGAGTTAAGGAGGTCATCCTGGGTGATCATGTGGTGCTGGATGCCGGGGAGAGAATGATTGTTGGTTTGAAATGCTTGGCGAGTGTTCGCATGGCTAGCAGTGAGATTTGCCATGTTCTGAGTGAATGTATCCAAGGTATGGGAGAAGGAGGTCATCTGGCCTGTCATAGTTTCAAGCATCGTGCCAAAAGTGGCAAAAGATGTCTCAATGGTACTCCCAAGGTTGGAAAGTTGCTCCCCAAAAGTATCCACTGTAGTCTCTAGTCTATGTAGGTGCCTATCAACTCCCTCTAAGTCTGCCCAAGTGGGCTGTCCAGCTCCTTGAGTGGATGGCTCCCCGTGATGGTACTGTAAAGGTACCTCCGGATCTACGTGCTATGAAGGAGGAGGAGGAGGCTACTCCTCTGCTTGTACTTGAGGTGGGGGTTGCCCTTGAGCTTCCTGTTATCCTTCCTCTTCATCTTCCTCATCTTTTGTGTCTTCACCATAAACTCTCACATCTCTATATAATTCACCATCTGGACCCCAATAATAGCCAAAGTCTGTGAATAGCTTGTGTTTGTTGTATATATCATCTTGCCTTACTGGAATTGACACTTCATCTGCCAGGTTGATCCCAGCATAAATGAATATCCCAGTCAACTGTGATGCATATGGCAGTGATCTCCTTCTTTGGGTATGACACGACCCAATCAAATCTAACATAGGGCAGCCCATGTTGATGGTCTTCCTATTCAGAACATGGTAAAACAAGAATTTGTGCACTTCTGTCACCGCATCTCGGCTTCCACCCTTGGGATAGATGAGGGTGGTAAACATATGGTGCAAGTTGCGTTGCAATGGAGGAAAGTAATTGGCATTCAAGGTGATCAAGTTGTTGACTCCATGCAAATATTCACTGCATGTCATTAGGATGAAGGTCTCCGTAACATGACCATGGCCAAAGACCATATATGTGCCTTTAGCTGAAACTCCTAGGGCATTCTCAATTAAAATTGGATTCACTATAATCTCAACTCCCTTAACAACAGTATGCAGACATTCATTTCTCATGGTCAAATTTCCATAAAACTATTGGACAAGGGTGGGATAATATCTAGTATACATTGTGACAAAGTCAATCCACCCATCTTGTATCTCAAAAACTACACTTAAATCTGGAAGAACATCATTCATCTCTCTGAAATCAACCAGACGGGGGTAGAGTATGGGTCGTTGGCACATCAGTGGTGCACGTGGAGGTACGAGTGCCTACTGTGGTAGAGGAACAGGGTCCTCACCTCTTCTGGAGCTAGACTCCCTCCTGGTAGATCTCTGAGGGTCTCAGAAGAAGCATCGTCTAGGTGCCATCTAGACTCAAAAACTGTTATGGAAACCCTTAGAGGGCTAATCCCTTCCCTTGGGAGTAGATGGACCGTGGGACACATCGGATGCCTAGAAGAGTGATTCCCCACAACCTGGAACCCTAAGAAAGATGCTCTAAGGCCGCACAAGCTACTGCCCAGAATCAGAGTCAAAAGATAGTGAAGATTCCGATCTTGTGCGGAGAGGAGAGAATGAAGGTTTTTAGGGTTGGAAAAGGGTGTTTGGGTGTTCTTGGGCTGAAGAAAGGGCTTGTGGGAGTGAGAGAGGGCGAAGGAATGAGGAATAGGGGTGAAGAAACCCCTTTAAAATGGGTTCAGAGGTAGGGTCAACCAGCTGGTTCACCAGTTTCGATCTATCGAACCCGGGGCATCGGTTGACCGAAATGGTCGGCCTACCCCAATTTTCATCATTTTTTTGAGCTCCTTCAATCATTCGAAAAAAATAAGACATTTAATGTTCTTTTTTTTTGAAAGCATTAGATAGCATCAAAAAGAGTCAAATCATCTCTGTGGATCGACCCGGACTCCCAAATAATAGTCTATTATTCTTTTTTCGAGTTTGGTTAATTAAGATTGAGTGAACGGTGTTCATGCAACTGCCATCGTCTCACATCAAACCCCTACCGAGTGGTCGAGACGCTCGCAAAAGAAGCTTACCAGTTATCCACTATGGAGAGAAAACCTATCCCACGCACTTGGAACACTATGGCATTATGCAGATTCTATTTCTGAGTCATTCCATACATGTAAGAAGTTAATTAGAATAATAATTCTCATTTTTATTGCATCAACATCTTTCGTACATCAGATAAGCCGTAGCCAGTGTAATGTGTATAAAAAGAAAAAATGATACAATAGAAACTGATAGCTCGATGCAGACAAAGTTAAGCAACCTCGGACTGAGCTACTGACTACGCCGAGTGTGAAAACTGACTTGGGTAACAAGGCAGCCGATCTAATATACTATGGTGATCAGGAAGAGATGGTATAAGTAAAGAAAAACAAGAAAAGGCACCCTCAAGAGGAGGCAGTGTTGACGAGAAAAAAGCCCATCAAGAATTGATAGTGCGGGCAAGAAGAAGGAAGAAAAGAAAAAAGAGAAGAAGAGCAGAAGGAGTAAGAAAATGAACACTCCCTTGGGGTATAGGGAATGGGAAGGAAGGAGGAGAGGCGGATAAGAGAGCGAGATAGATAAGCGGGAGGTCTCTCTCGAAGCATCCTCTCGTGCATTATCCCCTCTCCCCCGAGTGGGCGGCAGCCCGGAAGTCATAGAAGAATGCCCCATCACGCATCTTCTATTCTTCTACGCCGTCCACCAAGTCGTCTTCCATTCTTCTACGTCGAAGTAGCCCAAACGCCACAGTAGCAGTAAAGGCTCTCGTCCTCATCGTCGACCTCCATGCTTCATTGGAGAATGGCTACAAAAGAAGGAGATGTGGGGGAAACAACAAAATCTCTTGGGTAGCATGAAGAGGAGGAGACACCCTTCGGAGCCTTTTATAGGTCGAAGGGGAAGGCATTCTGCCACAATTAAAACCACCCTCAAGAAAGCGCAAACGGAAGTCCAAGGCTAGCGATGTCCCCTAGGAGCAACTTCATTGCCTTCCTCTCTGGACCCTTCAGAATCCTTCAATGGGGATACACAAAAAGGTAGATCATTCAAAGCATCAGAAGATGAAAAGGCGTCAGATCAGCACTAGCGATTCGACCGATCGACACCCGACCTGATTTTTTGGCAAGAAAATCATACGAGATATCTTATTTACTGACGTCCACGGATATGGTAAATTATACTCGGTCAAAGACGGTAAGAAGCATTTAAGTATGCTCTGAATACCACTACCACTATATAGAAAGAAAGGAAATTACATAGAAAGGTTCCTGATAGCCTTGCAAAAATAAAAGAAAGAAGGGGCCGTAAAGTAAGCACAAGCAAAACCTAATCTATAGAAATAGGAGAAGGATGGGAGGTCTACAACCCCCCTTAAGGCTCGATGGTCGGAAGGCCCTCGGCACTCGGCATCGTCTCCGCTGGCGAGGGCAACACGCCCCCAGTTCCCTTGGCGATGGCCGGGTTAGGCCCTGACCCCACCGTGTGGGAACTACCTCGACCGCACGCTCTCTCGAAGCTGCCAGAGTTGGCGATCTTCCCTCTATAAAAGCGAAGCGTCCTCATTTCCCCCTCCACCGCTCAACACTGACGATGAAGGAGAGGTCGAGCCCTCTTCACCTGAATAGTAGTGATGCCCGGGAATAAAGACAAGCTCATCGAGAACCTACTCCTGTACCCACCTAAAGCCCTACACGATGCCTTTCCGTAGTCCGCACTGGTAGCCCAATTCGTAACAAGCAAAAGCGATCTTCTTTAAGGCCTCGCGATATTTCTCCGAGCCCAGATATCACTCGATCACCTCCGACTTGGCTCTTGCTGCCTTCTCCTCGAGCTCGGTCAATTTTGCCTCAACCTCGACCAGCTTCACCTCAACCTTGGCCTGCCTCGCCACAACCTCCCCCGTCACCTGCTCTGCCTCCAGGAAGCGATTCCCAAGCTCTTCCCACTCGACTGTCCACCGTCCCAAGCTCGCCGCATGAGCCTGACGCTTCTCCTCCAGGAGCCTGCTCTTCAGCTAGGCCATGTATTGAGCCTGGGATAATTGCTCGAACAGTGATCGCAACTTCTCCTGGCTCGCCCGATCCTGCGACCGGAGTGAGGCCACTTCCCACTGAAAGACCTCGAGCTCGGAGGACAACTACCTGACCTTCCAGTTGTTAGGTTGTAGGGATGATTTTTTTTATTTGTTTATTTTTATATGTTTTTAAGTTTACTTATTTATCTCTTTATTTAACACAAGGCGTGCCAATCACTTTTGTGACAAAATTTATTGTGTGCTCGTTTGACTAATCAGATAATAATGCGTGGTCGTGTCAGGACTCGAAGTCCGTCATACCATAAAGACTATGGTGTTAATTACATCCTTCCGAAGGAAAGAAAATCGACTGGGAGGAAGAGGTCCAGCTGGATCTTGAAGAGGCCCTGCCCGATTGAGCTCCTATGGAACATACTAGAATTCTTATTATTTTATATCGTTGTCATTTATCAGTTTATCATTTTATCAATTTATCATTTTATCAAGGGCAGGGCGTGCCAGTCACCTAGGTGACAATGTGTTCAGGTTTCGAGACTGGAGTGGTTCGAAGCTCGGGGTGCACTCCATCTGACTAATTAGACGATTGTGGATATCAAGTCGAGACTGGAGACCCACCATGCCATAAAGATCGCAGCGTTAATTACAGCCTCTCAGAGAGAGGAAAACTTTTGATTAATCGTCGAGAAATGGGGCCTTATGGCCTAAACATCATTTTTTTTCTGAAAGGAGTAAATAGCATATTGAAAGGCATTAAAAGCCCCCATAGTGGTGTGAGAAGGAACATTCGAAGTCATATAGGTCATAAATCGACCATTTGATGTTTGGACGAATGTCCAAGTTGAAAGCATCACAATCGTAGCAGTAAGATCGGAGCATATATATGTCGGGGCACAACAAGTTTAGTTTTCGAGGAAACGGAGAAATTCGATCGAATCCTGATCAAACAGTTTAAAATCAATGGAGTTATTGGCCCAGAGCAATGGGAGGCCATGGCTGTAATGGGAGGATCCCGGAAGTCGGGCACGCCATGCAAAGGCACATTGATATCCTCTCTATAAAAGGGTCCATAAGGAAGGGCCACAGGCAAATCACCATCAAAGTCTCTAGGAACGGCATCCATATGAACCTGTTACCCTCACCCCATCCTTAATTCCCCACAAAGTAATGTATTTTTTTTTGTTCATAGCATACTTCGATCGACCAACTTCAGAAAGTTGGTTGACTGAACCTAGTTCAGAGCCGACTGAACTTCCATCATCTTCATCCTGCCTTCTTTTCCCACAATTAGTTTTCATTTGATCCGTTTTGTCTTTCCCTTTCACGATCCATTGTTCTTATTCATGTTGGGTTTGCGGGGGCACACATGAAAGTAGGATGACATGCTGAACTCTGGGAATTCGTGTTATCTTCACGACCTCCTCTATCTTTGTTGGATTCAGAAGGGAAACCATCTGCACAACATGGAGGCCCATGACCAGGGATAGATTGTTGGAGCACTGATGCTGCCACACCCTCAGCAACAACCTGCAGTTCTTATTTGATGAGCTCCTCTGCTTCCGTCGGATGGGTCGTACTTGTTTTAGAGCATGTGTTCTTGACCATAGAATCTAAAGGCAAGTCATAATCTCCTTCCTCCAACCGTGCAGCAGTAGTGGACTCACCACTATTCGCTAAAAACTTCTGAATAGAAGGATCCTTTGAAAGAAGAACATCTCTGCTAGCCAACCTTTGGGGCTTTGGAGGCAGCAAGTGGCTATTATGCATAATTTGCCATGGTTCCGGGTTGCTGAAAAGTGATTCTGAACTCCCTGGTTCTTGGATATCTCCAAAATGTACATTGGGAATGCTCATACTTGACACTGGAAATGGTGTTGTACCAGTTGAGGTAGCATACACATCATTAAAAGCATTCCCAGAGTATAACTGTGAAGCCTCATCCTTTCTATCACCAATGGTGACTTTAGTAGTGGAACCAGATCCCTGGTTGGTATTTCCTGGTTGAAGGATAGAAGTGACTTTCAGAGTGGAAGATGGCAGTAGGTCGATCAGTTTAAAGTTATTTGTTTCACCTGCCTTCCGCAGGACAAGATTGACTGGATAATTATATTGACCATCAAAACATATACTGCCCCCTTCAGTGCTATTAGTATTAACAGATGACGCATTTTCATTTCCCATAGCAAACTATATATCTTTGGAACCTGTAGGGAGATTAGTGTAGATCTGAGCAGCCGATGCATCAGTAGTAGTAGTAGATGTGACTCGAGATTCATTCAATGGTATAGGAAATTCTGGTATCATTTGTTCTGCAACCTGTGTCTGACTTAGCCAAGGCCTTTAAGCTAACAATGTTAGATTTCGTCCACTGTCGGCACCGACAAGATCATGAAAGCCAATCTGACTTAAAGGAGTTGGCTTTGACTTCCCACTTGGACCTGAAATCTGTGGAATGTCATAATCAGTGTTCATGAGCATTCCACCTTCTGTGCTAATACTTGCACATTGTGGCCTATGGGTTGCAGCGACTTCAGTGAGCAAAATATCTCTAGAGCTTGCACTTGCCCTTTGAGAGTCCAGATTTGCCGGTACAATTTTAGATGCCCCAGGGGGAATGGGCATTTTAACTTCATGACAGTAAAAGTTATGACCCTAATTCACTCACATATCATAAATGATCATTAATCTTCGGAGAAAGCTCAATTGATGGATATGGCCCATTCTACTTAGCTTGTCTCAAAAGCCATTGATGGACCGAAAGCAAAGATGGTGGAGAGATTGACAAAGTTAATAGGTATGAGACTGAACCACCATTTGGAAAGTGAACTAGGATGCCCCTAACTGTCTCTTAACAACCTTCGATCAGAAATGATTTATGATCCATTTTCTTTTTTTATCGTCACTGAAGAATGGTGAAAAATCAGGCATTTTCCTTTCAGCATCAAATAAGTAGGTGTCATCCATGTCCCCAATAGCACATGCTGCAAGGAGTTGAGAATTCTCCAATGAGCCACTTTTTTTTTGAAATGGGAGGCTTTTGATTAAAGGTCATCTCATCAAATTGTGCACAATCCGCTTCTTTTAGCATTAACCTGCTCTTGGGTTTAACTTGGCTGAATGCTGTCGGTTCGATATGTAATTCAGAGGGGCTATCAGACACCCTCCTCACGTATAGGTTTAAAATGCTTAAGTGCAAATGTGTTGTTTCACGTACAGCCATCATGGGTTATGCTCCCCTCGAATGGTAACTTAGTGAATGGATTAATATCGCCCCAAGCAATGCCCCTAACCACAGCATGTGGCAGAATCAAGCCGAGAAATTCCAAATCTTGGTTAACATTATGGGGAATGTTAGATAGATACATAATGTCTTTACTCTTTGGATCATGAACTCTCTGATGGCAGAAAGTCAATGCAGCACTCTTGAAGCTTTCTTCACAAGGTGGAGGAACTAAAACTGCATTGTATCTCAAGTATTTGATTACCTGGGCAGAACTCTTAAACTTCTGTACAGGTGGATAAGCTTTCCTCATGCCCATACCGGGCAATGACTGCAGATAGTCACAGCCACTAAAGATACACATTTCTAGAGCCATCTATTTATTGGAATCGGCAAAATTGTGGTCCTGTTAGTTAGCTTCGTTCATCACCTCATAATCAGTTTTTTTTTATCTTGGCCATCTTTGTTTTCAGTAGTTCTTGGGGTCATAGTTGGCCATTACATTTTTTAAATATTAGTTAGCGGTAAATTCCTCAATTCAGCCACCTGCTCATTTTGTCCATGCCATTAGCCATTATTCTTCAATTGGATTCATTATCCCTCAAATTGCCCTATGAAAATTCAGCAGCATCTCCCCTTGTCCGAAGTGGTTGGAGGATTTAAAACAGATGCACATCCACAAAGAAAACTCTGAGATGGCCCAAAATATCAAGGTGCGCACGGGAGCGGCAACGCCGATAAAATTACCCCATTTGGGGGCGGGAGGTCCCGAGGGCTAGCCTACAAGGGAGTCCAGTGACCCATGGGTTGTTGCGATCGTATAGACTCCCCCATTCGAGGCTGGGGATCTCGAGGGCTAGCCTACTAGGGAATCCGGTGGCCTGAGGGTTGTCACGATCGCACTCCGAGTTAGGGGCCCAAATCATCACCAAGCTATGTGGCCATCGTTGTTCACTCATTGAAGGAAATTGTCTGAAAACCTTGCCAAAAGGGGGGGGAATCTCCAAGCACCCATGAGTGATCAGAAGACTTCGAGGAAGAATCGAGGAGAGAGAGAGGAAATTGGGAGGGTGAGTCCCCAAGGGCTCAAATGAGCATAGAATCCCGAGACATATCCATGGTGAAGGATAGAACCGAGACCCTCCTTGCAAAATGGACCATACTCCCATTCTCCAAAGAAAAGGGATCAAAAGTAAGGCTGTAAAAGGGCCCCATTCAGGAACTAACCCTCTGCTTCATACCCTTTCACCCTTCTTTGATGCCCAGACTGCACAACCATTATAGAATTGTAAGGCAAACAGTAGTGCTTCCCGCTACTAAGACTCAATCAATGATAAACTAGTGCATAGAAAACACCATAGGTCAAAGACCCAATCGAGAGGGAGAGGGGAATGGAAGTACTAAGAGCCAAACATTACATAAATTGCAATCCAAGAAAGAAATCTCCCAAAAAAAGAGTGATCGTTTCATTCCATATTAGAGAAAAATGGAGCTGCAATTATATGGAAACAAAAGGGAAGGATGAAAGGAGAAGGAGAAAGGGAGGGGAAAGCCAACCCTTCTATAAATCACTCGCTCACCCCCTCTCTCTCCCTTGCAAGAACGCGAGCTTTGGTAGCTTCGGGCTCAGACAGATGGACACGGGTTTCTCTCATAGGGAGGTTTTTCCTATCAAGGCTTCCAAGAGATCCCAAAGAAGATTGAAGGAAACTTGAAGGTTCACCACCGTGGGCCTTTAATATGGGGTTGGAGTCCCTGTTTTGAAGGGAGCTCCCCCGCTTTCCTTGTATGTTGCTGTCACAGTGCTGCCACTGCTCCATGCCGCCACAGTTGTCTTGTTGCTGTTGCCATGCTGCTCTATTTCACATAATCTCATAAAGTTTCTTTTCAGTAAAGGATGGACCAATGCCACTCTTGGTGTGAATGGTTTAGTATTTTCTGTTGTGATCTTTCTGAATGACAAAGCCTTACTCAATGTAGGTCATGTAAATGCGATACTCTAGTTTTACTGAACAACACATACAAACCTGTATTTGAAGCACTATGTATTCTCATGATTGTCTATCAATGCCCCTCTCATATTACTTCCTATAAAGAAACATTGATGATACTTAACTAAAACATGATCCTATCTAACACTTTGCCATGTATTTCTTTTTATTTTCTTTTTTCCATGACCATGGCCAGGAGAATATGAACCAAAAAACAGTTTAATGTTTGTCAATCTATGAAAATGCAAACTAGGCAGATTTTTTGGATTTTTGAATATGGTGTCAGTATCCAATTCTCACATCATGGATTTAAGAATCTCTCTCTAATGGTTCCCGTTATTCAAAAAAGAAGGGTATGGTAGCGTAGCCTGTCTAATCCTTGTGAAAAATTTTGATTTGACAAAAGATGAGATTACTTGGTTCTTAAACTTGCACTTGATGGCCTTTTGCAATTTATTATATTTCACCTAAAGAAAGGTTAATATGATTCACGCGCACGCGCACACACACACACACATGCAGAGTTACCCAAGGAAGGCGGAATCGGGGATCGGGATCGGATCGCCCGGTCCCAAATCGATCCGGGTCGGTGAGATCGGCCGATCCTGCATCCTGACCCAGCCTCAGGTGAGTGACGACTGGCGTCGTACCACCATCTTCCACACATTTTGTAGGCTGGAAGGAAAAGCCTGTAAGGTGATTATAGATAGTGGGAGTTGCATTAACGCTATCTCCACGAGTACTGTTAAACGCCTTGGTCTGACGCCCGTGGATCACCCCGCACCATATAGAGTATCTTGGGTGGATTCCACTTCCATCCCAGTCAGACTGCGGTGTTTGGTATCACTACAGTTCTAGGCATACCATGATGCGATCTGGTGTGATGTGCTACCTATGGAGGTGGGTAGTATCATCCTTGGTAGGCCTTGGCTTTTTGATCGGGATGCCACCCTTCATGGCCAGTCGAACACATGCACCTTCGACCACAGTGGCCACAAGATTACTCTCCACCCTATCCAACCGAAGGACCCATCTATCTGAGGACCAGCTGGCCCCAGCACTTCGACCTCTCCCAGTCAGGGGATGGCTGGCCCACCCACCTCATTCTCGGCACGGGCCACTACCTCTTCGACTGCTCCTAGCAAAGAGGACCCCCCACCCAGGACGTTAATGATGATTAGTCCTCGAGAGATGGAGCAAGAAGTGACCGGGGGTAGCCCTATCCTTGCTATTGTTGTCCGAGGGGTGGAGGATCCTAGGTCTGATGATGAGCACCCCCCGAAGATAGCTGCGATCCTATAGGAGTTTTTTGATGCCTTCCCGAAAGATCTCCCTGGAGGCCTTCCACCAATGCGAGATATATCTAGCATGAGCTTGACATCATCCCGGGCTCATCTTTGCCCAACCTTCCCCACTACCGGATGAGTCCCACGGACCATGCTGAACTTCAGAGGCAGGTCGAAGAGCTGATGAGTCGGGGATATCTTAAGGATAGTAAGAGTCCATGTGTTGTTCCCGCATTGCTCGCCCCAAAGAAAGCTGGCACATGGAGGATGGGCGTTGATAGTCGTGCGATCAATAAGATCACGGTGAAGTATCATTTTCCCATTCCCCGACTGGATGACTTTCTGGACATGATGTCGGGAGCCACTATCTTTTCAAAGTAGACCTTTGTAGTGGCTATCACCAGGTACGGATCAGGCCTGGGGATGAATGGAAGACGGCATTCAAGACTAAGGATGGTCTCTATAAGTGGTTGGTTATGGCCTTTGGCGCGGTTGATGACCTAGGTGTTGCACCCTATGATAGGGGTCTTTTTGGTTGTCTACTTTGATGACATTCTTATCTACAGCCGCACTAGGGAGGACCACTTAGACCACCTTAGACAGATCTGTGTTGTATTGAGGCGAGAGAGCTTATTCGCCAACCCGAAGAAGTGTGCTTTCATGACCGATCAGATTACCTTCCTCGGGTTCATTGTGTCTAGAGATAGAGTCTCTGCTGATCCGGAGAAGATTAGGGCCATCAGGGAGTGGCCCGAACCCTGCACACTCCACGATGTCTAAAGTTTTCATGGCTTAGCGACATTCTACCATCGCTTCATTCGCGACTTTAGTTCTATCACTGCCCCGATCATAGATTGCATTAAGAATGGGGTGTTTGTATGGACCAAGGCTACAGCCATTGCATTTAAGGACATAAAGGAGTGTATGACCTAAGCAGCTATCCTTGCATTACCAGATTTCATCAAGGTGTTTGAGGTCACCTATGACACTTCTAGAGTAAGTATTGGAGGAGTGTTAAGCGAAGAGTCCCACCCCATCCCATTCTTTAGCGAGAAGCTAAATGATGACAAACTACGTTATTCCATATATGATAAAGAATTTTACTCAGTCGTCTAGGCATTGAGGTATTGAAGGCACTATCTTTTACATCTAGAGTTTGTCCTCTTCTCTAATCATGAGGCCTTACGATTCCTCCATAGCCATAAGAAATTGAATGCTCACTATAGTCATTGGGTGGAGTATCTCCAGGAGTATACTTTTATGCTTAAGCACAAAGCGGGGGCAGAGAACAAGGTAGCCGATGCGCTGAGTCGGCGGATGATGATGTTGACCACCCTGAGTGTTCAGGTGGTAGGCTTAGAGAGGCTGAAGGATGCCTATGTTGATTGCCCAGACTTTGGTCCAATCTATGCTGTCCTTCAAGCTGGTCCCTCGCGTGACTATAGCGAGTTTGTGCTTCAGGATGGTCACCTATTCTGAGGTGACAAGTTGTGCATCCCATGGACTTCTGTTCATGACTTTCTCACGTAGGAGATGCACGCGGGAGGTCTTGCTAGCCACTTCGACCAAAATAAGACTATAGAGGCAGTGGAGCAAAGATTCTATTGGCCTAGCCTGAAGAGGGATGTCGCTCGTATCATGGCCCAATGCCACACTTGTGCTATGGACAAGCAGAGGAAGTAGAATACTGGCCTCTACACTCCCCTCCCCGACCCGGATAGTCCATGGCAGGACATTAGCATGGACTTTGCATTGGGATTTCCCCGCACCCTCCGAAAGCATGACTCTATCTTTGTGGTTGTAAATCGGTTCTCCAAGATGGCATTATTCATTCCATGCTCCAAGACTTCCGATGCCTCTAGAGTTGTCCGTTTGTTCTTTTCCCATTAGCAATTGGGATGCATCTGTGCTAATTTTCTGTGGGAAGGCCTTGACTCAGCTCACAGGAGACACTGGGTCCCCTGGGATAAAATTTGCTGTCCTTAGTCTATGGGAGGATTGGGAATCCGCAGTCTCCGGGACATTCAGCTGTGCTCATATGTAAAACAATTATGGTCCTCTCTATATGGAAACTCTCCATGGGCTAATTTTGTCAAGAGGAAGTATATTCAGGGATAACATATCTCTGATTGTAAAATTTCTTTTCCTACTGGTATTAAATTTTGGGACTTTGTTAAAGCCTGATCCTTCTTATTGGCTGGCATGCAGAAAATTATTTTCAATGGTGCTAATACCAACTTCATTAAAGATACTTGGTATAAAGGAAAGTCTCTTTCAGATTACCTCCCTCAACAGCTTGTATCTCAATCTAGAAATTGTTCAGTGCAAGATGCTCTGGCCAATCATCAACATCCAATATGGCAGAGGATTGTGGATAGTAACTTGAGAACTAAAATCCAAAACTTTACTACTCAAGAGGGAAAAGATATCCCTATCTGGTCTTTCTCTCACTCGGGTTGATTTGATACTAAATCTATCTGCAGTCACATTAAAGAGAAATCCTCTGGCACTCATCTTTCCAAGCTATGGCATCAAAAATTCCCTCCCCGTGCTTCCCTATTTTATTGGAAATTACTGAATCATGCTGTCCCTGTCGATGAGAGGATTCAAAACAGTGGCATCCAGTTGGCTTCCTGTTGCAATTGTTGTTTGGTATCTCAGTTCATTGAAGATTTAAATCATCTATTTGTTAAAAGTGATTTAGCTTCCTTCTTATGGAATAAATTTGGCCCTCTTATGAATGCCTCGCACTTGAGGATTACTTCCATCAGTAGGCGACTTCAAACCATTATCACTGAATCTATCATCACCAGCCCACAGGGATTTATTAATTTGCTCCTGACAATGATGATCATCTGGGGTACTTGGAAACAGATATGCTTAAATAGATTTGAGGGCAGTAAAGCAAATTTTTCTCGGATTGCTCTTCAGATCCAAGAGGACGCCATCCAGACTCTCAGGCAGGTTACTTTCAATCGGGACATCAGTCTTTCTTTCCTCCAGACTCTTTATCATATGGGTTTCTCCATCCACTATAAGGTTCTTCAATTCACCACAGTGTGCTGGAAGGCTCCGACAGTGGCCTTTGCTCTAAATGTTGATGGATCCAGCAAAGGAAATCCTGGGATCTCAGGAGAAGGAGGCTGTTTTAGAGACTCTCAAGGTAAACTGCTGCTGGGCTTCTCCTACTATTATGGTCGGGGTTCTAGTATGGTGGCCGAAGGGAGAGCGTTACTTGATGGCCATCAGTTGGCCTGTCTCCATAACATTCCTCTCTCGATAATATACACAGATTCCAAGGCTTTGATTGAGCTTTGAAAGGCAATGGCAGTCCACCGTGGTCTCTTCTCCCATGGTGGAGACATTTGTTGGATCTTTTTACTACATGTAAATGCCCCATTCTCCACATATATAGGGAAGCCAATCAACTTGCAGACTCATTGGCAAAGCATGCTACTGATATGGGCCACAGCTCTGAGTACTTATCTACAAGGGAGCTACCATTAGTGGCCAAAGGATATGCTACGGCTGATGCCAAATATCTGTATTCGGTGAGCATAGACATTGTATTCTTTGCTTTCTTACACTGCAACTCAGGAGGCTTTCTCCTTATGTACCTCATCATTTTTTCTATCAATAAAAATTTCATCTAGTGGGGAGAGGGTGAAGTGAGAACATTCCTTTCCTTTAGAAAGGGGTGCACTCTCCCTTCAACCCATTAGATGCTTTGAGTTTAAAAAAAGAGAGAGAGAGAACGTGACCCATCCCGTGACTCGATCCAAGCACGTGAAAAGAGCCGACCACCCTTGACTTTACGTCGATTTCTCAACCACACAGATCCATATGTTTCCTTCACTTCAGAACGTCCGCGAGCTCGTGTCTCTTGTTGATGACATATCCTTCTCTTTTGAAACTCTGTTGGTGTCGAGTTGGCCGCGTCATTGCTGATCACATTATCAAATTGGTCACATCGTCACCTAGAGTCCCAGGTTCGCATCCAATTAGTACCGAGTCGCATCCCATCCCGCATCACTAAATGCCAAAGTAAAAGATAAGTTTAGTCATTAACGAGGATCAAAGGCCTGGATTAACGGTTCATTGACTGATCTTGCCGATGATGACAAGTATTAACGTTGGTTTGTTCATCGGTATTGGCAAAATGCCGAAACAAAAAATAGGTTTAGTCGTTAATGAGGGTGGAAGGTCCGGGTTAACGGTTCATTGACTCACTTTGCCAATGATGACAAGAATCAACATTGGTTTGTTCATTGACATTGGCTAAATGTCGAAGCAAAGATAGGTTTATTCATTAACGATGACGAAAGGTCCGGGATAATGGTTCATTGACTGACCTTGCCGATGATGACAAGAATCAGCATTGGTTTATTCGTCGACATTGGCTAAATGTCGAAGCAAAGATAGATTTATTCATTAACGAGGATGAAAGGTCTGGGTTAAAAAAATAAGACAATCCCCCTGTGAAATAGGAGGGCAAGTAAAACCTTTTAAAAAGTCAAGAAAATAAAAAATAAAGGCTTAAAAATTAACTATCAAAAGAGACTAAAAAAAACAGATGACTGATAAGTCAGCCTAATCCCTTCCTAGATTTTAGGTACATTATTATGGGATCACATGCGTGCAATACCTGGTCTAGTACGAAGATAAAAGCAAAAATAAAAGTCATGTCTTTATCTAATTAGTTATGGAGGAAGCTTTTGACAACTGCATCTGAAGGATGGACTTGTGAAATACTGCATCTGGAGGATACGCATCTGAAGGCGACCCACGAGGGAGGAAGAAGGTGACCCCACGAATACTGCAACTGGAGGATGTGCATCTGAAGGCGATCGTGGGAGCCACGAAGCTGAGGGAGGAAGAAGGCGACCCCACGAGAAGTGACCCGAAACCGAAGCTGAAGGCGACCCCACGAGAAGAAGGTGACCCGAAAGGCGACCCGAAACACGAAGCTGAAGGCGACCCCAAACCCGAAGCTAAATAGGAAGAAGGCGACCTGAAACACGAAGCTGAAGGCGACCCCACGAAGCTGAGGGAGGAAGAAGGCGACCCGAAGCTGAGGGAGCCCACGATCTGGAGGAAGCTGGAGGATGAGGAAGCTTTTGAACTGGTGAAATACTGCATCTGGAGGAAGCTGGTCCACGAGGGAGGAAGCTGGAGGATGTGGCTTTTGACTACTGCATCCGAAAGATGTGTCTCTATCGAGGAGGGACTGGCGAAATACTGCATCCGAAGGATGTTTCGGATGTGTCTCTATCGAGGAGGGACTGACGAAATACTGCATAATACTGGCGAAATGCAACTGCATCTGAAGGATGTTCGGATGTGTCTCTATCTGGTGAAATACTGCATAATACTAACCAAGTGCAACTGCATCCGAAGGATGTTCGGATTGCATTTCGAAGGATGTTTGTCTCCATCGAGGAGAGACTGGCGAAATACTGAGTAATACTGATGAAGTAATACTGCATAATATTGACGAAATGCAACTACATCCGAAGGATGTTTGTCTCTATCGAGGAGGGACTGGCGAAATACTGCATAATACTGACGAAATGCAACTGCATCCGAAGGATTGCATTCGTCAGTGCAACTGCATCCGAAGGATTGCATTTCGAAGGATGTTTGTCTCTATCGAGGAGGGACTGGCTTCTCGAAGGATGGATCGCATTCCTCCTTTCTCATGTCCGAACGTCCTCATCCCACGTCCTCATCCCGATTTTCGAACCTCCTGAACTGCATTGCTGATATTGACCCCAAAAACTCATGCGTCAACATCCTCATCCCGGTTTTCGAACCTCCTGAACTGCATTGCTGAACTGCATTGTTGATATTGACCCCAAAAACTCGTGCGTCAACGTCCTCATCCCGGTTTCGAACCTCCTGAACTGCATTGCTGATATTGACCCCAAAAAATCGTGCGTCCGAACCTCGTGCGTGGGCCTCCCTCCTTTCTCATGTCCGAACATCCTCATCCCGGTTTTCGAACCTCCTGAACTGCATTGCTGATATTGACCCCAAAAAAGAAACGGTAGGAGTTAGTGATATACTTTTGCTTTGACATGTATATCCAATCCTTCGTACCTCACCCAATCCTTCGTACCTCCCGAACATCCTCATCGTGTCGATTTTTTCGTCCAAACCTCTTGAACGTCTCCTGAACGTGTCGTATTTCGTCCCAACCTCCTGAACGTCTCCTGAACGTGTCGTAATTTTCGGCCCAATCCTTCGTACCTCCTGAACGTCCTTCGTACCTCTCCTGAACGTCCTCATCGTGTCGATTTTTTCGTCTGTTCATCTTCGTGTCGGTTTGTTTGTCCACTTCGTACCTCACCCAATCCTTCGCGTCGGTTTTTTCATCTTCATACGTCCTCATCGTGTCGATTTTTTCGTGTCGATTTTTTCATCCGTCTTCGTACCTCTCCTTCGTCCACTTCGTACCTCACCCAATCCTTCGTGTCGATTTTTTAGTCCACTTCGTGTCTACCTTTCGTCTTCGTACCTTGCGTCCACTTCGTACCTCTCCTGAACGTCCTCATCGTGTCAATTTTTTCGTCCGTCTTCGTACCTCTCCTTCGTCCACTTCGTGTCGATTTCTTCGTCCACTTCGTTCCTTCGTGTCGATTTTTTCGTCCACTTCGTACCTTTCGTCTTCGTACCTTGCGTCCACTTCGTACCGTACCTTGCGCATCTGTCCGATTTTTTCGTCCGTCTTCACCTTGCGTCCACTGCGTCTGTCCGGCACCACTGCGTCTGTCTGGCCCGGCACATGTCTGGCCCCACTGCATCTTTGCATCTGCGTCTGTCCGGCCCGGCGGCCCGGCACCTTGCTGTCCGGCCCCACTGCGTCTTTGCGTCTGCACATTGCTGTTGCTGTCCGGGCGTCCCTCTGCACATCGCTGTTGCTGTCCGGTTGATGTTGCTATAGGAATACACAGGAGCAAATAGACGTTAGCTAATGTAACGAAAATTAAAATAAGTATAAATCAATAATAAATAAATATAATGTGGTGCATGCTATAGTGATGCAGCTAACTGGTGCACTACAAGTGCTGGGCTGCCCACTAGAGGAATGGCTGCGATGAGTCCTACTATTGTTGAAATACATGAATCATCGTGAATTCCTTGAGACTCGGGCCCCCAACGAGCTTGCCGCCATCACGGCCCAAGAGGGTGAACATCTGCAAGCTTTGGGGGTGCGTCGAAGTAGCGAGGAGTAGCACGAGAAGGCCTTGGAAGGAGGTCACCGCGAGGCCCACGCCCTCAAGAGTAGAATCGAGGAACTACAGGGCTATCCCACAGCAGCCATGACTGAGCTGGCCGAGGCCGAGGTGACCATCGAGAGGGAGAGCGAGGTGCTCACCATTGCCAAAGTCGAGGCGACGACCGTGGAAGTGGAGCTGGCACACCTCGAGGAGCAGAGGGGCCGATTGCGCGACATGGCGGACTTTCCTTGCGTCGGGATTCTACCCCTCAAGGATATCTTCCAGGGCATCGACTGAGCGCTGCTCTCCTCGACCCTCCTTTTGTACTTTGTCTCTCTCTCTCTCTTTCTATTCTCTTCTTTATTTTTTTTGACATGTAACCAAGGGTATGTCCCGAAGCACATGTATCCCCCTTTTGATTGAAAGGAAAAGAAAAACCTTATCATGTACATCTCTTGTGTGCGGCCTCGGTAGCCCTTCTTTCCCCTCTTTTTTTTCACTTTTTTCTTTTTTTCCTTTTTTTTTGCGCCTCGCTTGAAATGCATCGACGGGGTGTAAGCCTTTGCGGTAGCTCGCCCAAGGAGAACCAGGTACGCGTCCGTGTTAGCGCACAAGAGAGTGCTCACCCTGCCAAGGGAAGGATGAGGGGACCACTCCACCGTGCGAAGCAGACCACTAACCGGTCTCGCTTGGGCACCCGAAGGGGGTGGAGGCAAAAGTTCATTCATTCGGTGATGTGGACGCGAGGTCCAAATCAAAAGAAGTACCCATCGTCCCAAGGGACAGTGAGAAGAGTTTGTTCGGTTCAAATGACCCAGACGAGAGGTCCAAGTCAAAAGGGAGGTATTCGTCACCCGAAGGGACGGAGAGAAGAGTTTATTGGTTCAAATGACCTGGAAGAGAGGTCCAAGTCAAAAGGGAGGCATTTGCTCTTCGGCCCAAGAGAGGTTCGGGCAAGGTGTTCATTCGTCGGTGTTACCGGGGTGGCGGAACCAACATGGTTTGTTTGTCTCTTGAAGTATTCGTCAGCACTGGGTCAGTGCTAACACAAAGGTGGGTTTATTTTCTTGTCCCGAACGTATGGTCTGGGTAGGGTGTTCGTTCGTCGGTGTCACCGGGTGGCAGAACCGACGTGGTTTATTTGTCTCTTGCGGTGTTCGTCAGCACTGGGTCAGTGCTAATGCAAAAAAAAGAGTTTATTTCCTTATCCCAAGCGTAAGGCTCGGGTAAGGTGTTCATTCATCGGTATCACCGGGATGGCGAAACTGACATGGTTTATTTGTCTCTTGAGGTGTTCGTCAGCACTGGGTCAGTGCTAATGCAAAAAAAAAAGAGTTTATTTCCTTATCCCAGACATAAGGCTCGGGTAAGGTGTTCATTCATCGGTATCACTGGGGTGGCGAAACAGACATGGTTTGTCTGTCTCTTGATATGTTCGCCAACGTACAGAAATGATTCGGCACCGGGAGATGTTTCCCCCTAGTTCCTCTTTCTTCTTCTTCCATTTCCTTCTCTTTTTTTCTCTTTTTTTTCTTCTTCTTCCCTCTTTTTCTTTTTATTTCTTCCTCCTCCTCCTCCTTTTTTTTCTTCTTCTTCCTCTTTTTGCTCTCTTTTTCTTCTTCTTCTCTCTCTCTCTTTTTTATTTTTTTTATTTTCTTTTTTTTTTACCCTATGAAAACATAAGTAGTGATCAAGCTGTCCAAGCAATGATCGTGCAAATCCACCGTAAAACAAGGTGGAAAATGATTTTATTCATTGAATGGGGGCACTACGGCATAATACAACCCCAAGTGCCTTCCATTAAGAGGCGGGAGCTGAACCTCCCCATGGTGGTTGACAGTCACATAGGCTCCACCCTCATAGACCTTTTGGACTACGTAGGGTCTGAGCTAATTCTCATTTAACTTGCCCTTGGGGTTGGCAGTCATGACGTCTCTTTTCTTGACCATAACGAGGTCACCTTTCTTAAATTCGCATTCCTTGACGAGCTTATCAAAGGCACGCGCTATTCGGGCCTGATTGATCTGAATGTTTTGTTGGGCTTGAAGTCACTTTCCCTCCAGACTGGAGAGCTCTTCGAGTCTTCGCTCGACATTTGTCTGTCCCTCGCGGACTAGCTCGTGTTGGATGGCGACCCACAGGGAGGGGGTCTCCAGCTCGATGGGGACTATTACTTCCGAACCGTACACCAGGGAGAAAGGTGAACAGCCCGTTGGGGTCTTGTATACTGTTCGGTACGCCCATAGTGCCTCGTACATCTTTTCTTCCCAGTCTTTTTTACTAGAGCTAACAATCTTGGCCAGGAGAGTGCAGAGAGTTTTGTTAAAGACTTCAGCCAGACCATTGGCCTGTGGGTTGTAGGGAGCTGACGTAGCAAATCCCTCAGAATAATAGAAATCCTGATGACAAGTAAACAGACGACTGCCAACTAGATAACCAACAACGAGAGGCCATGCACACTCTCCATACATAGCAAAATCTCTCTTCATTTGAGGGGAATAAACCGGGATGAGTGTGTGGCTCCAATACCGGGCCTTCCATGCTTCACAGGCTTGTATGAGATCGAGAACTCTGCCAAATAATGGCCAATCATTTCAGGCTGCGCAGTTAATGGATAAGGATTAGTGAGTGGGCAAAAGATCAGAAATTAATGCAAATTGCAGTTGCAAACACCCGTTGTTCTGGGTATAACAAAGGAGTCTACGTGCAACAGTTAACTGTTGGCGATGAGAATATACCTTGATCTCAACCTGGTTAAAGGTTTTACCATTGTAGACACCAATAATGCTGCCGATCATTTCAGGCACTATGATCATGTTGCGAAGGTGAGTCCTCACTGGTTCAGGTTTCTCACCTGGAGGAGCATCACGTTTCTGCTCAAAAGAAGTCATTGCAATGTTAGAATGCTTGACAAATAAATAGAAGTTGACCTCTACCAGTAACAGTACATTACTCACAACAAAAACATTGCCGGCACATAATGCATAACATGAGATGTGAATCAAGAGATATCATAAAAAAATTGCAAATATAAAATGTCCCACAACACACACACACCCAAAATAAGAAACAACGAAAGAATGGGGGAAGACAAGCAATATATGCTTCAACAATAAAAAACAATGAACATGGCCAAAAAATTGTGAGGAAGTGTCTTTATAATCCAGGAAAACAACAATGTCGTAACAGAAGTAGGACAGAAGTACACTAACTCACCAAACTGTAAACTTATGAGAAGAATCAGCCCACATAACTCTTCACTCAAAAGTTGAGTCGATACTAGTAAACCAGTGTCGATTGGACTTTGTATAGCCTTTCAGAACTCATAGTAAAGTGCAAAGCCAGTCGGCTAAATAATTGACCTCATGATGAATCACAGCAACTCATTGATAAGGACACATAATAAAAACATTTCATCAGGAGTGAAAGACAAGATGCCTATATTCTCAAGCTTCTCTCCCTTTTATATTTTCACCAATTTTATTTCAGAAATACAGCACAAAAAAACATCATACAAGAATTAGAAGCTTTAAGAACAAAATGCCATATTTTGGACAAATAACAGATATAACAAGCTAGTAAGTTTTCTTAGTAGAACACACTATATCAGAGAGAAAGCTTCATTGTAGCAGACTGGGGAATCTTGTTACAGATGAGGCAAGAAAACTTAGTAGCCACATAGCCTGCCTTGCAGAATACCTGGATTCCCTAATAACTTCAAAGAAAAATTTCCCTTGAACATGTATTCGCTGTAAACAATGAGCCTTACGTTGTCCAGATCCTTTAAAGGGCAACATCCACAAAAAAATGCCCTAGATATTATATGATTCCAAACTTCCATACCAATCCAACATCAGATGAGAAGCCGTACTCAGACTTGGATAACATAGAATCAGCTTGATTTCGTTAAATAGAAACCATGTTCACATATTCTGACAAAAGGGGAAGAACTTTGCCAATATCAAAAACCTAGATTAATAACAAACATTGCACAGAGGATGCCTCCATACCAAACGATACTGGCTATCTGAGAAATCAAATCACTGATATCCCATCCAAATCAATTCAATCGAACAGAGCAATAAACAGAACCTAGCTTCCAAATTAACAATGGTAGATAGATGACGGTAGTAAGGATCAGACAACCGTACCGCCTTGCGGAGCTTCTTGATGAGAGCCATGGGCTTCCTCTTTAGGCCCCTCTGGAACCTGGCACACCACATCATAAATGCCATGACAAACCGACTGCTGAACAAAGAAGACAAAGCGAAGAAAAGATGGACGAAATAAACTTTGGCGAACCCCTCCCCGGCTCGAGCCTCCGTAACCGGAGGAGCTGGGGGGATACGATGGCTCACCTTCTGCGAGCACGGGCATGGAAGAGCTTGACGAGCTCGTCAGTCCCCATGTCGAGGAGTTGGTCGAGGTCCACGCCGCGGAAGGAGAACTTCTTGAACGTCCTCTTCTTGGGCTGCCCCACCGGTCCGCCCACATCCACGTCGACGTCCGCCTGCACGAAGACCCGCCGCCGCCACCGTGACCACCCATCCCACAGAGAACACGAGAACAACGAAGACAGAGGAAGACGCAAAACAGTTAGCCAGGCGATACTAACAACAGACGGCGATTAACCCGTGAGAAGAAAAGGGATGATGAGCACTGAAAGGCCTCTCACCATGTCTCCTGCTGCTGCTGCTGCTACTGCTGCGGCCGACGCCGCCCTTGCCTCTGCCGCGAGATCTGCTTGGAGGGAGCGACGGGGAAGAGTGCTCTAGGGTTTGGGGAAGCTGATAGCCTGCTGTCATATATAGGAAGGGGAGCCGGGCCGGGCCGTCGCATAACCATATGGATCTGGTTTGCTCGATGGGCCGACGTGGGCCGATCGGGCCCGTGCCGCACTACGTGGGAGTTATTTCTATATATAACTTTAAAAACTTACGATTTGGGACAAGCACCAAGCGACAAGGGGTGAACACCATTAACCGACTGACGACGCCTTTAGGGCCCCAGCCAAATCTCGATATTCGTAAAAATCATGATCTTGAGGGACGCGGCCAGACAATGATCACGGACAACGCCTTGCTCCAAACCCAAGACACATCAATCATCAGAGTAGGCACATGCAAGAAGTACTATCTGGTGTTGTCTCAGCCAACACGAAAACCAACCACGACATCACTGTCACGATCTCGCTTATCGAGAAAATGCAACCCTCATCACAAAAACCAACACCGATCAGCGCTCATGCTCGACAGACCATCCGAACGCCAGCTTCATAACTCACTGACTGCTCTCACACCCTGCACCAGGGGCAACTATCACTGAGCTTCCACCAGCTCACACCAGACAAGCTGAACACCCATGGCAGCACAGAACCAACTCTGCCAAAAGACAAACTTCTTGTAAACCCCAGATCCAATACGGGAAAAGGCACACCTCATAATCGGGCACCTAAGGCCTCACTGGCATACGGCTCATGCCATTCTAGAGCCCCAACAATCAGCATCTTTTGTATGTGAAATTCCATCCACTGGTCACCAGATATTCGTCAACGGGGAACCTCCACCGGCCCGATTGGCACGATCTAAATCACAATAGGCCATCCACTGACTCTCCCACAGATCATTACCGCATCTCGAGCCAAACCTCGCTCGGACACCACAATTGATCTCGAGCCTCACGCCAACTCTACCATCTTAGGGGAGCACGATGAAACCAAATAACAGGACTCCACAATCTTTGATCCTCGCATCATTGGACTCAGACTTACGAGGAATCCTCCCTTGTTGATCACAGACCAGGGATTACCATCCAACGCCTACGTCTCATCAGAGACCTCCACACACAGGCACTGTCCTTCATACTGTCTCATCAAATCCTTCACCTCAAAATGATCCAAGAGGGCGCCTACCAATCGCGGTTCTGCTCTTGCCATAGAGTCACAGGACGCAACATCTTACAATCCATGACACGCTTCTCCAAAACTAACAAATGTCACCTGCTACCATAGTAAGCTGGTCGATAGAGCCATGACCAATGCTCACGGGTCCCTAGATAGCACACTTCTTACCATGGTCGATCACTCGATCAACCTCACCAGCTACTCACAGCAACCAACAGGGACCCCACAATTTTCCAGAGATCACTTCTCCGAAGTATGATCTCATCCAAGGGCACAGCTTCCAACACAAGAATAGGGTACTCATGCAGCAACCTCGCCAGCACATTTTCCCAACTCTCCATCTTGCCAGTGCCACAAATCGCAATGCCTCAAGCAACGACACAGCAATAACACATCTCACGCAACCCAAGATAATCTCACACCGAGGAACCATTCCTTCGACGCTCAACACATCCTCTGTAACTTCACAAGCTCTGATTCATGACACCTCGAAAAGTACAAGACCAGCCACAAGCTCTCACGAACACTACCCAACTGGCATGCATCCTTCCGGAGCAGCACCAACACACCCTTACACATCAGGGGATAGGCAACGCTTCTCACAAACAGCCACACTCTGCCACAACGGTTAAGCTAGCTGCTGCCACATGCTCCTCTCTTACACCTACCTCTGATCTCGAAACCAATAACATGCCAAATGCTTACAAAGGAGTGATGATAAATCCACCAAAATGCCAAGCTCAAAGGCCACAACATCTCTAGCCACCGGACAATATTCTCTCGAATTCATCCGTGCCAACACCAACCCATCCTCGAGCTGCAACCACGTAAAACACCACGCCAGGAGCCACAACATTAACCATAACTGGCACCCGCCAATGCTCATCCTCGAGCCCCGAACTCACCACTGTCACACGATCTCGAACCAAATCCAAGGCGACCATAGCCCAATCCAAGAAGATCCTCCACTCATCCAAGGACATCTTGACCAGAGTGCCCACTCTGCCATCTCGAGCCACGATCCCAATACCTCATGGGCTGGATAAACCTCGAACAGGGATGTCCCAAATGACAATAACTCCCTTGAAGCATACTCATGGCCACTTGATCCACGAGCAATCCTTGCCAGCCACTTGACCTCTCTGCGATTCCTCGAACGCAGCACCGCAGCAACGCACCTGCCGACAACCTCTGCCCAATGCAGCACAACCGGGGCCACCATCAATGAGGGAGAAAGCTCTCAACCTCAATCCTTAGACCCTGCGTTGATACTTCGACAATGACAATAATCAACTTCACAGCGCCAACACCGCGCCCTCAAACTCTCACGCGAGACATGATGTAGAAAACAAATATGATACCGTATGCCAGCTGCTGACTGTACTGGACCTTATGGACTCTGATCACTGCAATATCTCAGATTCCTATGTACTTCCACAACCATAGCTCTGATACCAACTATAATGACCTGAGATTTGAGTATCGAAAAGGAACCGGTGCGACTCAAATCTCGGCCCGCCACCCACGAGCCCGAAGACTCCGAAGGGTTAAAGGATAGGTGTGGTGTATATAGAAATAGGAAATAAAGCAGAACAACATATATAATGGTCACTATCGACTACTTTACCAAATGGGTCGAGGCATAACTGTTAGGAAAGATCACGAGTGAAGCGACCCGAAAATTTGTGCTACGGAGTATCATCTGTCGGTTCGGGATCCCACAAGTTCTCACAACCAACAATGGCAGGCAATTTACAAGCACTGCCTTCCAAGAAAAGTGCTCGAAACTGGGGATCTGGAACCACTATATCTTAGTGGGACATCCCCAGGCCAATGGATTGGTCGAAAATGCCAACAGGATGCTCCTCCATGGCATCAAGACTCGATTGGAACAACTAGGAGACTCATGGGTAGATTCCATCCCGAGCACCCTATCGGCACACCGGACTACCGCTAGAGCGGCCACGGGTGAAATACCCTTCCATCTTGCATACGGAGCGGAGGCAGTAGTTCTAGTAGAAATCTTTGACCCCTCGTTACGGGTGGGACATTTTGATGAGACCAGAAACAACAAAGCAATGCGAGAAAACTTAGACTTGCTCGAGGAAGATAAAGCGTGGGCCCAAGTTAGACTCGTGACTTATCAGCAAAAGCTGGCCCAGTACTATAATGCCCACGTGAAAGAATGACACTTCCTCCCCGGAGATCTGGTGCTGCAGCGAGCAAGTGTTGCGGACCCTAGGGCTGCCATGGGAAAGCTTGCACCCTATTAGGAAGGCCCGTACCGGGTAGCTGAAGCACTCGGCAAAGGGGCATATAGGCTGACGACGCCAGAGGGGCGTGAGGTACCCAAGATGTGGAATTCTATAAATCTTATAAAATTTTATCAATAAAGCTTCTCTTTAGCAGCGTTCCCAACCGTATTCGAGAAGGTAGCCTATGGACTCCCTTAGAGGCGAGTACCGCTCCCCTTGAAAATGAGAAGGTAGCCTACGGACTCCCTAGAGGTGAGCATTGCTCCCCTTGAAAATAAGAAGGTAGCCTACGGGTTCCCTAGAAGCCAGCACCGCTCCCCTTGAAAACGAGAAGGTAGCCTACAGGCTCCCTAGAGGCGAGCATTACTCCCCTTGAAAACAAGAAGGTAGCGTACGGGCTCCCTAGAGGCGAGCACTGCTCCACTTGAAAAAGAGAAGGTGGCCTACGAGCTCCCTAGAGGCGAGCACCGCTCCCCTTGAAAACGAGAAGGTGGCTTATGAGCTTCCTAGGGGTTGATGAGCCCCCAAGAGGAGAGCACTGCTCCCTCAGAAACCATGGCGACTTCAAAGTCTCCAAGGGGCGAGCACTCGTACCCCCTCAAAAATAATGGCAACAGTCGAAAGACCTAAGGGAAGACGCACACTCACCCCAGAAAAGCAACTACGCTACCCCATGGGCTCAAGGAGATAAGGGCATGCGCACAATGAAAATTGAAGATAGCAGAAGTACCCACTATCGCAAACTCACTGTGCAAGAGTCTCCCATTAAAGAGTTACATAGCAACATGGATCCAAACTAGAGAATTTTATTTCTTTAGTCAAAATACAAGCTGCCAAGTTCCAAAAGCCATTCTCGTACTGCCAGCATACAAGCATACGAAAAAATGAGATAGGCTAAGACTACAGTGGTACGATAGTCAGTCCAGTCTTCATCATCTTGTCCATCTGGTACCGCCTCTATCAGGTTACCTACCAGCGACCACTAAGGCAACTTCCACAGGCAACTCATCTTCCAGCACCGTCGCTTCTGAGGAAGCGGACCAATGGGAGAGACGTCGCCTAGAGGCCTGCACCATGAAAAAGGCTGGAGATGCCCTCTCCTGAAGTCAAGACTCCGGAGAGATCCTACATCTAGGAGTGGGTGGATAACGAGGCCCACCCATTATACCAGCCAACCTACCTGCCGTATCCATAGGCTGGCACATGAGGCCAGCTGTCCAGCCCGCTATCACTACTATCTACAAATAAGAGACACTTCCTCCAGTAATGGAGAGCACCTTGTCATACGCCTACAAACCAAGGGATACGGTGGGAAAATAGTCACATGCCATGAGAACAAAGAGAAGATGGAAGAAAATAAGTTTTATTCATCAGCAAGGGAGAAGTTACATAGAGCTTACTCATCCTCCTTGGGACGGAACCCATCAGGAAGGAGGTTCAAAACCCCCTTGCTGGAGTGCAGGCGGTTAACCTTCTCCAAGGCATCCCGCCAGCCGTCCAGGCATCCCCGCTTGTATTCCTCAGCAGGGCCTCCACTACTGTTCTCCCCCGACGCCGGCCATGCCAGCCACGGTGCCGACAACACATCCTCTCGGAAGCACAAGCGTTTGGGGGGACCGCCTTCCCTAGGGGGCTGCCTTCCTCAGAAGAAGAACTTGACTTCTCTGACGACATCTGCAACAGAGTGGGCTATGATAGATGATGGACTTAGGATGGCTTCCCAAGCCCTCTCCCAACGCTATTTATAGGGGAGGGACAATGTAATGACCCAAAGCTCAGGGTACTGATAACTGTAGACACGCAAGTTTTGGCATTACCGTGAGAAAATTCCATATTATATTGTAACGCCCCAAAGTGGCTCGCACAGTTAAGTTAGTTAAATGATCTCCAATTTTTATCTGATAGTCTCGTCTCACGAACTTGGTAGATGAATTTTCTCACCCCCAAAATGTTGTCAGAACCCTACAAAAGACCTATGTGCATGTTCCTCTCCCTCCCCTCTATCCACCATAAAAATATCAGGTCCTAATTCATTCATTTGATTCCCAGTCAAAGCTCATAATCAGGCAGGTTCCAATCTGCCCTATGGACTCTGAGTTTCAGGACAGAACCATCACTCAGTTTGTAGAGCCTATCATTTCCGTTCCGACCATTGCATGGTTCTGGAATTCTAGTATGTCGAAGTTCTTAGAGAGCTCTTCGTAACGGCCCTAACCTTATCTCGATCTGACGTCATGGTTGGGAGTATCGACCGTCCTCATCAGGGTGCGCAGATCTAACCTGAAGTAGAGCTGCGGGACAGCCTTGGGAATTAATTCCCAAGACATCGCCTGCCTCCCCTCCTGTGACCGCTGCCCCCGGGGATCGCCCCGGGGGACTCCAGGAATGATACCGCCCATCACTGCAACCAGGACCCACCCCGGACGTCACCGTACTAGCAGCGGGTCCCATGTGCTATCCTGTGGCCCCGAGTGAACAGTGCTGAACCGACCGACCGCGTCCGCCCGAGCGCCACCGACTGCTACTCGCCAACCCGAGATTGGTGCTCCCAAACCCCACATGTCACCTATTACCTCCCTATCTGGAGTGGGCTGTAGGATTAATTCTGCAAATTAACAATTATTGCTGTACCGGGGGTTACGCATCTCGGCCGGGAAGTCTTCCCCATGCCCTGAGCGTGGAGGTATACTCGCCTCTCATCCTTTGTCATTTTGCTTAGCTGGTATACATTCTAGATGCCTCTACTTGCATGTTAGTTTATTTCCCTAGCTAGCTCGTATTTAATCACCACCGTAAGTTGTGAGTGCGAGACCTGTCCTGCGACTCAATCTGAGCGCGAGAGTGAGCCGACCGCCCCAGACTCAAAGCCAGTTACTCAACTGTGCCAATCGACACATTTCCCTCGATGGGGACGACTGTGAGTGAGTACTTCTATTTGGGGCATGATCACCTCGTCAGGAGCCCGATTAGGTGTCGAGTATTGCGTGTCATTGCTAGTCGCATCATCCCAAAGAGTCACGTCATCACTTAGAGTCCCAGTTTCGAGTCGAGTCTCGTAGTCGTCCCGCATCAGCTTGAAGTGTGACAAACCTATGTGAGATCTTCGTGTCAGAGACTAGAACAGAAATAAAAACCTGTTGGCAAGTGGCCAACAAAAGTGGCCTCGAATGGATTGATATTGCCACCAACGATCACGGGAGAAGAAAGGAAGGGGTGCAACTGGGGTAGGGACGAAGGATTGTGGGGTGGATGCACCCCTATAAAGAGATGGGTTATACCCATCGGCAGTGTAAGCAAAGAGAAGCATTCCTACACTCCGGAGTCCTAAACCCGATCCCATCCTCACCTCGTCGGCTCGATCCTTCACTGGTATCACACTAGGCCTTCACCCCTCCACTGGTGCCGCTTTGCCACCCCTGAGTGACGACGCTGCCCGGTGCTCGTGACCTCACCCTACCTGCAGCCGCCGCTGAGGGACACCTTCTCGCGTCGCTTGTTATTTCCCACCATTGTCGCTGCTTGCCATTGCACAGGTTGCCACAGACGCCGCCCCCGACAGTCATCCACCCCTGGTAGTCATTCACCACTCGCGACCCCGACAACACCCCCTTCGACTGCCCGAGCCCCGCCATTGGTGCCCCCGCTGCAACATCACCGTCCTCGCAGAGCGCGGTGACCATCTTGACCTGCCTCGCGGCAAGGGCCTCCAGGCGTCGAATCCACCCGCCCGGTGAGCTGCCGTCGTTGCCCTAGGTTGTGGCTCCGCCCACCTCCACCAGGGACCTTCGCCGTTGTTGGCCCGTGACCCTCGCCACCGCTGCGCCCTCGCCGCCGCCGCTGCGGCTACCACTGACGCTTGAGCCATCGGCTGTTGCCGCCGCTGCTACTGTTGCTGCTGTGCACTCTCACTCTTCTCTTCTCCAGCGCTGCTGCGGATCCCTCCATCTCCAGCGTTGCCGTAGCTGGTTTCCCAGATCATCCCCCCTTCTCACGGGGTTGCCTGATCCTTATCGCCGGCCTAATCCACCGTGCTGCCACCGCGATGATTACCGGAGCCAATGCCACTCCATCACACTCACACGCCACCACAGCTCCTTCTTGGCCATTATTCCTATACTGCTATCGCTGCCCCACGCCGCTGCCCGGGCCATCTACCACTGCCTCAATCACGCCGCCCACCAGAGCCGACCAGGAGCTACTGCTCGCCACTGTTGCACCCTTGCTCACCATTTTTACTTAATATTAATCGCATGCATATTCTGTCCAGATAATAATAAAAGAGGATATTTAGTTAATTCTTAAATAGTTATATACTTGAGTTCATATCCCTAATCTGTTTGTAGTATCCTGATTAAATGACGGAAACATGTTTGATATCTATCCATTTATTGACTTTACCTGATTAGGGGTAAGGTTAAACATGTAGAATTTAACCTAAGTGCGTGATGATAGTAAAACATGAAATTCTCTTCGTACAATACATGAAAGGAGACCTGAGGGAACGCCGAGGACCCTCAGCACACCTGGATACACAAAACGAGGTAAGACGATACCTCATGGCATCCAAAACTATGTCTCAAACTGGATAGAATCGTCGAGACACAAACAAGGTCACCTGTCAACCACTGGGTCACACCGGGTTGACCAGAACTAGACAATGACATTAAAAGTCGTACAGAAGACTACCCACAGAAAGAACACTCTTGGCCACCTTATATCAAGGTCATAGCCCTCATAGGACATCACGAGACATCCACGGGACAACGGACAAATCATAAGGTCAAGCCAAGATATACGGAAATTGGAATGTCTGGAAATGACACTCAGACACCGCCCTAGGACACGTACCTAAGATAGACAGTCACGAGACAAGACTCACTGGGCGGTCAGAAGAAGGCCGCTCAGCGACATGAACGGTCCAGATGGAAGCTATTCATAGAGGAATGAACGGTCTAGAATGGACCATTCAAGGGGGATGAACAGTTGGGTGCCAACTGCTCAACAGAACTGACCCCTAGACACAAAAAGGGATGGACGGTTAGGGCTAGGCCGCCCAAAGGCTAGAGCGGTTAAGGGGTAGCCGCTCAAGCCAACCGACCTACTACAGTGTTGGTCAGAATGGTTTTGACCAAACCACCTATCTGAACTGACACAAAACTGTTGACCAAAGGTCAACTGGGATAAGCGGGCAGAACCTGGCCACTCAACCCAACGGAAAGGATGAACGGCTAAGAACCAGCCGCTCGCGGAGGATGGGCGGACCACTCCTGGCCGCTCATGCCTCAGAGCAGTCTATTGACTGACCACTCAACCCGAACTCGAGACCCGTTAAACAGTCCGAAACTAGCCGCCCATGCACCATAAGCGGTTGCCGTTGAACCGCGAAGGCGTTGCGGCGAGCAAACCATGGGGTTCATCCGATCGTGGCCTTTCCACGCCCCGTTCGTGCCGAAACGAAGGGGATACAGCCACAATCACCCTGGCAATCACATAGACTCCGACCGGAGTCAAAACGACGCACGAATCGCAAGAAACATATGATTCTAATAAAATCACCCACATGGGGTTAACGAGGTTCCCGGCCTCCTACCGGCCCCGATAGACCACCATTTGACACGAAATCAGTGACTATAGAACGCTGACATTCTAGGAAGTCTATTGACACTAATTGATCGCAGAACCGTTGTCGTTTTTCGATGAAGCCTACGAACATCAAAAAACTACAAGGAGCCTAAACTCGCTCGTTCTTACACCGTAGAGCGTGAGACCACGAGGGAAGGTGCAGGAAAGATAGGTGATCCATCTCCCTACCTCCACTGAAGAAACCGTGTGCCGAAGTGACTAATCCACATCGAAAATCACCCAGAACACGAACAACACCTTCTCTAAATCCACCGAGGGATCGCATCACGCCATGCTCAAACCGACGCTCCATCCCGCGAACCGATCTCCCCAACACGTCGTCGCTTCGGCTAGCTCCGTAACGGTGCGCGCCCTGTGTCGAACGAACCAGAGACGAGAGAGAATGGGGAGAGAGAACGAGATGAGAGAAATGAGGGCGGAGAGAGGGTGTGAGTGATTTAAATAGAAAGAAATTAGGAAATTTTCGTAATTTCTGAAATTCTGATATTTGCACCGAAAATACACTAATTCAGAAAAATACGTAAAAATACCCAAAACAATCCCCCCAAGGAGTACATCACTACCGTAATGTCCATGAGTCGATGAACTGAGAAATAAACTCACCGTAGGGTTCCATAACTTGTACGAGAGAAAAATCCACACGGATCGTAAAACTCAACTCGGGAGCCACAAAAGTAATCCAAAACTCTCAAAAAAAGATCCGAAAGACTTAATAAAGATCCGAGAAGACCCGTTAAGGATCCAGGGCATTACATCCTCCCCTCCTTTAAGAAAATTCATCCTCGAAATTTAAGGACTAAGTAGAGGAGAAGCAGGGAAGAACAACCCAACGACTACCACGAATCAACACAAATCTCGAAAACACAGCTCAAAGGGACATCGTCAGACTATAGTCACAAGCACACGCTCAAGATCGAGCATGACACAAGTGAACACAAGTCTGACACCCCCGAAACAGGGCAACGTCGCTTACGTCTCACGAGGGAAAGAGACACGACACAGCAAGTGTCAGCTTAAACAAGGAAACATAGTCCTCACAGCTGATACCTCGACAACATTATCGGCTCTAGTGCCAAAGGCGATAGAAAACACCTGGCACACAGGACACCAACGATAATAGCACCGGACCACAAACATAATCAAGTCAGCCCTCACTCAGATATTACATCTGACCGAGTCGCAAGCTAACTCTACCAGAAGAGAAGAGTACAACAAAGCTAACTAACATGATCACAGTCCACACAGTGCCAAGATAGACATGCAAAATCATAGAGAAACAACACTAAAACAACAACAACGGTAGCACCTGCAGGATCCTGGCTCTGTACAGAATGCAGAACCATGGAACACAACCGCAAGTTAGGTCACATCAAGGCACAATAATAGCTGAACGTACAACCACAGGGGACGAGGTTTGATGCTACAACCGGTCATGAAACCTTGTCATTTATTGATAGGTCATCCGATTACAATCAAATATGGATCATGGAGTAGGACCGAGTTCACACCACTTTCCAAACACCTAAAGTCATCTTCCATTACAGATGGATGCCGTTTGGGTTAAAAAATGTTAGTGCAACCTATCAAAGAGTGGTGACAAAGATATTCGATGAGCTCCTCTATGATAAAGTTGAGTGCTACATTGATGACCTGGTGGTTAAGACCAGAAAGAAAGAAGACCATCTGCAAGATCTCTGAGTCACATTCCAGAGGTTGAGGTAGTATGAACTAAAGATGAACCCTATGAAGTGCACTTTCAAGGTATCCAGTGGCCAATTCTTGGGCTTTGTTGTCAGATAGACCCTGGAAAGATCAAAACTATATAGAAGCTGCCTCCACCCAGAAATTTGATAGAGCTCCGCTTTCTACAAGGCCATCTGGCATATATCCAATGGTTTATTTCCAATTTATTGGGTCATTGCCACCCCTTTCATAAACTGATGACAAAGAATGTACCATTCTAATGGAATGAAGAATGTCAACAAGCCTTCGAAAAGCTAAAAGAATACCTAAAAACTCCATCGATCCTGGCACCGCCAATAAAGGGACGGCCCCCTATTCTGTATGTGGCGGTCACTGAATATTCACTAGGGGCAATGTTAGCCCAGAATAATGATGATGGAAAAGAACAAGCCCTCTACTATCTCAGTAGAAGACTGGTGAGGACTGAAAAAAAATATTCCCCCATTGAAAAGACATGACTGGCGCTGGTGTTCGCAATGAAGAAGCTAAGGCACTACATATTTTCACACGAGGTCAAGCTGATCTCTAGAGTACATCCAATAAAATATATTCTATCTCAGCCAGTCCTTAAAGGCCGATTGGGCAAATGGGCGGTGCTATTGATGGAATTCGACATTGCCTACGTCCCGCAAGGGACAAGCCATCGCAGACTTCTTTGCTGCACACTCTGTGCCCAAAGATTCCCCTCTGGCGACAGAGCTTCCTGAAGATGAGATGCTAGAAATAAACCAGATTCAACATGCAATATGGCAGCTATACTTTGACGGGGTAGCCCGAAATGAAGTCTCAGCAACCAGATCAGTCAGGGTCCAAGCCAGAGCAGGCATCGTCCTGAAATCTCCTGAAGGAGAGGTTGTGTATACATCCTACTCAATAAACAAACCTTGCACAAACAATGAGGCTGAGTATGAAGCCCTAATTATTGGCCTACAGATTGCTCTATCCATGGAGATCTAGATGCTCCAAGAGTTCGTGGATTCCATGCTAGTGGTGAAAGGTCGATGGACAGTTCGACGTACGGAAGCCGGAGCTTCTCCCTTACCACCAGATGGTGCTGCGCCTTATGGTGAAATTTTATCTCATTGAATTGAAACATATCAATTGAGGATAAAATGCCCAGGCTAATGCCCTCGCAAAATTGGCCAGCTCCCTAGCTGTCCCACCTGACGAAACCCTAAATATAGTTGTCATCAACAGACACCAGGTCCCTAGCATATTAGACACGCTAGCAGATGAAGAAGAATATGAAGCACTAGTAATTGAGGAAGCTCACAAGCCTAATTGGCGGGAATATCTACTGCAATGGTTTCAACACCGGCAGCTGTCGAAAGGAAAAGAGCAAAGAATGAAATTAATCAGAATCAAAGATTCCTATGAAATGAGGAATGGAACTTTGTTCCGAATAATGGCAGATGCCCGAAAGAAAATCATGTTGCATTGTCTGTCAATAAAAAAAACTTAGCAAGTGATGAAGGAAGTCCATGCCGGGTCAGCTGGAGCACACCAAGCGGGTCCGAAAATGATGATTGAAATAAATAAGCTAGGCTATTACTGGCCAACTATATTTGACGACTGTTGCAAATTCGCCAAATCATGCCATAAATGCCAAGAACATGTCACTGTACCAAGAAGGCCACCGGCGGTATTACATCCCACCATCCCCAGTTGGTTGTTCGCCCAGTGGGGCACAGATGTGGTAGGTCCTCTCCCTACATCCTCAACAAGATGTAAATATATTTTGGCCGCTACGAATTACTTCTCCAGATGGGCATAAGCTGTGGCGTTAAGAGAAGTGACGGGGGAGCTGGTGGCCAGATTTGTTAGCCAGAATATAATATTCTGGTTTGGAGTCCCCAGCCAAATTATCTCTGATAACGGTAGCCACATTAGAAATCAAAAGGTTTACCAGCTGGCCGATAAATACAAGACCGATTGGAGGACTTCAACTCCCTACAATCCTCAAGCTAATGGGCTTGCTGAAAGTATTTAATAAAACCCTATGCACCTTGCTAGCAAAAAGGGTCAGTTCCGGTAAGAAGGATTGGGAAGACAAGATGTACGAAGCACTGTGGGCCTACCATACAGTTTATAAGACCCCAACCAGCTGCTTGCCATTCTCCCTACTATATGGGTCAGAGATAGTAGTGTCGATTGAGCTGGCGGTTCCATCCCTGTAGGTCGCCATTCAATAAGGCCTAGTCAGTAGCAACCAAATAAACATAGAAAGGAGACTGGAGGAGCTCGCTGAGCTTGAAGGGAGACGACTCTAGGCCCAACCAAATATTCAATGGTATCAAGCTCGTATGGCTCGTGCTCATTCTCCCTAATATATGGGTCAAAGGCAGTAGTGTTAATTGAGCTGGAGGTTCCATCCCTGTGGGTCACCATTCAACAAGGCCTGGTCAGTGGTGACCAAACAAACATAGAAAGGAGACTGGAGGAGCTCGCTGAGCTTGAAGGGAGACAGCTCCAGGCCCAACAAAATATTCAACTTTATCAAGCTCGTATGGCTTGTGCTTTTAACAAATTGGTCAAGGAGCGAGAATTTAAGAAAGGTGACCTGGTTATGGTCAAAAGAAAAGAATGAATGGCCTCCAACCCCAAAGGGAAGTTGGTCAAAAATTGGGTGGGACCCTACATCATTCATCGAGTATATGAAGGTGGTGCCTACGTACTCGTGGACCATAGAGGGTAGTTCAATTCTCTCCTCTCAATGCAAAACATCTGAAGCTGTATAACGCAGCCCTACTCGCATTTGAAAAGTCGACGGAGGCGCCATGAAAGACAAGTGCCAAACTATTCCTTCCTAGACTACGCCCTTACCCCAAAAACTGTCCCACTGGGTTGCCACTTTACCACCCATTCGGACCTTACGTCCAGATCGGTGCTTAAACCTTTCCATTGCGTTGACGTCATCCCCACGTCAACAACTACATATCTTTATCGGTGAAAGGCTTTATGCCCTAGCTGATCTACCTACTTTACTGCCCATTCGGACCTTACGTCTGGATTGGTGCTTAAACCTTTCCATTGCGTTGACATCATCCCCACGTCAACGAATACATAACTTTGTCGGCGAAAGGCTTTGTGCCCTAGCTGATCTACCTACTTTACTGTCCGTTCGGACCCTACGTCTGGATCGGTGCTTAAACCTTTCCCATGCATTGACGTCATCCTCACGTCAACGAATACATAACTTTATCGGTAAAAGGCTTTGTGCCTTAGCTGATCTACCTACTTTACTGCCCGTTCGGACCTTACGTCTGGATCAGTGCTTAAACTTTTCCCTTGTGTTGACATCATCCCCATATCAACGAATACATAACTTTATCGGCAAAAGGCTTTGTGCCCTAGCTGATCTACCTACTTTACTGCCCGTTCAGACCTTACGTCCGGATCGGTGCTTAAACTTTTCCCTTGCGTTGATGTCATCCCCACGTCAACGAATACATAACTTTGTCGGTGAAAGGCTTTGTGCCCTACCTGCTCTACCTACTTTACTGCCTGTTCGGACCTTACATCTAGATTGGTGTTTAAACCTTTCCCTTGCATTGACGTCATCCCCACGTCAATGAATACATATCGATATTGACGAAAGGCTTGCTCGCCCTAGCCGATCTACCCACTTCATCGCCAGTCTGGACCTTACATCCGGGTCGATGTTCAAACCTTTCCCTTGCATTGACGTCAAATCCCACGTCAACGAATGCATGTGATGTGAGACAATCCCTGGGGTGATAGTCACAAGGTCGAATGCCCTTGGACCTATAATTGCAAGCATGTATCTTTGAGCGGCAGACTCACTCTAGCAGATTCGCTCGCATAGCTCACACCCGAGTCCGTAGGTGGTCCGGCGATGGGGATGAGGGTCCGAAGTGGGACCTCACTATTCCGGAATTTGGCTAGCTTGACGCTGAACCCCTAAGGGTCCAGGATGCCCAATTTCATGGGCGGCCAGCACGCCGAGGGCGTGGGTTGTAAGGTTGCTCTCTCAACTCTCTCTCCGCGGTGGTCGCTCAATTTGAAGGAAAGTTGGAACGAGCACTCTCTCACCTCCGATGGTGCAACTAGAAGTAATGCTAAGTTAAGCAGAATTAAACCAATAAGGAGAGGATCTGAAGCTCACCTGATCAGCGTGAAAATGTCGATCTCGGCCGGAGACGAAGGCGAGCGGGGAGATGTGGGTATGCCCCCACACGTCGCGCCGATGTAGCTTCGGATGGTGCCCTATTGTTACCTGAACTATACCTCACGTAGGAGGGTTGGACAAGGGATGGGGAACTTAGATTTACATCAAAACTACCTCCGCATAGGGAGGGGCACTAAGCCGGCCAAGCGGGGAGGGGAGATTAGCTAAGTCGGTGCCGGAAGCGTACCTCTTTGGTTCTGTCAAGGTCTAGGACTGCAGGACAGTGAGTCACTGTTGATGCCGCCATGGGCTGTACCGGACTCGGAAGACGTCATGGCTGGTGCCGAGTCGTTGCTGACAGTCCCAGGTACGCTTGTAAATTTTTGCAGACGGTTCCGACATCGTCACCGATCAGGGTGGACTCTTGATCATGTTCCCTATTCTCTGGTTCGAACTGATCCCAGGGAGCAACAGCAGATGGAGGAAGTTGCCCCGGCCACTCCCGAAGTCCAATCGTGGCGGGACCAAGTCGAGGACGATCGTGGACAAATCCTCTGGGGGAGAAAAAATGGTAGATGCCCCTCCGGATTCCGAACGGGATGCCGCCTTTTGCTGATGGAAGCTGATTGGTTGTATAAGACCACGGCCGAACAGTGCCTTTAGCAGTGCTGGGGTGCGACTGTGGGAGCTTCAGGAAGTCACCTCAGGTCGCCCACAGGTCTGGATCTATGCAGTCGTAGGAGATTGGACCTCCCAGACAGCAAGGAAGTCGAATGCAGGTGAGACCACCACAGCAACGAAGCTATCTCAACGAGCATTCCGTCGGTATATGGTATGTCTTCAGATGATGCCAAATGACTCTGGGATAGGATCTGCAACTCGGGCCTTTCCTGCTACCTACAAACTGGGCAGGGTATAGTGGTGGAAGGGGGGGATAGTAGGGAGATGAGGAGAGGGGAATGGGGTGGGAATGAGATGGGGCATCCCCTGACTGTTAGGGGGGTCAACCCAGCCTATCAAAGACCGAGGTATGCTGCAGAAGAGTCTCCATCGTGGCATCTGCCTGAGGAGAGCTTGGGATTGGATGTTGGTGGGGCTCGGAGCGAGCCCGTCTCTATTTTCGCCTATCTATGCGAGAGGCGATGAAGGGTTGGGCGCCGCCAGATGACGCGGCTGCGGGGTCAGTCGTACCTTGCTTGGCGTGACGCCTTAGTGCCCAAAAGGGGTTGCTGAGGTATGCTTTCCGGATAGCTTGAGCTTCCACCAGGGTGACCCAGATCCTTCTCAAGTCTGACTACTGGTCTCCCTCGTCCTTGCTCCTCCGACGGGACTTGGGAGCTTAAGTGCCAAACCGGCGCTGGTGCTTTTGGGCCGTTGCCGAAGCGTTCGCCCGATTAAGTTCCGCCTTGTCTTCCCGCGTTTGACGCAGGAGGCTAAAGTGGTTGGTGATGGGGACCGTAGAGACGATCCGTTCCGGAGGAATAATGGGTTCGCCCCCATCCAGGCGAGTTCGCAAGTCTCCGACAAGAATGGTCTTGCCAGAGTTGTTGGTGGTAGCAATGGGTCACTTGCCTTTACGGCTACGACGGTGCTTCTTCTGGGTAGCGGAAGATGACTCCGCTCCAAGGTGGTAGGTCGAGAAAACCCAGCCTGCGGGTGCTAGTGGCACAGGGCCATTCATCAGGAAAACCGGGGTAGGCCCCCGAGACGCGAACTCTCTATTGAAGGTGGGCAGCTGGGTGGCTCGAGTGTAGGCCTTCGCCCAAGCCGACAGTAGTGTTGTGGACGCTTGCCGCAATGTGTATGTGCCCAAAGTTGTCACTGCAAGGGGTACCAGGATGCCAATGACCCAAGGCCTTGAGCCTGAACTGGGAGCTGGCAGGACCGGAAGGCGCGACAAAGGGCGCTCAGTCCGTACCGAGGTCACTGCATCCCATAAAGGCTGACCCGTGCTAGGGATCGACATTATCAGATTGCAGGAGGAATGCCCCCGAGGTAGAGTCGAGAGATCCGAAGCCTGACGTGGACCACTCGTAACAGACGTCCTCCGCAGGAAACCCCAGAGTTGTACGTCCGGTCTGGATGCTAGGACGCCTCGTGCCAGGGGTTGGGGACCCGGGCGAGGCAATCGCGCTTCTGCGGTTTGGGTCGGGAGGCCCGAACGGGGTGCTAGGGAGCCCTGCCCTCGGGCTAGGAGGCCCGTGTGGGGAGCTGGCTCGGTGGGAGATCGGGATTGATGGCCCGAGTGAAGTGCTGAGGAGCCGAACACCATAGGGTGGAGACCCACATTGGAAGTCGACTTAGTTGGGGCTCGGGGCTGGAGGCCTAAGCGAACCGTAGGACTGGAGACCGGAACCTAGGATGCAAGGCTTGTGTCGGAAGTCAGTCAAGACTGGGCCCGGGGACTAATGCTTGCCCGGGCTAGGACTGGTCCGGGACCCCTGCGGGCACCGGTGGCGGGAAAGCCAAGCCTGACGCTCGGCCTGGTTGTCGGGACTGGCAGCTGGTGTGGCACATTGGTAGCGCCAGAGGAAACAGGAGCTGGAGGTGGTGGTGGAGCCGCCACGGGGACCACACCCAAGAAGTAGGGTGATCTGACAACAGGAGGAAAGCTACTGAAAGCGATCGGCACTGCCAAGTAACCCACTCGTGCATGGGTGGCGATGGCGATGGGACAGTAGGTGACGACCGCCATAGTTGCTGGAGTCCTGGACAAGCTGAGGCGATGGCCGGGAGCAGTCGTCGAACACGATCTGGCAACTGAGAGAGGAACTGGAAGCTATTGGGAAGCGTAAATAGGTGCTCTTCTGCTACCACTCCTGCAAGGATGGACTTTAAGGCTGGCACAGACTTTCACTTCAGCAAAAAGAAGGGAGGCGGGAGACATCCCATCGGGCGTGCCATCCTTTTTGTTTCACCCCGGAGGGGGTGTCTGCCGGGGCGGTGTGGGCGGTGACTGGAGTGAGGGGTAGGATATAGCTGTGGGAGAGATGCCAGAAGTTAATGGGCCTCGGGCACCCCCTCTCTTGATCGTATCATCTCAAAGCGGCACAGTGCACTCGCCTTTTACGGAGAGTCAAGGGGAGACCGAGTGACACAGGAGGTTTTCCGTGTTAATGGGAAATGTGGCTGGGGTGCGGGCGTGCCAGTCAATTTCTTGACAATCACCCATGGAACCGAACATTTAACTGGGGATGCGCCGCCAGGGCGTGGCACGTAGACTCAGGGGATAAGCGACACCTGGAGGGAAGAACAATTCCGTGGGTGCAAGTGCACAGGCGACAATGGGGAGTCGTGTATAGGACGTCTTTCCCCACCGACTGCAAGCAGTCGGTATTTTTTTACATCAGACTTAATCCAAAGACCTTTGTTCCCTGTCGAAGAGAAGTCTGTATGTTCCTGAAGCCCGGCGTGAAGAGCCGAGAGCACTTTGCAGCTATAGGTTCGTCTCAGACTTGGTAGTGTTGGCTGGGGGTAAAGGGTGCTGGAGGTTCACTCTAGGTGACACAGAGGGTAACTAGAGGCCCGAACGTGGATGCAAGAGCATACGTCCAACTGGCGGTGTAACACTGAGACGAAGATTCAAATCTTTTTGAGAAAACACATATTGCAAGCTTTGATGATCAGTAAAGATCTCAAATTTCTCACCATATAGGTAGTGTCTCCAGATTTTCAGTGCAAAGATCACTGCTGCAAGCTCTAAATCATGAGTTAGATAATTCTCTTCATGCTGTTTTAATTGTCGGGATGCATAAGTAATAACTTTACCATGTTGCATAAGCACTGCACCCAAACCTACTCGAGAAGCATCCATGCATACCACGAATCCACCAGAGCCAGAAGGCAAAACAAGCACTGGAGAAGAAGTGAGCAGCCTTTTCAATTCATTGAAGCTCTGTTTACATTGGTCTGACCACACAAATGGCACATCTTTGCGAGTCAATTGAGTCATCGACGTGATAATCCGTGCAAAATCTTGAATGGATCTTCTATAATAACCACCAAGACCCAGAAAACTCCTAGTCTCTATCACACTCTTTGGGCTCTGCCATTGAAGAACAACTTCTATTTTAGCAGGATCAACTGCAACTCCGTCGCTAGAAATCATGTGGCCTTGAAAATGGACTTCCCGAAGCCAAAACTCACACTTACTGAATTTTGCATGAAGCTCGTGATCTCGTACAGTCTGCAATACTACCTTGAGATGCTGAACATGTTCTTCTTCTGAAGCAGAATAAACCAAAATGTCATCCACAAAGATCACCACAAACCAGTCCAAATATGGACGAAACACACGTTGCATCAGGTCCATAAATGCTGCTGGAGCATTGGTTAGCTAAACGGCATAACCAAAAATTCATAATGACCACACCTCGTGCTAAAAACAGGCTTCTCCACATGAGATTCTTTAATCCTCAGTTGGAAGTAACCAGATCGAAGATCAATGCGTGAAAAGACAATTGCTGACTGAAGTTGGTCAAATAAATCATCAATTCTGGGCAAATGATACTTATTCTTGATAGTTACCTGATTCAATTGTCTGTAATCAATACACAGCCTCAGGCTTCCATCTTTCTTCTTCACAAATAAAACTGGAGCACCCAATGGAGAAAAGCTAGGACGAATATAGCCTTTTTCCAACAAATCAAGCAACTGTGCTCTCAATTCTTTTAACTCCGCTGGAGCCATACGGTAAGGTGCCTTTGCTAAAGGTGTCGTACCTAGAATTAATTCAATTACCTTCTCTATCTCTCGCTGAGGAGGTTAGCCTGGCAACTCATCAGGAAACACATCAGGAAACTTACAAACCACAGGAATATCACCTAACTCCTACTGTGGTGCCTCAACAGCAACCACGGAAGCAAAGAATCCCCGACAACCTGCATTAAGCAATCGACAGGCTCGAATAGCAGAAATAATCAAGCGAGAAGAACGAAATCGAATACTTTGGAAGTAGAATGTTGGTCTTCTATGAGACTGAAAATAGACTTTTTTTGATCTACAATCAACCACGTCTCCATATTCTTCTAACCAATCCATGCCCAGAATAACATTATAATCCACCAGCTGCAAAACATATAATCTAGTTGGCAACTACTGATTGCCAATCACAATAGGAGTTTCCTCCAGACAGAGAGGAGTGAACATGAAATCTCCAGAAGGTAGTTCCATAAGCAACTCACAAGACATTTCAGATGTCGACTCCTCAATACAGGTAATAAAATCTTCAGAAATAAATGAATGAGAAGCACTTGAGTCAAATAAAACATGAGCTGCATGACCATAAATCATAATAGTACCTTCTACAAGATGGGATGCAACTGTTTCAGAACGAGTCATATGCGTGACTCTCCCTTTCTGCTTCTTTCTACTTGCAGTAGACTGCTGCGATGACGCTACTGAAGCTTGAGAAAACTGTTGTGGCTATGATGGTGGCGGAGGTCGAAACTGCTGTGGCTATGAAAACTGTGAAAATTGAACAGGCTGCTTCAGCCTCAATGGACAATCATGGACCACATGTCCCACCTGATCACACTGGAAACACACCACGGCCATCGAACACGGTCTACCCAAATGGCTACCACCACATCCCGAACATGGTCTCGACTGACTAGCCATCGATCCCTGTCACTGAAAAGAAGAGGGTGCTGCTTGTTGCACGTTACCAAAGGAAGCTTGTCGGTCATACTACTTCTTGGATTTCTTGAACATCCGTCTGAACTTGGATTTCATGGAGGAAGTACCACTGGTAGAGGGAAGAGAAGAAGATACCCTAGTCACACTAGGTTGACCAGCCTGCTGATGCTGCACACTCTGCTGTACTGGGTCAACTTGGGTTCTCCCTCGAGATCTTACAACATCCAGTTCTAAAGCTGCAGCTGCTTGATAAGCCACATCTAACTCTACCACTCTGGTTGCAATCAAAGGTTGCCTTAACTCTGACTTCAAACCACACAGAAATTGCTCAGTCTTCAGCCCTTCATCAGCAAGAATGTGAGCAGCATATCGACCCAATTTCACAAAATTGTTTCGATACTACAAGACTGTCATGTCACGTTGAGCCAACTCTATGAACTGGTACATTTTGTCCATTTTGAGATATGCTGGACTGTATGTACGCTCGAACGAAGTAATGAACTCCTGACTAAGTCAATTGTTCATCGGCCTGGCCTTGGGCCATCCGGAAGTTCAGTCACAAGCTCGCGCGAGGTTCATACTCGAGCGTGACGATCGTTCCGAAACGAGCAGATTTATTAAGTTAAGATTGTTAAATGATTTATTAATTTATTCGTGCCAAAATTTTGACAGCATCTCCCCATCCCGGAGGATTGTCAGGGAGAAGCGGGGAAGTACTCACGTGGCGGAGTAAACCCCTAAGGGCCGGGTGGCACACTAGCAGCCGGCAAACCTGAACGGATAGGAAAATCCCGAGGGCTAGCCTACTAGGGGCACCAAGTCCGTGGGTGAGAACGAACGGATGAGGCAACTCATCATGGGAGTGAAAATTTCGAGGGCCAGCCTACAAGGGGCACGCGACCCGAGTTGACACATCTCTCGAATCAGGATAACCGAGAGGGAAGAAAATCCTGAGGGCTAGCCTACGAGGGGCACACAACCCACGGCCACCACAAAGTCCATTAAGGACTATGGATTTGAGATGTCGGGATTGACCCAGTTGCTGTGCACTCGTTAGCCTTCGAAAACTCATCACCAACAGATAAGCTCCTGTAGACAGACCGATTAGAATGAAAGATTGGGGGATGTCCACCTCCCCGGTTCGATGGAATAGTGCCATTGAGCACACTCGCAGACCCCGATTGTCGACAGCATGAAAACAGAGATGGATCGCATTGCGCAAGGGCCAGAGAGTTGAAAGGTTGCCAATCATGGGTCACGATATTGACGACCATGGGCTGGAGGGATTGGGGATCGCAGAAGAGATGAATGGTTTATATAATAGTCAAGAGGGGTCAACACATCGGCGCCATCTGAATGCAGTGATAGGCTCACCGGCGTAAGGAGATTGAGCATACTATGGCGGGGATTTCGCCCTTCCATGGGCCATGAAATGAGGCGGAGGAAAGGATGGGAGAGCGATCCCAAACAAGGCAGGTCAAGGCGCATACATAGGTATGCTCTGACCATCACATTGGGGGAAGGAGAGTCTCGGGGAGGGTAAGAGCAGCTAATGTAGCCTGAGTCTCTGGGCGTGTTCGGCGTCGGAGATGATGGGTACGAAAAACATATGCGCGAGGAAACGATTACACGCACGGATAGAGGAAGGACGAGCAGTTGGGTAAGTTGGAACGGTGCCACGTATAACACAGTTCATCCATCATCTTAAGCATAGTGGATAGGGGGGCACATGTGCATATCACCCTATCCCGATGCCGACACTGTTGCACGGCGCCGTCTCAATGGCCACAAGAAGAAAATGCTGTGGGGAGAAGGAGAGATGATGCAGAGAAAGAAGAAGAACATTGATCCAGGTTCATTAGTGCACTCGTGCACATCATCCATTCCACAAATAAGAAAATCTATACAAGTTGTATACATCGACGCCAACGTTGTCGCTCGGTCATCATTAAACTCAAACGGAAGAGATTACAGAGAGGAATATTGAGTAGCAGAGATGGTGAGGGGGGAGGACAGGCTCGTATCATCGCCCCTCCCCCCTCTCACTTACATTAGAATGGAGGAGAAAATTAGACGAAGGGGGATCGACGAGGAATCACGACGACCCACCTACGAGAATAAAGAAGCAGAGAGTGTTCTTCTCCAGCGCCAGAGGATCCCTACAGAGCGGAGGATGGTGGCGGCATGGGGAAGAAAACCCTCAGAGAAAGCCTTCCTTCCCAAGAAACCCAACTCTCCTTCCCCCTGATTGGTGGTAGCACCCTCGGCGATCAGAACGATTCTCTCTCTATTCTTCTGTCTCCGTCCCTTCACTTGGTCCAACCAAGCACGCTTATATAACCATAGGTTAAAATAGTGCCATGAGGAGCACACCGGGGAGAGTGGCACCGCTTTGGGGGAGCTTCTAGGGGATGAATTTGCACGGCAGTTTTGATGGCACCGTTTTAGGGGGCGCTAGTGAAGTGGGGTGCCGTATTAACCTTGTTTGGTTGTCCGGGGCTAATTGGCGAGTCTGGGGATGGTTCCGGAGGGCGCCGTTGGTTATTTCTCCTGTTGCGGTCTTCGAGAAAATCTTGACAGGAGGTAGACAAAGCTCTCGGTATGACATGTGACCTTTCTTGGAGCTCCGTGCCTGCTTGGCTTGAGGGTGCGGGTCTTCTGCTGACACGGCACTCGGCACTATGATCCGTGCTTCTGGTTCGGCCTTGTCAGTGCTTAAAGCTTTGCTATGGGGTGGAACAACACCCGAAATAATTCTACCTTGACTGGGCGATCTTTCGGTTGCTAACGGGCCCAATATGGCGAGAAGTCGAACCCGTATCGAGTGATCGGGGTCTTCTGTTGACGGAGCCTCCAGTTCCCTGTTATAGAGGGCCGATGGTGTTCTTCTTCCTTAGGATAATCTCTCATTTAGGTGGTGGGCCACCGGGTAGACCATCGCTGTCACGCCCCGAGCGCGGAAGATTACTCGGAAGTGGCATGACGATGTCTATAACAATCATGTCAATCAGAGCGTAGTGCATTCAACACATACAGACAGAGTGCGTAAAATAGAATTAACCCAAATCTTTATTCAACAAAAGTATAGTCTAAGGTAGAGAAGTGTACCCAATGCCGAGCGACCACTCGGCCCGGCGAGCTGGCAACTAAGAACCTCCTCGCAGCACCCTCGAACCTTGAGGAAGAACCGCAACACCTGAAAATCAGGGGTGAGTCTCCTATCACTGGCTCAGTAGGGGTCTCGCGAAACCCCAACTGAAAATAATGGCGGTAGCGAAAAGCAGCAACTACAGCAAGAACAACAACAATAGTAGGAATAGCTACAACAACAACGGCGGGGAAACATGATCGTACACGAATTCCCAAAACACGATAGTCGATAAAATCACAGCTCTACCACGACTCCTGCCGAAAAGGAAACCAACACCCTAATCTCTCGATCGGGGGACCACAAGACTACGAACCATCCTAGTCATGCTACTAGGAAGACGCCACGACCCCTCTGTCGTGGAGGCCTGTGCTCACACATGAAGGCCCATTCTGAAACCACGTGGTTCGAAAAACACGGTCACGACCTCGCCGTCGTGAACTCTACGCCGTCTAGGGAAAACTCTCGGTGATGCTCACCAGAACCCTAGACCTTGGCTGCAAAAAAACACTTGAAAACTACACGTAAAATCTCATCTCGCAGACGAGAAATGGCACCTCGAGTCATGACAAACTCACGTCACGTGACGGGAGTACCTGCCCACTAGAGCAAGGTCGGATACATCCACTAACGTCTTAGTCTGCACCTTAGGTGTCTCCCTCCGGCCCAGTGGGAACTGAGACACCGTACTAGTAACCATGGAATAAGGACTAGCTAGGGTCGCGCTCATCAGCACGGGGCTATAGCCCCCAACCACGTGTGCACACATAGACTATGCGCTCTAAGTCAGGTCCTCTAGCTTCTTTTCCCCCCAGCCCAAACTCAGGCTGCAAAGGCAAGGGGCCCCACGGTAACCAGCCTAAAAATCGTCAAACGTGGGAAGCTCTCCACCACTCCCGAGTGGGTCCGCACTCGCATGTGTAGGAAAGCTACAACTAGTGGAGAGTCACTAAACGTGAACAATGGAAACCACGCATGCACCCATCTCGAGTACGACGAAGTAACAGATGGCTCGAAGCCGTCAGACTCTGGACAGCCCACTAGACCTAATAACCTAATGATCCTTGAGTCACAAGACTCGAGTCAAGACTGTCACACGTGAGGGCACAGTGCCGTTAATCCTGCCTAATGCCTAGGTCTAAAATCATAGTGACATGATTTCCAATGTAGCACACAAGCCGTCCAGTTGATCCCCCATCCAAGAGACACACGAGAAACCTCCAGCCCCAGGCTAGTTAACTGGACTCACAGTCCAAGGCCACACACATGGCCCACTCAGGAATCACTTTTCGAAAAAACCTACATCGTGTAGGGAAGACCCACCACACTCAAGCCGACTCACGGTGACTCGCCCAAGTGTAACATGGAAACTCGAAACACACACAGGGTCACCCAGACCCCCAAGACCCACAGACACACTAATCGAAATAACACGGTACCTATGGACACCCCAGAGATGCGAACACAAAACCCACGATGTCTGGGACATCCACGAGGCCACAGTTCAGCCACTGGGTCACAACTTGGTCGACCGGGGCCCACACAGTGCGAACGGAACACGGCTAGCACCAAAACACAATGGCGGTCCTCTCTAGCCGCCATAGCAAATGGCGGCCCTCTCAGGACCGCAAAGCCTGGGCTAGCGGTCCAACCAGGATCGTAAAATCCTGGAGGCACTCGGACCGAAGGCGGTCACCTCCCAGACCACCAAGCATAGTGGCGGTTCTTGGCCTGACCGCCGCCCTCAAGTGGCGGTTAATCGCAAGGCCGCTACTCCACCTGAACCTGGACGACTAAGAAGCATAAAAATGGTCATGCTCTGACTGCTAACCACTGATTGGCAGTCTCCTCGAGACCGCTACTCTCAGTGGCAGTCCATCACAAGATCGCAACCCACGAACTGAATTAAGGGACCCCTGGCGGTCTCCATAAGGCCACCCCATCAAGTGGCAGTCCCTGAAAGGACCGCTTCCCCGTCCCGAGCGCAAAAATGGTGAATCCGGTGAAAAATCCCATTCCACGCCCTGTTCACACCCGTGTGAAGGGGAAAATAAGGGGAAGCCAGTCCCCAACCTCTCTAGCACCGAGAGGACCCAATTAAACCCCAAAAATATGATCAAAATGCAAGATCCAGCTCACACCCCAAAACATGTATTTTACCCCAAAACGTGAAAATAACCCTGCTCGGCTCACCACGACCTACGAAACTCATGGGAAAGAAAGTACAGGGGTTAAGGATCCGTCCCCCTATCGCCATCGGCCCAACAGACACGATCTGAATCACGATGGGCCATCCGCTGACCCTCCACAGACCAATACCCCATCTCAAGCCAATCCTCACCCAAACACCACATCTGATCTGATCCTCAAGCCAACTCTACCCTCTCGGGGGAGCACAGCGAAACCAAATGATGGGGTTCCACAATCCTCGATCCTCACATCACTCGACTCAGGCTTACAGAAAAATCATTCCATGCTGGTCACAGACCAAGGAACTGCAAGCTGGGTGATCTGGGGTGGCCCCAATCAATTATTGATATTGCCGTAAGTCACAGCTAGTTGGTTGGGGCCCTTGGTTGGGCCCGGCACATCATGGAAGGGCTTGGGTAGATAAGGCTTTGAAGATGTTCGAGAAAATTCCCGAACCCTTGTTTCTTGTCATTTTCTCTAGGAAAATACCAGGGTACAACAAATGCCCCCCCGGGACGTGCGTCAGAGGCAGAGACGAGGGCAGACAGATCGTGAGCTCCTCATTTGTTATGTTGTAGTCACGTTGATATTCCAGATGCACTTCATGTACATATTTTTCCTTTTATATGCTAGTCTTCCATGTGTTGCTAACATTGTGTACTTGCCCCTTTTCTATCCACTTGTCCTACAGCTCTGGCAAGATTCGGCAGAGACAATCGGGCTCAGAGGCATGCTACCCGTGAGGAGGATCACTAGGTGAGGTGGATCGGGTGGCCCTTGCTTCCATTGGGCTCGCCCGTCATTTCTGCGGCCACCATCAGCCAATTGGACTTGGGGTGGTCCTTGGTGGCTGAGGGTCCCGTTGGAGAGTGGACAAGTGAAGCCAGAGCCATGGGGTTGGCTGGGATTTTCGAGGCTGGGGGCATCTATACGTAGGACCGTTCGGGAGGCTATCCGAGAGAGTTTCCCTTGGACCGGCACTTGTTCTAGTTTATGAGGAGCTTCATCCCCATTGGTACAAAGGATGGACACCCTTCTGTGGCTAGAGAGCGCCGCCGGTTGGAGCGGGCCATTCTACTTTGCAAGGACAGTCTACATGGGGTTGCAGTATATAGCTTCCCAAGTTTCTCGATAGACTTCTGGAGACAGAGCTAGTTCCCCAGCGTAGATTGCCTGGGGTTCTTCAGCAGGGCAGACCAGTTCGGGGTCCGTGTTGGAGCGCTAGGTCTAGTTTCTTGGGATCTTCATGGACACCACCGAGTCGATACAGAGGGGGTGACAGGATTGGTACTAGAGGCATCAGGGCTGTAGTTTGCTGGAGAGGGGTACGACGACCATAGTCTCCTGGACAGGATACTTCGACAAACCGTCGTCAACTGGTATGGCTACTGGTCCGTGATTTCCTCTCACAGATATCACCAGGGAGCGACAGACTGGTTGATGGGAGTGGTCCACCACTACAGGATGCTTTTGGACCTTATGGGGATCCGGTATGCAGTGACTGCCATGTTGTATGGGTACCCCTGCTATACGGGGCTCATCTAGACACTGGTGGAGCACTTCAACTATCGGTGGAACACAGTGGCAACAATAGAGGGGGAGACCTCATTGGACTTGTGGTCTCTTTTCTGGATATCAGGACTGCTAATCAGCGGTGAGGGCTATGAGGAGATAGTGCTGGATGACCTCCACCGCAGTCATACTGACGGGCTGGGATGATACAGGGTGTCACATAGCTACAGATATTTGCTGAAGACCTGGAGAGATTTAGCCCTGGCGGGTAGAGAGAAGGCCGCACACACTCCTTTGAAGGCCTGGGTCTGTCACTTCTACAACAAGCCCTTTTATTTTTATAAGGAGTTTGCACAAGACTAGACCCCATGGAGGAGTACACAGAGGTGGAGCTGTAGTTCTGGACTTATTTTTGATATATTTATGCACCGAGAGAGGGGTGGAATCCCCATGGGCTGTCGGATGTCACCTACGTGGCTGCGTACTTAGCATATTGGCTGACGACTTTTGTGGTTCCCCACAGAGAGGATAGCCTTCTGCGGGAAAAGCTGCTGTGGCCTGTGTGCTTGCTAGCGGAGGGACGGTGGTCGACGTTGGCTTCTTTGGCCTTGGCCAACATCTACCACGAGTTGGGGGCATTCTCAGTACACCCGACGTCCCGAGAGAGGAGTTTGCTTCTGTCGACCCACTACCTTAGCATGTGGGTTGGTCTACTTTTCCTCGAATTTGTGACGAGGGCAGCAGTGACAAACCCAGCAGCCCCCTTACTCTTCAGCTTCACTGGTCAGCCAGACGGAGAGGCAGCAGATCAGCTAGAGAGGGCCAGGAGGGCCCTGTCCTACTTGCCAAGTAGAGGCGAGGGTGGGATCCCATTTGACTGCGGGTCAAGAGGCTTTCTACCCATGCTGGTGCTGATGAGTGACAGGGCGGCCTGTGCCCTACCACACCAGCGAGAGCTAGACGCGTCAGTGTACATAGAGTGGGTGATCAGCAACTGACCGACAGTGTTAGCACTGCACCGATCTAGTGTCAACATCCTGGGGCCCTATTACCCACACTGGTTCGCTAGGAACTTCGAGTATGACCAAGCAATCCCACTGAACCAGGAGTTTCCTTTAGCAGGCCGAGTATACAAGGGAGAGAGAGTTTGAGGAAGTGTCTCGAGATGCTGCCATCAGCGGCTTCAGTTGATGAAGAGTAGAGAGGGAGAGAGTTTTTTTTATTCACTTTACCAACTCTACTGTCCTTGCGGGTTTTCGTCAGAGCTGGCCCCCTTTTGCTTTTTTCAATGTGCCCTTGTGAATTTTCACACCGAGGGGTTACCCAATTTTTCCTAAGGTGCCCTTGCAGATTTTCACCTTTGATCGTTCATGACTGTTTAACTGTCACGTCCCGAGCAAACGAACACTTTCCACTCCTATCGGTTCGGGGCGTAACAGAGCCAGTTTAGGCAAAACTACTATTTTCGTTTGTAGCGTTCACCGAAAAATGGTGACGGTTTGCAATATAATTTCTGTCAAAATGACCGTCAGGATGCCAGGATCCCGTACCCGCCAGTTTCGTGTCGATCGGTCGTCATTCAGGGCCGGTAGGAATCCGAGAACCTTAGTGACTCGATTTAGGTTGATTCATCAGAATCGCCCCGATCTCGCGGTTTGATATGTGCATGTGGACTTTTTGGCTTCCAGAAGTTATTTTTCTTCATGTGGCTTTGTTTCCCCTACTCTTCGGCGTGAATGGGGCGTGGAATGGGCCGATTTGGCTTTTCCACTATTTTGCTCGTCGGACCAGTGTGGCGATCATACCAGAGACTGTCACAGTCTCTGACGGTCTCCTGATAGACCGTCACCTGCCTTTGAGCATGTGGGTCAGTTGTGGCTGTGGAAGTGTGACGGTCCAGTATTGGAGCGTCACAGCCCTCTGACACCCCCATGTTGGTGCGTCACAGCCCTCTCATCCTCGATGTCCGTGTCAGTCTGTTTGCTCTAACAGCCTAGCCTTATACCACCAGAGTACTGTGACGCGTCTTCTTTGGAGCATTACAGTGCGTTTAACCAAGTTTGACTGGCTATGTCGGTTGGCTCTAGCAGCCCAACCCCCATGCACCAGGGTGCTATAACGCGTCCATATTGGACCATTACATGCTGTTCGTCTGAGTTATGCTTTACGCTTGTTCGCCCTGATGGCCCAAGCTAGGTGCGTCAGAGTGTGTAACGCGCCTATAGTAGGTCGTTACAGTCCTGTTGGTCGTGATGGCCGGTTCTATTCTATGTTCGTCCGTGTGTCGATTTGTCTTTGATTCTATAGTAGGGCGGTGTCTGTGACGGCTCCTTCCTTGACCATCACATCCGTGTGGCATGCCTTTATTAGACCGCCATAGTCCTGTCTCCTCTAGAGTGTAACGGCTCATCCTTAGACCGTCACCTCCGTGTAGCAGTCTAAAGGTGGAGCGTTACAGCCCTAGAATCTTGTTTTCCATCGTTTTGATTTCTGATTGTCTTGGCTTGTTCTCGTGGTCTACCAGCTTTCCTGTGGATGTCTCTTGACATCCTATGAGGGCTAAGACTATGTTATAAGGTAGCCATGAGTCTTCTTGCTTGTGGTAGGATTCTCCTTCCTACTGTTGGGTCGTCATTGTCTGGTTCCGATCAACCAGGGGTCACCCAATGGTTGACAGGTAACATTGTGTCTCTCGACAGTCCTGTCCAGTTCAAGACATGGTTCTGGCTGCAGTGGGGTATCATCATATCTCGTTATGTGTGTCAAGATGTGTTGAGGGTTCTCGATGTTCCCTCAGGTCTTCACGTGTCGTTTCATCTGACAGTGTCGTTTTCTCTAGCTTAGGTTTTGACGGATTGGCGGCTTGTTCCACTGTGTACGACGATCTTGACTTAGAGTCGTGAGACTCAGGGATCGATGTAGTTTTAGGTCTAGTTGCTTTGTCCCGAGTCTGTCGGTAGTTTCCTTTGCTATCATTGGCACTTTGTAGTACAGGTGACAATGCATGATTAGCCTATCTGTACTCCAGCACACGTACTTTGGAGTCAGTGTCTTCACTAGTCGTAGCCTTACGTCACGTTACGGCGTGACGGCTCTCGTAGCGGGGCACTTTTCTGATATACGGCTCTTAATCTAGTTCCGTGGGCACCAGGTCCAACCATAGCCTCCAGCGGAGGGGGAATACTAGCAAGAGGCCTGGCTTAGGTAAAAGCCAGTGTGTGCACATGTGGTCAGGGGCTTTGGACTGACACCGATAGGCGTTCCCCTATCTAGTCACTCGCGACGGTACTTTGGTTCTGGTTCTGACAGTGTCTTGGTCTTAGCCTAGTCCTTGCAGTAGGGTACGCAGACAAGACACTAGTAGGCGCAACATAAGAAGTCAGTGGACGTAGCTGGCTGTTCTTCTAGTGAGAGGTACACCAGTCACGTGGCACGTGACTCTTCGCGGTTCTCTTTGCGGTTCTTGCGCATCGTGACCTTTCGGGATAGCCCTCTCATGACTGCACTCGAGGTCATTGTCCTGTCGTATGCATGGCATTCTAATCATGTGTGAGACAGTGTGCACGATGTCCTAGTCGTGTTGTCTGGGTCTGCGTCTGTCTAGTTTCTTCCTAGGTTTCTTTGTCTATTTTTCATGTCCCTTGCAGTGTCGACAGATCGGCAACTCCTGACTTCGTCAGCTTAGAGTTGCCTTCCTACTGCTGCTTGGAGTAGTTTGGGGTGCTAAGGTTAATTCGATAGCCGTTAATCTGATACGGTTTCTTCCCCTCTTCCTAGACTGTTCCCTACTCCTACTCCCTATCTCTTTTTTCTATAGTTTTTTAGCATAGTGTTATAGCTTTGTAGTTTAGTTTTCCTGCTTTACTACCTGTTATTTCACGTGTTTCGTGTTACTGCGTATTTTCCAGTGGGGATCCACGTGACCCCTCATCGCTCGGTAGATGATTGTTTAGGGTCTTGTGTGAGCTGATTTGCTAGATCTGTGCTAGTCTGGTTATATCTGTGCTTACTCCATTCATCCTGTAGTAGTTTGTCATAATTCCGCATTTGAGTTGCTGCAGTATAGTTTTTGTGGGTGACTGATCCATTCACCCCCTCTGGATCATATACAGACATATTATCTGTAAAGATCTGGTTTCTAGGCGTCCATATATTCTATCAAAATCTGACCATTGGATGGTCGTCAATTTCACATATGTTGTAGCTCTTTAAGTCTACTTTGTAACGACATTAGTTTTTCTCCGATCTGCCTCCAGATCTGAGCACAGCAAGTGTTTTTGCAGGGTCGCGCAGATCTGCCCAATCTTAGGACTACGGGATAGGTCTGAGTTCAAAAAATCCCAGCTGCTACTGACCTCAGGGATTGAAGGGGGACCTCCCACCAATGTCCCAGACAACCACCACTGCCAGAAGATGACCGGAAGCCACTGTCGTAAGTGCCACACGTGCTTGCTGTCTAGTTGATCGGAACAGTACAAATCTGGACCAATAGCTCGTCTCCATCCCGGAAGCCCCTCCGACTTGCTGCCTATCAACCCAAGGTCAGTGCTCCCGGATTGTTGTTGTAGTCCTTTACCTACCAGCATGGAGTGGGACATAAATTCAGTGTTGTAATTATTTCTATTTACTATACCGGGAGTTACGGGTCATGGCTGAGACGTCTTCCCTATGCCCCGAGCATGGAGGTACATCTTCACTCCTCTTTTGCCGCTTTGCTAATTTCGCATACGTTTGAATGTCACTTCTTGCATGAGATAGAAAATCTAGCTCAATCAAATTCAATCACCGCTATGAGAAAGAGAGCGTGACTGTCCCGTGACTCGATCCGAGCACGAGTGTGAGCTGACCACCCTTGAATCACTACCGATTTCTCAACCGTGTAGATCCACGTGTTTCCCTCTCTTGGGACGATAGTGAGCTTGTGCTTCTTGTTGAGGACACATTATCCTCTTTAGAGCTCTTTAGTGTCGAGTTGTTCGCATTGTCGCTGGTCACATTGTCTATTTAGTCACGTCGTCACCTAGAATCCTAGGTTCTCATCAAATAGGTGTCGAGTCTTATTTCGTCTCACATCAAATTGGTATCAGAGCGAGGTTAAGTCGTAGGTCATCTTGTGCATTAGGCGTAGCATTCCCCATAGTCGAGTCCACTCATGTCAGAACTAAGTCGAGTCTAGGGAAGTCTTGTCTTAGATGTTGCATCCCATTCCTATATCCGGTATATTAAAAGGTGTTACTGGAAAGATAGGTTAAGCCTATTGGGAAGGTAGCATCCTTGCGTGAGTTAGATCTTCAGATTAATATCTCCGCCATGTACTGGATATTGGTTAGAGTCCAGAGTTGTCTAGCATTATGTGTCTCATTCAAATCTACATTTAGCTCCCTTACATGTCCACCATGTAGCGATCCCCCCAGTTTCCAATGGACTCCAAGTCACCTAGGCAATATCACTGGTTGCATAACACCCATGGGCTCGGAAACCAACCCATCTTCTTTAATAGGCCTGAAGCATCGACCTTTGATGGCTCCAAAGTCCGGAGTGACTACCTACATTGGGAAGCTGCCATGGACAAATATTTTGATTGTTACCCCATGTTTGATGCCACGAGTGTCATTTTTGCCAATAAGAGGCTTTTGTACAAAGCCGCCAAAAAGTGGGACTTCGTTGAATGCATGAGAGATGTTAGGAGGTAAAGGCCCATCGAGTCATGGTGTGAAATGAATGAAGGATGAACTTAGAAGGATCTACCTGCCCCGCCCAGTCACCTCCAACCAAGAAGGTCATAGTCGGAGACAAAGGGTCGAGCTTGTAGATGAGTCTAGGTCCAAGACTAGGCCTAGTGACTATGGGCGAGTCCACCATGAAGCCCCCATCCCAAGCCCCACCTTTGTCGAACTCTTGCAAATCTTTTCAGATCGGTTGGATATGATATGTTCTCATTTTGGGCCACCGATTTCCCCTAGTTCACCTCTGAGACAAGATGAAGTCTTGCCTGAGCCTAAGGAGGTCGTGGCTAGTAATCTCAACCTGGTGCCATCCCAAGGTCCTCTCCCCATCATAGAGGACGTCCCTTCCCCATCCAAGGGAGATCTTTTGCCATGAACCTCACCATTCGATCTTCATCCGGAGCCATATTTGCTTCCCAAGGGTGAGATAATCATTGAAGAGCTAGCGCTTAGCTAGCTAAGGAAGGGCTTGGTCCCTAAAGCTTCATGCTACCCATTCATGGATCCCGCACTACAAGTAGCGCCCACCAACTCGTTCCACTTAACCTTTCGGTCTTTTGACTTTGTTGAAACTTTGGAAGACCTTATTAGGGGGTTAAATTGACAATTGAGGTGGACATGCATGTTGGCCCCAGGCTCTGACCAACCCAGTAATCGTAGCTTCATGCACTCTATAGTGGGCTCCATTACCTTTGTGTGCACCGTGGGTCATATCACCACAGAGGTTCTTTTATTCCTCCCTATGCCTGATGAGCTTAATTCCATTCCACGGCGCCAGGGCTAGCGCGGGAAATTTACATGAAAATTTTTAGAGTTTAAATCCTCCATGATTCTTTGGATCCTCCAACCCCGATGAAGCAAAAAATTGGATTGATGAGATGAACCGTATATTTGAGGTCATGTAATGCACTGACTAAGAGAAGGTCTGTCTCGCCACGTTCCGACCGAATAAGGATGCACGCACTTGGTGGAAGGCCACCTCGGCACAACTTCAAAACGTCGCACAGCTTACATGGGAAGGATTTATTGGCCATTTTCGAGCAAAATATTTCTCTGAACATGTCAAGGATAGAAAGGCTGCAGAGTTTGCTTCTCTTCGCCAAGGCATGATGTCCGTGATAGAGTACGAACTTGAATTCTCTCTGATGGCACCATATGCTACTCACTTCGTTAGCACCGATCTATTAAAGGATAACTAATTTATGGATGGCTTAAGGCCCATTTTTATTACTCAACTTGGGCCTCAAAATATCCGTACTTATGCAGAGATGGTCCAACAAGCTTATTTATGTAAAAGGAGCTTGGATAAGGTCGAAAAATTTAGAGGCAAGGAAGAAGAGTATAGTCGGAAGTTCGATCGGCGAGGAAAGAAAGGAGAGAGATTCAACATTACGAAACCCTACAAGTCTCATGACAATAAGAAGAGATCCCGTAATGGCAATGTGAGTAACAATGGAAAAGGTAAGAAAATCAAGGAGGAGAAAAAGACTGTCACCACCACATGCACATTCTGTGAAAAGTTCGACCATTTGGCTGAAGAATGCTGGAAGCATCTTGGCACTTGCTTAAGGTGTGGAAGCCGAGAGCATCACATGCCTGATTGCCCCTTAATGAAAGATCAACCCTCAAAGAATGACAGTGGATGAAGGAGGCAGGCTCATCTAAATGCGATTATGGAGGAGGAAGCTACCAAAGAAGGTGAACTAATTGAAGGTGAAGAGGGGTTATCTCGTGCGGTGCCTGAGCTGAGGATGATGACCACGAATGTTAGAACTGTAAAGAGGGAAATGAGTCAAAGATGCCCAAGGATGAATCCCTAGATAAAACCCTCCGATGCTTAAGTCAATGATGATGGTAGAGCTCTGGTGCAAGGAGAAGAGGGGAGGAGATGAGGGCGCGAGATTCCTCTCCACCAAGTGGTGAAGTGGCTCTAGCTTAGGGTTAATATCGCTTAACAATGCTTACCTTTCATAGGAGGGTCTCCCAGGTTTATATAGCGACTCATGAACGTGAGAGCCCTGCCAGGCGAGGAGTTTCAGGGGGGGTTATGTCCCCTTCGTCGGCTCATTAAGGCGCGAGGGCTCTTAATCGCCATTATCCCCACGATTCCCAGCTCATAAAGGGTGCGCAACGGTGGCTTGGATAAGCATTTGTCAGTCGGTCCGAGCATATGGTGCTGGCTTTAGGGGGTTTCCCTGAGCGATCGGTGCAAGGCTCGGGCGGGATGCTTAGGCCGTCAAAGGGACCTCCTGATCATCTTGACGCTCAGACTTTCGAACCCGAAGGTCACCTAGGAAGCGCTTAATCCGAGTGAGTTATTAGGCTTAGTGGGCCCCGAAAGGACTGTCACTCATAGGAGCCGGGCCTCGTTTGGTCTGGCGGGACCTCGTTTGGCCATTCCTTTTCAGACGGTAAAATTCTCCCTCTCCACTTGTCCCCCTCCTACTCCCGAGCCAAGATTAGGCTTGGTCGAGTAGCATTTGGGGCAGGTGTATGTGGTTCGAGCTGAGTGGGTATTTTCTCTGACAGGGGCCACTTGATGCGATTGTCCTGGAGATATGCCTGTCATGATGATAATTCTTGCGAATTGATGTGTGGAGTCCCCTTTTTGAAGACTGGAATGTCACGCCGCTTCCCCTGGGGGGTTTTTAAGCGTAGCGCGTGTTGTTGTTCCTAACTTTCATCACCTAGGGCTTTTCCTTCCACCATCTTTGGTTTAACGAGAGGCTCATGCACTGCGAGGGTAACTCAGAGGAGTGGAGAGTTGTGACGGCCTTCGCAGAGCTTGCAGAGGTTACGGCAGTGGTGATTCGCCAACTTCTGCTTCCCCTTGAGTCATCCAGCATAGTGTCCTCTTCTTCCTCTTCCAGCTCTCCTGATTGCTCCATGGCGAACTAACATCCCGAGGCTGAGGTGCAAGAAGTTGAGCAGGCTCCTAGGGCATTTATGGCACCGATGGAACCTCTACGTAGTGAGCTGACTGAGGATGAGGTGAAGCGGCTGCAGGGTCGATATGGGCTGCCTTGGAAGTATCATTTTTCTCCCGCAGAGCCCCATGAGCCCAGTCTGAACACTCACACTGTGTAACGACCCAGAGTTTCGGATACCGATAACCCGATGTAGCATCGAATTACCGCTACTAGGAACTGGGGAAGTCACCCAAGAGACTGATGAGGCCCCTGAAGGGTTGGGGCAGTTTGTCGAGGGAGCGTATAACGAATTGGAATTATACGACGCGCAGATTAAATTAAAACAGTTATTATAAACTAAAATGTAGAAGTAATTAAAATATTTATATATATCAGACTGTTAGTTAATATACACTAGTCCAGAATTACATTAATAATTTTATTTTCTTTTTCATAATTCTGTAATATGATCTTCAAATCATCAATTACTTCTTTGAGCATTTCATTTTCCTTCCTAGCCTCAATCAAAAAAGTTTTTTTTCTTCAGCAGATTCATCACATGATTTCTTCAAATAATCATTTTTAGTTTCGAGATAGGCAATTCTATCAGACATAGTTGTATCATTCACAAGAGAGTTAACCTCTCTTTTTAATTGCCTATTCTCTTTACGTACATCATCAAATTTATCAAGTAATTCAGCATACGCATCCTCCCAATCATTAAGAGTGTAATTTTCAAAGGGAGAAGTTACCTCATCATCTTCTTCCTTTTCATGGTCTTTGGCCATCAAGCAGACTTTGCCTTCTTCTTCACTCTCAAAGGTACAGCTGTGACTACCCTCGTCCTCATTGCTCCATGTACTGACCATAGCCTTCCCCTTCTTGTTCTTTACTTTAGATTTTTCTTTCTGAAGCTCAGGGCACTCAGCTTTCATATGGCCAGATCTCCTGCAGTTGTAGCAAACATTAGTATCAGTCCTTTTAGCAGGGTTGGATTTATACCTTGATTGCCTTCTGCCAGCTTGATATCTTCTTCTAAAGTCCTTTCCTTCTTTTCTCAGGAATCTTTTGAACTGTCGGGTCAACATAGCAAATTGATCATTTTCCATCTCTGAACTTGAGTAACTGTATTCACTCGATGACCCTTTGCTGCTGGAGTTAGCTTTCAGAGCCACTGGTTTCTTTTTCTTCTCCATCTCATCAGATTTTTTTAGGTTTAGCTCATACGTCATGAGTGAACCAATCAACTCATCCACAGTAGTGGTCACTAGGTTCCTAGACTCCTCTATAACAGTGGCCTTGGTGTGCCAAATAGGAGTCAGGGATCGAAGAATCTTCCTCACCAACTCATATTCACTGTATATCTTACCAAGACTTCTTAAGCTGTTGGTGATTACCATAAGACGGGCATACATCTCTAAAATTGTTTCTTCTGGCTTCATCTTGAAAGCCTCATACTTTGAGACTAGCATGTTCGCCTTGGTCTCTCTGACTTGTGAAGTCCCCTCATATATGACTTCTAACTTATCCCACATCTCCTTTGTCGTAGAACAGGATGGCATCCTGAAAAACTCTGTGGGATGGAGTGCACACTGGATAGCATTTATGGCACTCCAATTCAGGGTGGACCTTTGAATCTGCTCCCTTGTCCAAACCTCCTCATCTGCAAGCAGATCGAAGGGTCCCTTTCTCACAACCTTCCAGATCTCATAACCTTTAGCCCTCAGAAACACTTGCATGTAGTTCTTCCAATAGGCATAGTTAGAACCGTCAAAGTAGGGTGGCTTACTCATTGAATGGCCTTCAGCAGTTAATCCTCTAGCATCCATAATCACTAACCTCTTCGGGATGTTAAGCCCTACAGAAGATTTAGGCTCTAATGCCAAGTGATGGATGAGAAAATGATTAGATCTAGAGGGGGGGTGAATAGATCAACGCCAAATATAAGCTACAGTAAGTAAAATAGTGTAGAATTAAAATAAGCTATTGTAAGACAATCAGGAAATATAGGCTTCTCAGCAAATTATTAGACCAAGTAGCAGATAGATCAATTCACAAACACAGCTTATGGAATGACTGAATGTAAGAAGGATATTTCCAAATGTAGCAAGAGTTGTATGAATTCAGTAACAGCAATTCTCAGCAACTGATTGCAACTAATAGACAACCAATCATCCAAGTATGGTACGATGGCGGAGGCTAGCGTCACGCAAGAGGTGGAATTCCAGATAGGCTTAACCTATCCTTCCAACCACGTCTTTTGATATACCTACTGGATGAAAGACTTAAGTAGATATGATAGAATAAAATAATTAAAATCAGGCAATTCTCAATCGCTCTTAGACATTCATCTAACGGCAAGTGGAATGATATATGAAATGCACAAGAGCAAGTAACAATCGCACACGAGACAAGAGTTTTAGGTGGTTCGATCTTTATCCAGAGATCTACATCCACCCCTTACTCAACCGAGTAAGGATTCACTGCTGATACACAGCTTAGGTCCGTTGATCCACAGCTTCAGGGAACAAGTTCCCTACACCCTGCTGAGCTTTACAGCTTCGCTACCCAGAGGAATCCACCTCTGCCGCTGGGCCTTACAGCTTGCCACACCCACTGACGCACAGCTTGAATGAACAGAAGATTCGTGACAGAAAATAGAAAATTAAAAGTAGAAATAAAAATGTAGCTCCAATTAGAGCAGACTGGCTTTGGTTTTGAACCAGAAGCAAGGAACACAGATAGAATTCTCACTCTACCAATTCCTTCACTACGACACTCTGATTTTCTCTCAGAACTTCTTCTTCCACAATCACACCGTCTCTCACCGAACTGCACCACTCTTCTTAGAGCTGCTCTCTTCCTCTTCTTGATCTGCAAGCTCTCTCTTCAACCTTTACCGCCGCTCACTCTCTCTGTCTCACTCTCTTCAGCTTTGTGAGAGATGTTCTTCCCTCTCTTGAAATTTGGGCGATCTGCCTCCTTTTATAGACAGCAGGCGATCGGCGTGTGGTCATCACGTTCCCACCAAAAGCTTCGCTCAGATCTGGTCCCCATCTTTCCACGTGTCAGAATCACCGCGTTGTTACTTTCCACGTGTCAGGATCACTGACTCGCTCCTTGCCTTGGATCACGTGCCATAAACCTGGTACTTAAACTCCACGTGAGATAAGTTCGCATGTTGTCAGTAAGACGCTTGGTCATGTGGCTGACCTGGCAGTATAAGAGATAGAGGCATTAGCTATTTGATAATACGCACTGACATAAGCGAGACATAGGTCAATAGGCACATGCATAGACCGAATAGTGTCGACTTAAGTGCGAGCAATGTATATTGCATATACATTTGATTGTACATGCACAGCATAGACGTGAGAGATGACAGACTAGCACTAACCTTTATATGCAAATGACATCGACCTTAGTATGATGTGCTTCCCACTAGCATTGACCTTGACTACAAGACTAGGCAAGGTAGCATCTACCTTATGCATGGGACAGGTGACTAGCATCGACCACATCGAGCTAACTGATGTGCTTCCCACTAGCATCGACCTTGACCACAAGACTAGGCAAGGTAGCATCGACCTTATGCATGGGACAGGTGACCAGCATCGACCACATCGAGCTAGCATCAACCTTATGCATGAACTAGCATCGACTACATTGAGCTAGCATCAACCTTATGCATGAACTAGCATCGACTACATCGAGCTAGCATTGACCTTATGCAAGAACTAGCATCGACCTTGTCAAGCTAGCATCGACCTTATACACAAGATACACAGTGCTGGCGTCGACCTTAGGTAAGCATGAAGTGCAGCTAGCACCAACTCTAGTATGCATACAATGCAACTAGCGTCGACCTTAGATGGGCATAATATGCCGCTAGCACAGACTCTAGTATGCATATGATGCAACTAGTGTCGACCTTAGATGGGCATGATATGCAGCTAGCACCGACTCTATGTGATCACTATGAATATTGAGGCCGACCTTGGGTTAGAAAGTGCATTGACCTTATATGGATGCAAGGCAACTAGCACCGACCTCACTACATGAGCGACGCAACTAGCTTCGACCTCACTTATGCAATCATGCAAGATGTGCACAGACCTGAATATGCAGACATGCAATCTATGCACCGACCTGTGTTCTGATACTTAGACACAAAATGAATTTGATCGAGGTGTTTATGCATTTCAGTTTCAACATGATTCATAGAATGCCATTATCAAAACCAGGGTTCCAACACGATCGTCTTAAGCATTTTGAGATTCGACAGTCATTTTCCCCTATCCTGTTTTACTTATTTACTTATGTTTTAGGTGTCTTATATCTTCCTGGGTCGGATTGTCATGCATCCCAGAGTGTACTTAAGTCTCACGTGCGATATGCCAAGGGGTCCCAGAGATTGTCGATACATGCCCTCTTAGATTAGATTTCTCTCTGCCCCTTTTTAATGACCTATCTTATCACTTTATGTTTATCCGATCTTACACGAAGCTCAATTTTCGCTCAAGAATCTCCTTCAACGGGATGTCCTAATTAGACTTGTTTCTTTACCAAAACACTGATTTATCAGTCCGTTGAGCTCCCTTTCAAAACGGGCATTCTGGAGGGGCATTTGTAGATGCCCAATTTAGGACATCCCATGGATCCCTAGTTAGATCGTCATATTAGTAATGCTATCATTTTACTCAAGTTAATTAACGTTTTGGATTTTAAAGTCTAGCCTACTACACTCTATGGGCCTTAATTGAACTTTTTGGTGATGAGGGGTCCATGGGCTGGGCAGCCAGGTTGATGGCCGCCTAGGATGGCTGGGTGGCCACAGGCCTGGCCGCCCATGTCTGGTAGACGGCCACAACCTTGGACGCCTACATCCTGTGAATGGCCAATGGTTTGGCCGCCTTCCTACAGTAGATTATCAAATGGTCGTGTCCACGTTCGTTCCCCATGCCTCACATGGTCCATGACCTCGTCGCCCACATCTAAAGGCATGAAGCTAGAGGCTTCTAGAGGGAGTCCCCAATGACAAAACATCTGAAGGTGGAAGTTCGGAACGAACGGAGAGGGCTTGGAATTCAAAGTCGCACGGATGAAGAATTTGAGCTCGAAGGGTGTCAGGAGTTCAGGAGTTCTGAGAGTTCGAGAGATAGCAAGCTCTCCTCGAGGGGGAGGGACTAAAGGCAATCGACCTCGGCTACCTTGGCTTTCCATACATCTGCCTTCGGCTTCCAGGTGGCAAAGAGCTTGGCCACCTCCTGGTTTGCTCCCTGCATTTCCATTCTTCGTTCTCTACCCGTATATTTGCATTATCACATCGTAGGCAATCCTTAGCCCCTACTCATAGAGGTTTTACACTTAAACAAACGAGAAGGTAGGTGGTCAAAATTATCGGCCATCCCCCTTCCCAACCATCCCCTAGGTAATCGTGCCACTATTATTTCTACTTTTTTGTATTGTTTAGGACATTTACTACATTTCTCAGATCTAACTAACATCTTCTGATCATGTCTGTGGGCATTAGTTATTGCTTGTAGGACTTTTAGCATCCTCGGACTGTGTAGGGCTCTCTGTTCTTGGTTGGCTGAGTATGGAGAAGTTGGGTTCCCACAAACTCCACACTTGAGGCACCCCAACGTGATCATCCATCCCTATAAGGCTCAAGTACAAGCCTCTATCAATCACTCTATTTCTTTCTTTCTAATCTGTGCACTATAGGCCCATACCAAGAGTTATAGCACCCGTTCGGGAAGAAACAGGGAGGAAACGGGGGGCACACGCACTGCCACTGTCGTCACCATTCCCAGTGCCTATAGACCTGATATTTTATTTAGTGTGTGCATGTGCACTAGATATCAAGCTAATCGAAATGATACACATTTAGTTCAGAAAATTCTACTCCGTTGCCTATCTATAGAAAATGCATGGTAGGTAATGAAAGAGTTTCATGCCCGGTTAGTTAGGGCACACCAGGTTGGTCCGAAGATGAAGATTGAAATAAACAAATTGGGCTACTATTGGCCCACTATATTTGATGACTATTGCAAATTTGTCAAGTCATGCCAAAAATGCCCAGAATACGCCACCGGCACTACTACACCCCACCATCCTGAGCTGGCCGTTCACCCAATGGGGCACGAATGTGGTGGGCCCTTTACCCGCATCCTCATCAGGATGTAAATATATTTTGGCGGCCATAGATTACTTCTCCAGATGGGCAAAGATTGTGGCACTAAGAGAAGTGACGGAGGAGCTGGTCGCTAGATTCTTCCATCAGAATATAATATTTTGGCTTGGGGTCCCTAGTCGAATTATTTTCCACAACGACAGCCATTTCAGAAACCAGAAGGTGTACAGGCTAGCCGACAAGTATAGAATTGATTAGAGGACATCATCCCCCTACAATCCTTAGGCCAACGGGCTTACAGAGACATTCAACAAAACCCTCTGCACCCTGCTAGCAAAAACTGTCAGCTCCAGTAAGAAAGACTGGGAAGAGAAAATGTACGAGGCACTGTGGGCATATCATACAGTCTACAAGATCCCAACTGGCTGCTCACCATTCTCCCTGGTGTATGAGTTAGAGGCAGTGGTGCCGATAGAGCTGGAGGTGCCGTCATTATAAATCGCTATTGAGCACGATTTGGCTAGCGACGAACAAACAAACATAGAAAGAAGACTGGAGGAGCTTACTGAGCTCAAAGGAAAACACCTTCGAGCACAACAAAACATTCAACTATACCAAGCTCACATGGCCCGTGCTTTCGATAAGCTTGTCAATGAGCGAGAATTTAAGAATGGTGACCTAGTCATGGTCAAAAGAAGAGAAGTAATGGCCTCCAACCCCAAAGGAAAGTTGGTTGAAAACTGGATGGAACCTTATGTTGTCCACCGAGTCCATGACGGTGGTGCCTATGTTCTCATAGACCATAAGGGGGTAGTTCAATTCTCCCCTCTCAATGGGAAACACTTGAAGTTGTATCATGCAGCCCTATCAGTGTTCGAAGAATGACCGAGATGTAACTTGGTCTAGTGGCACTCCGCCCTGGCCGAGCTCTCCAAAATATACATACCCAGCTTAAGCCAATCCCGAGGCCGTTAGCCCGTGATTGCAAAAGCCTCCCCAATATACACCAATCCCAAGGTTCCTTGACAACCCTACATAGTCCCAATGGGCTACCCCTTTACACCAATCACCGTTTTAAACCTTACGTCTGCATGGGTGCATAAACCATTTCCTTTACGCTAGCGTTATCCCTGCGCCTTCAAACATACATCTTTCGGTGAAAGGCTTCATACCCTAGCTGACATTTACACCCATCACCGTGTTGGACCTTGCGTCCACATTGGTGCATAAACCATTTCTTTTGCACTGGCATTATCCCCGTGCCTGCGAACATACATCTTTTGGCGAAAGGCTTCGTACCCTAGCCATCATTTACACCCATCACCATGTTGGACCTTACGTCCACATTGGTGCATAAACCATTTTCTTGGCGTTGGCATTATCTTCATGCCAACGAATATACCTCTTTTTCAGCAAAAGGCTTCGTGCCCTAGCCGATATTCACACGTCATCGCCATTACGTCCGAATCGGTGCATAAAAGTTTTTCCTTGCATTGGCATTACCTTCTTGCCAATGAACATACCCTCTTCCAGTGCAAGCCTTTGTGCCCTAGCTGATATTCACACATCATCACCATTACGGACCTTACGTCCGAATCGGCGCATAAGCCATGTTCTTTGCATTAGCATTTTCTTCTTGTCAACGAATATACCTCTTTTATGACGAAAGGCTTCATGCCCTAGCCGATATCCACACATTATTGCTATTACGGACCTTACGTCTAAACTGGCACATAAACTCTGCTCTTGGTGTTGGCATTATTTTCTTGCCAACGAATACACCCTTTTCCCCATGCAAGGCTTCGTGCCCTAGCCGATATCCACACATCATCACCATTATGGACCATATGTCCAAATCAGCGCATAAATCCTTTTCCTTGCATTGGCATTACCTTCTTGCCAATGAATATACCCTTTTTTAGCACAAGGCTTCATGCCCTAGTTGATATCTACACATTATCGCCATTGCGGACCTTAAATCTGAATTGGCACATAAAATCTTTTCCTTGCGTTGGCATTAGCTTCTTGCTAATGAATAAACCTTGTCCGGTACAAGGCTTCGTGCCCTAGCCAGTATTTACACATCATCGCCATTACGGATCTTGCTACATTCATCCTTATGAAACTCTGAATCAGACGCTCATCACAAGTCCCACCGAAAATCTACTTTTCATATACCGTTAGCTTGGACCTTATGCCCTCGTTAATGAATAAACCCACCTTTGCGTTGGCATTTAGCCAATGTCGATGAACAAACTAACATTGATCCTTGTCATCATCGATGAGATCAGTGAATATATCGTTAACCTAGACCTTTTGCCATCATTAAAACCAACTAAAAACAAGTCATATCATAACCATAATCATGTCCATGTACAAAAGTCGTGTCCGAGTACCTCAGGCCCTCCCTCGAGCCTATCACTGCCACCCCCCCTCCTGCCTCTTCGATGGCGGGGCCATCGCAGAGCCGGTGTCCTCCTTGCACCACCGTCGGCGATGCTCCACCTCCTCCTCATTCCTCCAGCGGCCGGAGGAACCCGTGAAGTAGCTGCGGAAGGAGCCGTGGGTGCCATGGGTGCTACCACTCGGTGCCGGTCTGCTCCGCTCCCGACTCATCTCCTTGTAAGCCCGCAGCTCTCCTCTCAGCTCTGACGCCTCGATACGAGCACGCTCGGCCTCGGCTCAGACTCGGACTAGCTCCTCCGCCCCCGCTCGGAGCTGCTTAAGCTCCGCTTGTAGGAGCACTGTCTCGACTACGTCTGTCGGTCGGCTCCATGCTAGCTCCTCCCGGTGGCGAGTCGTCTCCTCTTGCGCCGTGACTTGGCTCTACTCGAGCTCCTCTCATAGTCGGGTACTCTCACCCAAGGCGGCTGTCAGCTCGATCGTCTGGATGCATGTATCATGGTTAGTCAATTACATTTAAATATAAGCATAATCAACATGGAAAGCATAGTGTACTCACTCTCTCGGAGAGCGTCGCCTCGGCTGCCTCGGCCCGAGCCACCATCCGGGCGAACTCTGCATCCCGCTCAGTCCGGTCCGCGAGAGTCTGGGAAGTGGAAGGAGCGTCCGTCCCCTGTCGCTGGGCCCCCTCGGCTCGCTGCATTTAGAAACTCTAGGGTCAGTCGTAATCATAATCAAATGCATAATTAAGTTTAAGGGTTAAGGAAACTCACCAATAGGGCCAGCACCTGTCGGGCCTCATCCCACTCCCGGATGGTCGAGTGTAGGAGCCCTTGTAGCTCCGCAATCCTGCCCTGTGGGTCGATTTGCATTTAGAAAGTCCAAGAGTCAGTGCACAATCATATAAAAAGCATAAGCATAATTAAAGAGTGCTAGGGTTAGAAGTCGTACCGGTCGGCGGGCACCCCAGAACACCTGGTCTCGGTAGTGCTGGGTGTACGCTGTGTAGTATGCCTCCTCACTCTCTGCTCGGGTGGACACAACCCGTCCGAGTGCTGTCCAGTCCGCGATCTGCTTCGCAGCTTGCGTTGTCCAGTCTAGGACCATCACCAGGCCCCGTGGATGTCGCCCAATACGCTCCCTTGGCTTCTCTGGCACTGGGAACTCTACTGCTGGCTAGTGGACGCCGATCGTCCTCATCACCAATCGGAAGTGGAGTGGCTCCACTATGTTTATGCAGTGAAGCAACACATCGCACCCGGAGAAGGAGAGGGCCCCCATTACCTAGGGCTAGCCCTCATGCCCCTCATCTGCATAGGGTGTCCACCCAACCTGTCAAAATAGGAAAGTCACATCAACATCATAAGCATATAGATTGCATTTAATTAAAGACTCTGAGTTTAGAGTCTCATCGAGGTGTACGGTAGGGTGTCCACGTCGTCCTGGATCCCTCAGACCTGTCTCTAGAGGCCTCCGATCTCTCGAGGTGCGGTCCACCTCCTCGCGATCGGTAGCAGCTCGGGGTGGGTCTCCTCACCTCTCCCCAACCCACGCAGTCTCACGTAGGCCCACACCTGCATCGCATTCCATCAAACCTCAGCATATAGGAAGCCTATAGAAGTTACATAACTCGTTTAGGGGTAGAGTCATACCTAGAGTAGAGGGGAGAAGCCGCCGAGCATCGTGCGTCGACTGGTGGAGCTCAAGGTGTCGAAGAGAAAGGCGAGAACTGCTGCTCCCCACGCGTAGTCGCTAACGTGAGCTAAGTCCTCTAGTAGCGGTAGGAAATGGCAGCTGATGATGTCAGCTCCTGTCGCGAACAGTAGCCGTCTGAAGAAGACAGTCAAGAATCTCCTCAGCACCCGATCCACCTCTGCTACTGGCTCCGCTGTAACTCTCGATCTGGCTCGATCCACGAGCCTCTGGAGGTGCTGCTCAGGCAGCTCACCGGTCGCGATCCCTGCTCGCCTCAGCCCGAGGCAATCCTGGAGTGCTGCCCTCGTTAAAGTAGTGGACTGTCGCTCCGGATGCAGCAGCTCCACACCCAGTAGCTCCCGAGCCATCTCCCGGTAGTCAGGGTATGTCTTCCCACTGACCGGGGACCCATGCACATGTAGGCCCGTGATGCGTGCCATGTCCTCCAACGTTGGGACCATATGCCCCCACGGGAAGAGAAATGTGCGACTCACTAGATCCCAGTGGTCGTGCAGGGCATAAAGTAGTGGTGTGTCAAATCGACTAACCTCGATGCTCAAGAACTCCGTAAAGCCCATGGCTGCCAACCTCTCCCGTTGGAAGTTAGGTAGTGCGAGGTACACTGCCCAGACCTGTAGCCAGGAGATCCGGGTCCTACACTTTCCCTGCACACATTTACATAATTGCATACATTTCATTCATTTCACTCAATAAATAAATGGAAATAATGGAGATCAAGTTTGCCAACAGAGTAGTTCCCCATGGACCGCTCTAACTCGTTGACGGCCCAGTTTTGACACTGCCACCAGCCATGTCGGAGCCCTCGCCAATGGCACCACCGACTTCTTCAACAGAGTCCCTCGGAGGGCTAAGACCTTCGCTCGCCACGGAGCCGCCCCCGCCCGTAATAGACACGGCCAGCGAGCGCACTAAGGGAACTCTGGTAGGAACCGGAAGTTGCAACCTTCCCGGAGCAAACACCGCCTCGACTGGGGGGGGAACGATTGACACCTGGCTAGTCCCCGGGATCAAGTGATCAACGGGGCGAGGAATGTTCCGCGACAATTCAACGATCTCAGAGGTCCAACCCTGAGGCTCGAGTGCCCCTGAAAGTAAGACAGAGTTCGATTAAGCGTTCTTCGTAAGAAAGTGACCCGTGGAAGGAACAAAACCCGTACCCTGCGACAACAACGGACACAATCCCAGCTCTCGAAGTAGCGCCGGCGTCAGAGCCAAGTCTGCGTTAGCCAGAGGATACCGCTCGACGGTTTTCAATTTTTGTTGATCCTCAGCCCGGAGGGGAGGCTTAGTGTCTCGCCATGTGGAAGGGAAACCTCCACGCATCCATCCATTGGAGGCCTCCCACTCCTACGACTTGACAAGGTATACATACTTCTCCGCCCAACCTTTACGATTGTACGTGGTGGAGGAAACTCGAATGAGGTACTGACGGGAGTGAGACTTGAAATAAGCAAAGTACGTGTAAGATGGGCAACTTTAGAGGAGGTAGAAATGTCGGAACAGATCTACAGTCAGCTCCACCGACGCCCTACGACATGAGTAGATAAACCCACACAGGATGGAGTACGAATTTAGGGTTATGGCCCCAGGACGCCGTCCATAATGGTGAAGGACAGTCACGATGAAGGGATGAACAGGGATACGAAAGCCCGCTTGAAAAGAAGCTATTGGCATCATGATCCCACCGGAAGGATAAGCCATGATGTCGTCGCCTACGGCAGGGAAGATGATGTCGAGTTCCAGGGGGATCTGGAAGGCTTCCTGTAGGCCATTATACACTCGGTACGAGACCAGCGGCGGAGGCCTAGGCCTGCTAGTGCCTGCACCAGAAGTGCTGGGCACGCCCCCTCAGTCTTGGGAGACTTCCTCAGACGAGGAAGAACTAACTCGAAGGGTCTTCCTGCGAGGAGACATGACTATGGGAGAAATAGAACCCAAGGAAGAAAAGAGTCCTCACCAGACGAGGGAAGAAGACGACGACAGCGGACGCAACGACCAGCCAGGCGTGGATGGAATTGTGAAGAAATCATGCAGTCCCCCTTATAACCATCCGCGACCGATCGCGTCGCTCCTCCCGGAGCAGGTGAAAAGACGCCTGTCACGTCTGACAGACAACCGTTCGAGACCTGCGCTCTCAGAACACGACAAGACGTGGTCATCATTACCAGCACGACATCCGCCGCCGTTAAGAGAGCCTTGCGCGCCAAGCCAATCCCGATGTCTCTGGAACCCGCAACGCGAGGAGCCCGACCATTGGAGAAGCCGAGGAGTACCCACTATTGACCTACTCACAGCTCCCTGCTGAGTGCTCGACGACTGAGAGTAGGGGGGAAGTGAGGAGGGTAAAATCGGCTTGACCCAAGAGCGGCCCAATGACGACTAGGCCCACAAAGGAACGAGCGCAACGAACCCCCCTAAGGAAGCGGGTACGCGCGTCTGGACCAGTAAAAGAAGGCCTAGCCTAAGAAGAGCCTCGGATTCTACAGCACGGTCCATGCACAGTCACCGCCAGAGTATTCTCCGACGATCGACCGTTACTCCCCACGACTTCGACCCTGACCCCGTAAACGGGCGAGCATGCCCCATGAGCGTCGTAAGACTCGCCCAGGGACCGACCAGTGCCGGGGAAGCCGCCCTCCAATGGGTAATTCCCACCATCGTAGCGGAGGAACGTTACTCTACTATAGAAGCCCTTCCCTGCTAAGGGATGAAGCCTCCACTCCAGGACAACCCCATATAAAAGGGAGGCAGACGACAGAGAGGGGGACGGTGGTTCATTCCACTAAAACACTACCTCAGATAAGAGAGCTACTAGTCCAGCAACACAGAGAGAAGAAGGGAACTCCTGCCCACGCTCTGCGAGTCTCCTTCCGGCAACCTTACCACCCGGTGAGCACTCACCGAGTGTCCACCGGGAGTGGCGAGCACTTGTCCGGAAGCCATCTACGGGCCTACAGTCGACTGCGGCAATCTCTCTCTCTCTCTCCTTTTGCTCTCCTCTGCACTTTACTTCCAGTCACTGACTTAAGTATCGAAGGGTTGTCCCCTGGGATAGCACCCGGGACTCCTTCTGACGTCTCTTTGGCTTCTGGTATTTGCAGGCGTCCACGGGCACGAGATGATTTTCCCAACAAATAAATAGAGAAGGTGGTACGTGACCTAGGAACCATTTTCCTACCGCTACAAGATCCATCATATTTGTGTTGGCCAACAATTAATCTCAATGTTTGTGCACGAGAATGATAGTTTTTTGTATAAACAATATTAAGATGGCTCATGTTTGTGTTGGCTAGCAATTAATCTCACTGTTTGTGCTGAAGAATGATACAATTTTTGTATAAATGGGAAGTAGGGAGAAGACATGCCGCCGCATGTTGGGCCCTCTCCCAAACCGCCCGCCGACTGTTGAGCACTCTTCCAAACCAGAATAGCAACAATCTCCCCCCTACTGTTGTCTGCATCTTCGTCCTCTGAAGCGCCTTCCATGTTTCGCCAAGACCGACAGCTCAACACTTCGCGGAAAGGGAGAACTGCAAGGGATGGCCTTAAGCGATGAAGAGAGGAGGAGACGCCCTTCGAGACCTTTTATAGGCTGAAGGGGAGCTGTCCCCTTAAATGACTTTCCCCTTAAAGAAACGCGAAAGGCAGAAACCCTTCCCTTAAGGTGGTTACCTCATTTCCCCCAACACCCACTCAATGGGAACACGCGAAGTGACAAGTCATTCAAAGCATGGAAAGACGGACAGGCACCAGTCCCATGCCAGTTGCCTAACCAATCGGCATGCGAGATATCCATAGAGCAAATCGCCGCCTTCCCAAACAACTACAGATACGGTGGCCAAATCATGCCAAAGGCGGTAAGAAGCAGTCAATTCAACATTTAATATTACCGCCATCATATATACAAGGAAAATTTTACACGGCCACATTAAAGGAAAAAGAAGAAAAGCTAATACATCAGGCCTTTGGCCCATCACGAAGCACGGCAGATGAAGGATCCTCGGCACTAGGTGACCCACCCCTGGCACCCTCGGTGACGGCCGGTCCAGGCACTGACCCCACTTGTGTGGGAAGTGTCTCGATCGCGTGCCCTCTCGAGGCTACCGGAGTTGGCGATCGCTCGAATGAGATGGAGGCGTCCCAACTTCCCCCTTCACTTGACGTCGGGAAAGAAGAATCGGTAGCATCTAAGTCCTAGTCATAACGCTACTCGGAAGGGAACACGAGTTCCTCGAGCACCTGGCCTTGAGGCTCCACGATAGCCAGATGGAAGCCTTGAGAGAACCCCTTCCGCAGACCTCGACGAAAGATCGGCTCATATTTAGAGAAGGTGGACCTTTGGAGAGCTGCCTAGTAACCCTCCGAGCATTTGTATTGCTGAAGCACCTCTACCCCAGCTAGTTCTGCCTTTCTCTCAAGCCCGGCTGCCCTCTACTCCGCCTCTCGCAGTCTCTTCTCGGCTTTGGCCCATACAACCTCGACTTTCACCCAGTGTCCCTCAGCCTCTCGGACTCGGCCCTCGAGCCCCTCATGCTCGGCCTTCCGCTACTCGCCACGCTCGACCTGAACTTTACGCTCCGTCTCCAGGAGCCTATCTTTTAGTTTGATCATATAACGAGCATGGGCCAGCTACTCGGTCAATATCTGAGCCTCCTCTTGGTTTGACTGTACCAACACCTAAAGCATGGTCACCTTCTGCTAAAGGTCTCCAAGATCGAGAGTCAACTATTCGACCTTTCGATCGGACGTGCCACGAGCCCAAGAAAGAGATTCCCTCTCCGATTCCACTCATGCAAACAAGTCCACCATCTCAGCCCCCAGCTGAGCCAGGATCATGCTGCCCTCCATAACCCGCTCAAGAAGCACAGAAGGAGGACTACGGCCAAGGTCTCCTCGAACCGCCCCCATTGCCACGGAGCCGCACCTCCGGTACAGGGGAGCTCAGACAGCGAAGGTGCCAATGGTGGGAGGGAAAGTCCTCTCTGGAACAGTCAGGATTGGGACACCCCCCCGAGTGCCCTCATCTCTGGGGTCCCACCGGTTGGCTCGGATCGGGTCGCCCCACCCCGCACCTCCTCGGTCTCAGTCGGCTGGGATTGGGTCACCTCACCTTGTGACCCCTCATCCTCGACCGGCTCAGACTGGATCCCTTCGCCCTATGCCCCCTCTACCTCGTTCGGTGCCCTAGCACTGGCCGCCCCTGCATAGGACCCAGCTGCCTCGGCCACGACTTCTTTGGCGGTGATGGCCCCCTTTGACTCAACGGCCAGGAGAACCAACTATGCACCCCCCTCGACCGAACGGGCGACATCCGCCCTCTTCACCCGCTTCCTCTCAGCGGCCGCGGCCTTCATTGAGGACCATAGTAGCCGTTCCAAGGGATCCTTGCACTTGGCCCCGCGGTGCTCGGAAGCGCCATCCCGGGCAATCTGCTTGCCCTTATCTCGGGTACAGGAAGAGCTCCCGGAAGTTTGAGGTGTGCGGGTAGCGGGCATCTCCTCCAAGTCGATGATTTCTAGCTCAAGCGACGGCGCCCCCTTATCAACCGATTGCCTCGAGTCTAGATAGAGAAAAGCAGATCATGAGAAGGGAGCTTACTTATCTGACCCAGAAACGAAATAAGACCCTGATGTCCTTACCCGGAAGCACCACATTCAGGGAAGGATACTCCTCAATATTGGCCATGGTCATCAACTCGACGGTTGATCGGCGATTCTTCTAAAGAATGGTAGCTCTCTTCTCCACCTCTGAGGAAGCCACTACCTGCTTTGGAGGAAAGTTCAGATGGAAGTTTGGCACCGTAAAAAAGGCCCAAGGCTCACCCTCCATGGCCGAGCCCAACTAGAAATACTAGGTCTTCCAACCTTTGTGAGAGAAATCTTTGACAGAGAGGGACACACAACTTCTTCCTCGTGGAAATGTTGAGACTCAGTATGATTAATAAATGGGCATTTATGAAATCATTTCTTGTCTTAGTATTGTGTTGAATGCATGGATTCTCTAGACTTTGACACAACATGTCTAGAAATCAACATATTATTATTAACTCTTTCTGCTGTCACTTTCTGATATTCTGCGTCGGGGCGTGACATGCTCTACCAGCCCCCTCAGTTGCATATAAGTTAGATCTGGGCGAGTTGCCATGGTCTGCTGCAATGTCTCCAGATACTGCCACACCAGATCGCTTGATGACTGTAGACCCAGTGATGGCGTATCAGGAAGTTGGAATTCTACTCTGCTATCAACTGCCGCCCAGATGTTGTTGCTCGGTGCAGAAGATGACGACGACATATCCTATAGACCACCTGCACTACAATCAGTCGCAGTTGCCAGTTCAGTGGGAACAGCCCTAGTAACAGCAACTTCTGTCTTAGCTTCTGAGGGTGGAGTGGCATCCTGGGTCTTAACAACGGAGGATATCTCCTCTTCACGGCCGATTTGGTCGGCTCCTATGGACGCCGACTCTGTAACGAGGACCAGAGCCATAGAAGCCCCAGTAGCTTCCTCAACAATCTCTCCTACTTCTATCTCTGGAAGACTCCTCTCTACCGAAGGCGATTCTTTGCCAGCAATGGATGACGGGGGTTCCGAAACTTTAGTCGGCTCACCAGCTCCTACGATTGCCCCTGGGGCCTGCCAACCCGCTACTGCAACATAGTCCTTGGGGTATCGCAGAGCTATAGGCCGCAAAACCTGTGGGAATGTTGGCTGGTCTGCACCCAAAGATGGGAGAGGTATCTTCACAGTTATGGCTGGTAGAATCACCTTGGCCTGCACAATGGGAGCCTGCAAAGAAAACAAGGAGTACAACATGCTTTAGGCATCTAATGTAAGAACCAACAGGAGAAGCCATGAGGCAAAGCTGACAGGGGATTTCTTACCACTGTCGGCACTAGACTCAAAGCCCCAGCAGCAGAAGCTATCGTCTCCAACAACCCGGCTCCTTCCCCTATAGAGGGACCAGGTAGCCCAAAGCTACTCCATGCCAGCTGGGGTGGGCTGAAGGTAGTGTAGTCGCTCTTATATGCCGAAGACGCTCCAGCATCTTTAGTCTTCATCTCCACGGGGGGAAACTCCTCATCACTGGAGTCACCGCCATAGTCGACCTGCTCTGATGAAGAGGAGCTCTCTGCCAGTGCCTCACGCTCCTCCCTCGGAGTGGGTGCTTCCCCAATCTCATGACCTGCTGTAGGGACGTCTCCCTCGACAGGAACTTTCTCAGCCATTTTTGTGATAGGAACGTCAGCTGAATGAATCCTGAGAGTAGGCTCGCCCCCTGGAACAGTCTTGTCCGTAGCAGAGGCTTCTTCAGCAGCCCCAATAGCAGGTGACAAAGGCATTCGGACATCAACTAAAGTTCAAAGAAGGAATGTTCGCAAAAGCCAAAGACATAATAGGCTGTGAGGAGCCTCTAAATAAACCATAGATTACCTTCCATCTCATGGCTGGGCGTTAGAGAAGGTAGATCTATCTCGACGGGAGCCGCGGGAACTCCCTCCCCTCTGTCCCCTGCTACCGCAGGGATGGCCACCTCCTGCGCAACCACTAGAGTAGAAGTGGCGGCAGCTGCAACAGGCAATTGTTAGCCAGTGCAGCCAGGACAAAAATGGGTAGCAGGAAGAGAAAGAATATACCTCCAGTCACGGGCCTCTCGACATGAGAAGTCTCAAATTATTCAAATGACAGTACGGGCAGAGGAACAATGATAGGTTCCCACTCTGCAGCTTTCTTTCTGTGAGCCTGGGTCACCCGAGTGACTGCCTCTTTGGCCTTGCTGACAGCCTCCCTCACCTGGGACCTAGTTTGCTTCCGCGAGTCACCAAGAGGCAATGGCGTTATGGTCAGGGCCGGCTCAAGAATCCCAAAGAATGTTGGCTTCTGAGCTTTTATTAACAGCTCCCTAAAGTGCCGGGTCTCCTCTGAAGTGAGTCAGACTGCATATGCACAAGGGTGAGAATGATACACACTGCAATAGAAAAGGAATAGTCCGGAAACCTGAAATAAAGAAATAAAGATACCTGCCGGCCCTGTATACAAGGGTGAGAGGGGCCAGTAGAATAGCGAGGGTACTTTATCTCTCGATGCCGCCTCACGAACGAGCTAGCACACATCACCAATCGTCTCACTCTGCTCGGCCAGTGACGCCAAGTCCAAATGGCCGTGAGAAGAGAGAAAATAATGCATGCTAAGATGGTCTAGCCCCCATCTGTCAGTATATTTGAAGGAAAGAAGAAGGGGCTGGCCTAGAATGTCTTCGCTCGGGTCGCCTATTGAAAGCCCATGAGAGCGAAGCAGTGCAAATAACTAGGGGGCATTGCTGTAGAGTCCATCCCACCGATCCTCCCCTCCGATGAATGTTCTGTAAGGATAGAGGTTGTCGGTCTCGGGACGCCATTCGGCTACGGAAGGGATAGGCTCCTCCACTGGCAAGGGAAGCTGCTGGAGAACTACCCGTTCACTGCTTATGTGGCATAGCCCTTGTCGGCACTCGGATCCTGGGTCTTGACAGCTGGTATCAGAGCTATGGTTGTGGAGGTACATGGGAATTCGAGATATTACAGTGATCAGAGTCCGTAAGGCCCAGTATAGTCGATAACTGGCATGGGGTTTCGTGCTTATTTTTTGCTTGGTTTCTCGTGTGAGAGCATGAGTGTATGGCATTAGCACTGTGAAGGTGGTTACTGTCATCGTCAGAATGTCGGTGTAGGGGTCTAAGGATCGAGGTCGAGGGCTTCCTCCCACATCGATGGTGGCCCCGATTGTGCTGCGTTCGATAGAGGTTGTCGGCAAGTGTGCCGCTGTGGTGCTATATTCGAGGAATCTACAGCGCGGTCAGGTGGCTGGCGAGGATTGCTCATGGTTAGGTGGCTGTGAGTATGCTCTGATGGAGTTGTTATCGGGTTGGCCACCCTAGCTTGAGGTTCATTTAGCCCCTGAGACATTGAGATCGTGGTTTGAGGTGGCAGAGCGGGCGCTCTATTCGAGATATGCTCGAATGAGCGGAGGATCTTCTTGGATTGGGCTGTGGTTGCCCTGGATTTAGTTTGAGATTGTGTGGCAAGGGTGAGCCTACTACTCAAGGATGAGCGTTGGCGGTTGCCGGTTGTGGCTCATGTTGCGGTTCGAGGCATGGTGTGTTGTGGTTCGAGGAGTCACCGCGATGGTGCATCGAGAGGTGTTTTGATTGTGGTCCGACAAGACAGTTAGTGAGTGTGTCAGAGGTGCTGACCTGACGGGAGTAATAGTTTTTCTAATTCTGGAAGGTGTTGTTCCCAGCGTGTGCAAGGTTTGAGGTCAGGTCGAGCACGTGGACCTTCCGTTGGTCGGAGGAGTATTGAGTTTTTCCCTTGGTTGGAGGAGATCGCGTTGGGTTAAGGTTCATCATCTTGCATCGTGTGTCTGGATTGGTTGGCCTCTATCATGTGCCATGAAGTCCGTGTGAGACGAATCCTATGTTGGCAAGGTGGTTGCTAGTGAGAAGCATTGCCCATTCCCTGATGTGTAAGGGTGTGTTGGCGATGCTCTGGAAGGATGAGTGCCGATTGGGTGGTGTTTGTGAGAATTTGTAGCTGGTGTTGTGTTTTCTGAGGTGTTGAGGATCGGAGCCTATGGAGTCCCAGAGGATTGTCGGGATGGAGGATCTCGAGTTATCGTTGTGGTGGCTGTGCACGTGTATCTGAGTGCGCAGCAGAAGGTCATAGCGTTGGATGCTACGGGTGGATTTTCGAGGATGTGTAGAGTGTCAGAGGATTGGTTCCTCAGTGTGAGATTGTCTCAGTTGTGTGAGACATGTTGTTGTCGTGCCATTGCTTGAGGCATTGTGATTTATGGCACTAGCTAGATGGAGAATTGGGGGAAACGTGCTGGCGAGGTTGTCGCATAAGTACCCTATTTTTGTGTTGGAAGCTATGTCCTTCGGTGAGATCGTGTTTTTGGAGAAGTGATCTCTGACAAGATTATGGGTCTCGGTTGGTTGCCGTAATCGGCTGGTGAGGTTGGCCGAGTGATCGACCATGGTAAGAAGTATGTTGTTTGGGGGCCCATGTGCATTGGTCATGGCATTTTCGACCAGCTTCCTATGGTAGCAGGCGACACTTGTCAGTTTTGGAGAAGTATGTTGTGAATTGTGAGAGGTTGTGTCCTGAGACTCTATGGTAAGAGCAGAATCAGAATTGGCAGACATCTTGTTGGATCTTTTTGAGGCGAAGGGTTTGATGAGACAGGACGAAGGACGATGCCCATATGCGGAGGTCTCTGAAGAGACCTTGGCATTGGATATGGTGATCCTCGGTCTATGACCAGCATGGGGGGATTCCTCGTAAGTCTGAGTCGAGTGGCGTGAGGACCCAGGAGGGATCCTGTCATTTGGTTTCACCATGCTCCCCTGAGAGGGTAGAGTTGGCATGAGGCTCGAGACCGATTGCGGTGTCTGAGCGAGATTTGGATCGAGTTGTGGTAATAGTCTGTGGGAGAGTCAGCAGATGGCCTTTCGTGATTTGGAGCATGCTTGTTGGGCCGGTAGAGGTTTCCCGTTGATGTGTATCTGGTGACCCGTGGATGATCTTTCACAGACAGAAGATGCTGGTTGTTGGGGCTCGAGAATGGCGTGAGCCGTATGCCAGCGAGGCCTTGGGTGGTCGATCATGAGGTGTGCTCTTCCCGGTTTGGATCTGGGGTTTACTTGAAGTTTATCTTCTGACAGAGTTGGTTCGGTGCCGCTAGTGGTGTTCAGTTTGCCTGGTGTGAGCTGGTGAAAGCTCAGTGTTGGTTGCCCCTGGTGTAGGACGTGAGATAGGTCAGCGGGTTGTGAAGCTGACGTTTGGTTGGTCCGCCGAGCGTGGGCATTGACCGGTGTTGATTTTCGTGATGAGGATTACGTTTTCTCAAAAAATGAGATTGTGGCAGTGATGTCGTGGTTGATTTTCGTGTTGGCTGAGGTGACGCCAGACTTATACTTCTTGCATGTGCCTGCTCTGATGATCGATGTGTCTTGGATTATGAGCGAAGCGTTGTCCGCGATCATTATCTGGTTGCGCCTCTCAGGATCGTCTCGCATCCCACTACGGGCTCTTACTGTGATCCGTCCCCGTCTTTTATCATTATGTAATTAGTATCAATTCTTTCGGCCGCAGGGCCCCTAATTTCGGTAATTAATCAAGGATGTTCCCTCATATGGGAGATGTAAATGACGTCGTGACCTTTATGGTACGACGAATTTTGGTCCCGACCCGAACCACATAATCGTCTGACGAAGTCAGATCGAGCGCACCATGGGTCCGTCAGAATCCGAATAAATTGTCACCTCGGTGACTGGCACGCCGACGCACTTAATGAACCCAATAAACTGATAAAACAAACCAAACGAATGATCCAATTAAAGAAGTGCGTCCACAGTAACCCATACTTATTTAAAATGCGGCAAAGAATCCTAAAGTTGGGATGACCAAGACGGGCATGCCAGATAGGAGGAGAGGTACGTTCGCCGAGGAAGGAATGGGGGGCCAACTCACATGAGGGGAAGTGATAGAGGCCGTCTTTAAGCTGTCCGCGAAGAAGAACCTTCCCCGAGCTCCGATCCTTCACAAGACAAAATGAAGGATGAAACTCAAGTAGAACATTATTGTCAGAGGTCAACTTGTGAACAGAGATTAAATTGCAGGTAATACGAGGGACATGAAGAATATTATGTAATTTGAGGTTGCGAGAAGGAGAAGGAAGTATGGCGGAGCCAACTGAGGAAATGGACAAACCTTCGCCGTTCCCAACATGTAATTTATCAGAACCTGTATAACCTTGTGGATTCAGAAGAGCATGATACTCCGGCATGATGTGGTGAGTTGCCCCGCTATCCAGATACCACGAGGCGGATGCCGACGGTGCAGCCATCGTGGAGAAGTCGAGGCCAGGATAGGTGGCCCAAAGGCGGCTGGGTAGCTGGGCGATCCTTGGAAGTTTGGAGCGGACGGGGGTCCCATGGGAAGCGGCTGCTGCCACAGGCGGGGGAATGGCTGGGAAGCTGGCATTGGAGAGGGGTGTCCGCCTGGGAACGCCCGGTTGAAGCGCTCAGTGCATTCGGGGCCCTGGTGACCAAACAGTAAGCAGATCTGGCATCGTGGCACACGATTCCTGCCACGTCCTCGACCTTGGCCACCACTGGTGTTGGCATCGCTAGAGCCTCCGCCACGGCGTCCTTTGGAGTTGGGGGAAGGAGAAGTGGCAATGTTAGCAGACAGAAAACCAGACGCCTCCTCAAAGCTAGGGTGTTGTTGAGCCATGAGGGTCTCATGGGCAGTAAGATGCGCCAAAACATCCTCAATTGTGAAGAATTCCAGGCGAGTGGTGATGTTGGAGATGAAGGCCTCGTAGCTGGGGCCAAGGCTTGCTAAGGCAACCATGACAAGGTCATCATCGTCCATAGGGTGCCTAATGGCAGCGAGCTCGTCGGCGACCACTTTGATGGATTGGACGTACTCACCGACAGAGGCGGTGTCGCGACGTAGCCCGTGAAGCTTGTTGTGAAGTTGCAGAACACGGGACCTCGAGCGCGATCCAAATGCTCGAGCGAGCGTGTCCCAGACGGCCTTAGCCGTTTCATGTCTGACCACCAAGGGAAAGAGGGGCTCAGTCAGGGAGGAGAGAAGCCATGAAAGGACTATCTGGTCGGTCCGTTCCCATGCAGCGAAGTCTGGATTTGGGACGATGATCTCCTTCCCATCCTCTCCGGTGGCTGTCAGCACAGGTGGTGGAGGGATGTTCGAGCCGTCAACCATGTGCAAATAGCCATGGCTCTTCAGCAGCGGGATAAATTGGGCTTTCCATAGAAGGTAGTTGTCGCGAGACAACTTGAGGGGGAGGAACAGCAGCACGTTGGAGGGCCCTGCTATGGAGGGAGTTTTGTTAACACCGGCCATGGATCAAGGGCTGTTGAGCAAACGGCTCTGATACCATGAAAACGCAGAAGAACAAAGGAAGGTGGAGAAAAGCAGAGTATCGCAGGTGAGCCCTCTGCGCTGCTTGTTTTCGTATATATGAAAAGAGTACAACCTTGTTACAACAGTTCCCACACTAGGTGGGTATCTACAGCACACACCGTAACCAACGACATGGAGAATAATCTACAGATATCCACACATAATAATATCGTGTTTCCTACGTTACGTGCGTGCACGTGGATAATCACTCATACCCCCTTCCCCTGCGACTTCCCCTCCCCTTGTCAAAACCCCCCCTTCCCCTGCGACCTCCCTCTGGTGCCGACGGTGCTCACTGTGGTGAAACAAGATGCAAGAGAGAGAGGGTGAGAGAAAGAGAGAGGTGGGGAGAGTGAAATGAGAACAAAGAAATTAACATGGGCAGGGATGTAATATTCCCCAATAGTTTTTTTCATGTGGTTGTTAATTGGAGGGAAGTTTTGTCGGTCGGTCATACTGGCCGTCTCAATTTTATGCCGGGACATGACGGTACGATACCATCCCACTCCGTACCGTAACATGTAAAGAATCTTACGATACCATCCCACTCCGTACCGTAACATGTAAAGAACCTTTATATATATAGTATATGTAAAATAATACAAGAAAATCTCACTCCGTACCATAAGATGTAAAGAACCTTTATAAAAGAAATTTCGTCCTCGAAATTAAACGAAAGATAAGGAGGCAACTGACAATGATACACCCTACCTACGAAAAATAATTAGAATGGAACAGAAATCGATACCTTGAAACATGAAGGCTGACTTTCCGGGCGGGATGAAGTAGACTCGCTTGAGACAACAATCCACTACAGCACCATACAGTTCCCGCCAATCCATTCCAAGAATCGCATCATAGTCGGCTAACTGTAATGCATATAACCTCGCTGGCAGCTTCCGACCACTGACCACAACCAGATAATTTTCCAAGCACATTGGAGTTTTCATAAAATGACCAGATGGCAACTCCACGAGCATATCACAGGAAATCTCATTCACCGGCCTCTCGATATGGGCAACAAAATCTTCAGAAATAAATGAATGCATCGCACCTGAATCGAAAAGAACATGTGCCGTGAGATCGTAAATGGAAACCGTACCTTTAGATTAGATGCCAACGCCTCCGCACGAGTGATATGTGTAACTCTGCCGCTCGGCAGACGAGTAGCGGTTGACGACTGCTGAGAAGGTGCAGGAATAGGCGGTCGAAACGGTAGGACTGGTTGAGTCGGTTGAGAAGGCTGAGGCGGTGGAGGAAGATGAAACTGCGGCTGCGTAGCATAAGTGAACTGCATCATCTGCTGCCTCAACGGACAGTTACGGGAAACATGTTCTGGCTGATCGCATCGATAGCATACAACCGGTAGGGAACACGGTACACTCGGATGACTGCCACCACATCTCGAATACAACCTCGACTGAAAAACAACTACATCAGTACGCGACCGAACATGCGAACCCGACTGCTGACTCTGCTCAGAAAATGACGGCTGATCAAATCTCTTTCGCTTTTTCTTATGATGAAAACCACTGCCATGAGATTGCTGGGAATGAACACTAGCGGTAGGAAAAAAAGTGGGAGAAACTACTGAAGCAGATGACTAGTGAGTCGGCTGATGCGGCACAATCGACGACACCATCCCAGTCTTAGCAAAACCACGAGTCCTCGCCAACTCCAACTCCAAAGCAATAGCGACTTGATAAGCAGCATCCAACTCAGCGACACGAGTAGCGAATAGCAGTAGGCTCAACTCTGCTCTAAGTTCGCATAAAAACTGTTGAGTCCTCACAGTCTCATCGGCAAAAATATGCGGTGCATATCGGCCCAATTCAATGAATTTATCGTGATATTGCAGCACCGACATGTTACCCTGAGTCAGCTCCAGAAACTGATACATCTTGGCTATCTTTAGGCAGGCTGGAGTATAAGCTCGCTCAAATGCAGCAACAAACTCTACCCAAGTGATCTGTCGAAGCGGACGAGATCGAAAAGCAACTTCCCATTCTGAAGTCCACCATGTGCGTGCAGTACCATGAAGTTGAAAAGAAGCCAGCATAACACGCTCATCCTCGGCGCACTCCATACATTGGAAGACACGCTCGGTAGCATCCAGCCATTCTCTCGCTACCTCAGGATCGGATTGACCTTCGAATGTCGGTGGATGGAACAACAAGAATTCCTTCAGTGCCCGTCCACGACTACCGGGTAACTCCGCAGGCGGATCAGGAATAGGCACAGCCTGGGCAGGAATCGGTATAGTAGGAGCGGCTGAATCACTAGCCTTATTCCGAGGAACTGGAGCTCTACGCCTTCGAGGCGACATCTTGAATCTAAGGAAACACGACAACGGAAGGCATATTAGTAGCGCAAGAAACATCCTAAGCCAGCAACAAAACGACTCAGAAGGGACTTGCTCTGGACCAATACAGATTTCAATTCTTAATACAATTCTCCAACTACGCTCTGATACCATCTGTAACGTCCCAGAGCACATAATACCGATAACCCGATACTAGGTATCAAATTACTGCCATTATGAACTGAGAGCCTATGATATCGATGACCCGATACTAGGTATTGAATCATCGCTACCATGAACCGGGGTAGCCACCGAGGAGGCTGATGAGGCCCCCGAAGGGTTAGTGTGGGTTGTTGAGGGATTGCATTAACAATTGGAATTCGCAGTGCGCATTGTAGATTTTTAGCAGTTATTAGCTTAAATAACTAAAAATATGGCAGAAGTAATTTTAAAATATCAGAGTGATATAAATATAAACTAGTCCAGATTTACAATATCCACAAGGGTACAAGTCCCACAGCAAAAAAGGAAATACAACAACTACACGGGGCATCCCCCAGTAGAAGACCGAAGAAAGAACAGACAGACAGACCGATGCTGCTGGCGGCTAGACTTGATCAGGAAATGGACGAGGAAGACTGGTAGAAGGCTGGGAAGGCTCACCTGCAAGAAGGAAGGGTGAGACACAGCCAGACTCAGTAGGGGTCATGCAGAGCCCTACTACGATCTAAACATACATTCAAGCAAATGATATGCAACTAAGATAATTAACTACGCTAGACAATTAAAATGTAATTATAGCAGGTAATTAAATAAATAAATAGGCAGATGCACTAATTTACATGCTTCTAATCTAAGCAGGAAAGACTACTAAACAGGCAGATCGGCTACGAGTCGCCAACCCAAACATAATCGGAAGGGATAAAAGGATAGGTGTGGTGTACATAGAAATAGGAAATAAAGCAGGACAACAGATATAATAACAGAAACAAACAATCTAACTACAACATAGTCCAGTCCAACAAAAGTACAGTCTAAAGTAGTAAAACGTCCCACATGCCAAGTGAACACTCGGCCCGGTAAGTTGGCAACTAGGAACCTCCATGCCACTCCCTCGAATCTCGAGGAGGAACCACCGCACCTGAAAACCAGGGGTAAGTCTCCTATCACTTGCTCAGTAGGAATCTTGCCGAACCCCAACCGAGAAAACAATGGTGGAGAGGAAAGCTACACTAGCCACGGATGGAACGACAGTAACGACAGGAACAGCAAACCGGTGGCCAGTCAAAACTTGGCACTACAGCTACTCCTACCATACTAGAAAACACGGCCAAGTCTCCCGTCGGGGGACAACCAAGTCACGCCCCTGACATCCCGATCCCACGGTCGGGAGATAACCAGACATGAACCGCCCTAGTCACGCTACTAGGAAAATGACACGACGCCTCGGTCGTGAAAACCTGCCCTCACAGTAGGGCCTGAGCCGAAAACACATGGTCTGAAAACACAGTCACGACCTCGCTGTAGTGAACTCTATTCCATCTAGGAAAAGCTCTAGGTGACGCTCACTGAAAACCCCAGACCTCGACTACAAGAACGCTGCCAAAAATAACACCTAAAACCCCATCTCACAAACGAGAAATAGAAACCCGAGGCACGACAACTCACATCACGTGATGGGAGCACCGCCCACTAAAAGAACGACCAGATGCGTCCCCTGACGTCTTATACCGCGCCACAAGTGTCCAGCTATCACGCCCCTGGCAGAGACAAAGACACAACAAGTAACCAGGAACACAAAATAAGGACTAGCTGAGGTCGTGCTCATCAGCGCGGGTCTGACACCCTCGGCCCCGTGTGCACACTCAGACCATATGCCCTAGGCCTATCCTCTAGCTGATAATTCCCCCTAAGATCGGACTCGGTTGTACATAGGGGCCCTATGGTAACCAGCCTAGTCACCGTCTGTCTCGGGTGCGCCGCTCCACCACTCCAGGGTGGGTCAGCACGCGTGTGCCGTAAGAAGGCTGCGTCTAGTGGAGCGTCACTGACGTGAACACAGAAAACCACGCACCCACCCATCTCGAGTAACGTGAAATAATAGGTGATCTGAGGCCACCAGACTCTAGGCATCCCACTAGACCTACTAAACTCAACAGTCCTTGAGTCACGAGACTCGAGTTCGAGACCATTACATGTAACAGCACTGAGCCATCAATCTAGCCTAATCCCTAGGTCCAAAATCACAATGACATGCTAAAAGAGGTAGCACGGTCCTCCAACACCCCCAAAACACGGACACCAAAACCCTCGGGGTGACTGGGAAACTCATGAGACCGCAAGTCGACCACTGGGTCCCAACTAGGTCGACCAGGGATCCACACAACTCAAAATGAACGTGGCAAGCACGATGACCCACTTCCGTGCAACACAGCGCCTGATGGTCTATCTTTGGGCCGTCACAAGCTGTAATGGTCCAAAGCTAGGCCACCATAGAACCCTAATGGTCCAACTCAGGAGCGTTAGACGAAGGAGCAAAATTGGCTGTGGCACACCCCCCCTTGGGGCGTTACAGCCTCTAACGGACCAAGCCTGGTGCGTTAGAAGACGGAACGAAACAGGTTGTGACGCACACCCCTCGGGGCGTCACAACCCCTAACGGACCTACCCAAGTCCATTAAGAGGAGTGAGACATCAACTCTGACACCCAAGTAAGGGAATCACAGAGCTCTGACAGTGCACTCCTGGTGCGTCAGAGTCCTGTGACCCTAATCGGTCAAAAATACAGGAATGGACGTAACGGTCGAACCCAGGTGTGTCACACCCTCTGGCGATTTATCATGAGACCGCCAGAGTGACCAACATCGTACCGAAAAAACTAGACCCTGTGATGCACCCCTCTTAGGGTGTCACGGCCTGTAACACACCCACCTTGGGGTGTCACAGCTTGTGACGGTCTCTGAAATGACCGCCACATCGTTTCAAGAACAGAACAGTGGGAAAACCCCAAAAATTCTTCCCACGCCCCCATACCTCCACGGGAGAAGGGGAAAACAAGGGGGAAGCCCCCAAATGACCTCTAGCATGCCTCTACGGCCTCGGATCGGCCAAAAACGTGGTGAAATAGTAGATCGGCTCACAATCCCAAAAATATAGATTTTCCCTAAAATCCCCAAATATGCCCGCTCGGCTCACCACGGCCTACGAAACTCGCGGGAAATGATGTATGCTGGTTAAGGATCCATCCCCTGCCTCCATCGAAGATTTCATGCACCGTGGATGCCGATCCATGAAGAAAACGTCGTAAAACCCTCACCGGCTCGCGATCCCACGAACCGCCTCCACCATCTCGATCCTCGCTCCATCCTCGCCGCCTTGCCCCTGCCCACCTCAGTTAGCTACTGGAGAAGAGAGGGAGAGAGGAGAGAGCGTGAGAAGAGAGAGGGAGGGAAGAGAGAAATGAGAGATGGGGAGAGAGAACTGGTTCTAAACCAAGAGACTGAGTGATCCTTCTCTCTCACAAACTCTCTAACACTCCACTTTCAAAACACCTCTTTTCTTCTCCTCTATTTCTTCCCTCTATGCTATTCTCTCTTTTTCTTCTCTGGATTGCTAGATCTGCCTCTGCTCTTCTGGAATTTATCCAGGATTAATCTCCATTATCTTTTCCAGAGGGAGAAGTCTTCCTTTTTATAGCAGTAGCAGAAGGGTGTGTGTCTTCCACGAATTCCAGCCCTAAAGCCTCAACACGTGGCACGATCTTGGCACAACATCCAACCTTGGATCACGTGCCACCCTCATCTTTCACGAAACAATATCTATCAACACAGAAATAATTATTAGTTCATTTGAAGATGTACTAGTTTTAAGAAATATGCACGGAGTATGTTTAGACAGAAGACTGACTGCTACAGCATGTGCACGGACTTGATGCAGCTAAGGCAGCCATAGCTCAGACTTGCTCTGACTTTCACTGACTTCGCTACAGTGTATGCTCTGACTTTAAAATATAGTGAGCAAAAGATACACGGGGTTGGTCTAGCTAACATGCATGGACTAGGTCCAATGTGCTCAGACCTTCTAAGGACATACACTATCTTTGCTACAGTGTATGCTCCGACTCTAACATGCAGTGAGCCAAAAGATGCACGGACATTATTATGTGCTCAGACTTGCTTAGCTCCAATATGCTCGAACCTTAAAAGGGCGTACACTATTTCTACTATAGTGTATGGTCTGACATTGACAAACGACAAGCAAAACATGCACGAGTGTTGATGTGTGCTCGGACATCGCAACAAAAGGCATAATGCATATGCTTGGACTTGCACTGCTTTCATTACAGTGTATGCTTGGACATACACTGACTTTGCTGCAGTGCATACACCGACTTTAAAACAAAACGTGTAAGGTGATGCATGGACTTGATAGCAAGCAAAGCATGCAAGGGATTTGTATGAAGAATGTGCACGGGGTTGATATGTGCACAGACTTGATTGCCAAGTCATGGGCATTGTGAATCATAGACAAAACATGCACGGATGCATGTTTCAAAGAAACATGCACGGATGCATGTTTCAAGGAAATATGCACAGACTTTGTGTTTTACCAAGGGAAAACATGCATGGGGTTTAAACCAAAGGGAGAACATGCACAGGGTTTAACATGCATGGACTTGTGTTCTGCCAAAGGAAAATATGCACAGGGTTTAAACCAAAGGCAAAGCATGCACGGACTTGATGTTCTGCTTGCAAGGAAAAGATGCACGGACTTGTCTGTGCTCGGACTCTACTGAAGAAAGGCGTGCATGGACTTTGTATGTACAAAGATGCACGGACTTCACCATGCTCGGACCTCAAACGGATGTGCTCGGACTTGGCGACCCAAAGCATGCATGTACTCAGACATATGCACTGACTTGAAAATGAACAACTTAAAACCTACACGGACCTGGACAATGCACAGGCTCAATGTTTCAACACATATGCACGGGCTTTGTCAAAAGAGCACGAACTTAGAGTTAACAATGCACAACGTGCACGGACTTAACTTGAATGTGCACGGACTCAGTTTATCTACTAAGTCCAAAACATGTATCGACTCAATAGATCATGCAAGGATCTTATAGAAAGTGCATGGACTTTGACTCTTCTACAATGCATGCAAAGGTGAGATATGCACGCACATTAGCATGCACGGACATGAGTTAGACATGCACGAACTTGGAGGGTAAAATGTGCACGGACTTAAGATGCAACCCAACAGCAATTAGTCTAAGTCCAAAATGTGCACGGACTCTGTATAAGACATCCACGGACTTGGCAGATGGTGTGCACGGACTTAGAGTATATAAGGCGATGGAATGTGCACAGACTTTATGTGTGTGCACGGACCATGCACGGACTTGTTAAGCGACGCACAGACCCAAACGTGCACAGACTTTGGACAATGTTCACAGGCTTTGAAGAAACTACGTGCACTGACTTAATATGCACGGACTTAGTATACACATGAACATAACGAGTGCATAAGAGAAAAGATGCATGGATACAAAGAATGCATAAAATAAAAGATGCATAAGAGAACGAATGTGCACGCACTTAATAAAGAGTGTGCCTATATACACGGACTTGGAAATGCAAGACGGAGTTAACACTGCACAGCAATGTCTTCAATGCACAGCAATGCAATCCTTATTAATGCACAGTGCAAAGACCAGATGCACAGAACAAATGCAAGCAGCAAAGACCAGATGCACAGACCAAATGCACAGAACAAATGCAAGCAAGTCTTGTGAATTATTTAATCTTCCATGCAAACAAGTGGTGACTCATAAGGTTGCTATCATCAAAATAACACACCATCATCAAAGCCCAAGGGGCACAACACATCCTCTTCTAATGAAATAATTGACCTGAAGTTCTTGGTGGGTGGGTTGGTCATGAGGGGAGGGTTTGGCTTTCTACCCGATATAAGAAGCTCCAAATTGAGGAGAAGGTCGGGCTCATCGGGTGTGGGGAGGAATAGAAGGAGGTCGCTAGTGTAGCAGTGCACCCGTGCCCTCGGCACCGGGTCGGCCCTTAGAATCGGACTAGCCAAACCCCTTTGGGAGACCCTCTGGCCTTTCTGGCCCTCTACCAGCAAGGGACCAGTCCCTACATCCTCCACTCGGCATCGCCGAGTCACCCCGGGTTTTGGGTTGAGTGTCGGGTGAGTTAGCCGCCGTTATCGGCTCGTTCGGTTGCGAATTGTGCTTGTTGCCTAAGTCCAAGGTCGTGTCACATCACATGAACTCCTCCATGGATTCGTTGTCACGAAGATGAGTTTCAGTAAGTCCCAGTGCCTCCATGATGGATGCCTTAGCTGCCGACCTACTCTTTTGGTCCTCCAAGTTCAACCTGAGTAGTTTTTGGGCCCCTTCCTGGTAATCAGGGTAAGTGACCCCGGTTACCGCCTCGCCATCCACTCTCAGGCCAATAATTCGGACCACATCTTCCAGGCTGGGCACCATGTGCCCCCAAGGCATAAGGAAGGTCTGACTCACTGGGTCTCATCTTTCACACAGTGCTTGGATGATGGTGAGATCGAGCTTAATTGGTTCGACTCAGAGGAAGGCGTCGAATCCCATCATGTCTAGTCGGGCCTTCTGGAAGTCAGGAAGACCCCGATATGCGGACACCAATAGCTTACACGAGATGTGTGACCGCATCATGCCCTATGCATACATAGAAATGAGAAAGGGGTTCACTAGTGAAAGGACAAGAGAACGAGAAAGGAAGCCAAAGGCATTCACTTATAAGCTGAGATTTGGTCCTTTCACTGAGATGTCCTTCCATATCAGAAAGCCTCATGGAACTTACGCTGGACTTCTCTTCGAGGAGTGGGAAGATTCGCCCTCCATTCCAGACTTAAGAGATCTTCACTCCTTTCTACCCCTCACAAGCTTTCACTCTTTAGGTTGGCTTTCGGTGCTCATGAGGGAAGTAAGAGTGAGGTATTTATAGGGGAAGAGAAGTCTAGAACTATCACTAGTAGTGGCCTTCGAAACGAGCCGCTCTCCCATCACGCTCATAGGTCACTTCGCCACTTGCATAAAGTAAACAATTCGCGGAGACATGATGGTACTCACCCTATGCGGTCTAGGGGCTACTGGTGATCCTTGTCATGTTGAAAACAATTCCAAAGGCACATGTGTTGGAAGTTTGAAATATCACACGTGAGATGGGGCTAAAAGTCATCATTCCTTTTCAATGATGGATTCCCTTTGAAAAGCATGGCCACTTCAAGACATAATTCTAGTTCTCGAGTAAAGTTTTGTCGGGTATATCACATGGGAACAGTGTAGCAGAGTGAGGAGTGTAGAGAAGACACGATCCACTATTGGTCGTCATCATGGAATTCAATGGATGATCTTTTGGAAAAGAAGGGCAATGAGGAGACACGATCCACCATTTCAGGAGTTTCTATCAAACAAAAACATCATGCGGGAACAGTACAGGAGAAAAGAGGCGTAGAGGAGAAGGAACGTGCAAAGGGCAGACAAGTAACGCGAACATGAGTCATTTCATTCATGAGTCTATATAAAGTGCCATGTACACCATAAAGTAAGGGGGTGAGTGCATAAGCAACTCACTAACGATCATCACCGCCCTCCTGGCCATTTCTCTCCTCCCTCCTAAGATGGGGATCCCTAGGAGGCCTCATGGAGCTCTGTGAGGTAGTTCCAACCTCACCCTACTGTGCCTGACCAGCCTCGGCGACTCGACAAAGTTCCCCTATCGAAGTGACAAAGAAGCTACCCGCAGAGAAGGAGGCAGATAGGCGAAGGCGTGCCCCAAGCTCCCATGACCTCTAGTGGCACTCCTCACTCTCTCACAGCCTCTACTTCGCAACCCCAAGGCCGAGTTAGAGCTCCAGCACCTAGGCCTCTAGTGCCCTTCTCTCGTCCCGACCTCACTGCCACTCTGCCCTCCAGCTCCACAACCCAGACATCACGCTCCGCCTCCAGTTCCGCCACCTGAGCATTGCGTGGCTACACCCCACGCGTAGAGCCCCACTCAGTCTACATCTGCCAGGATCCCCAGGAAATGACAGTGGATTTCATCTCCCTTCGTCCCCAGCAGAAGGTGGCCCAATAGGAAGAAGAGGAATAAGGTCACGAGCTACTCGCCCCTGGTTGCTCGTGTCATGGAAGAAGATGCGGCGAGCAGCTCACGTCCAGCCACGCCAAGAACTCAGGGGTGCTCTTATCGACATGCTGATGAGCGTCGATGAACCCGAATGCCTCCAGCCCGAACATCCGAGTGACCGTCTGACTATGCCTCTCAATGGCGCTAGTCTTCAGCCCTAACAGCTCCAGAACATTCTCTTGGTAGTCGAGGTAAGTGATACCACTCATTGCCTCCCCGTCCATATGCAATCTGGCAATCCGGACTATGTCTTCCAAATTAGGCACCATGTGCCCCCATGGCATCAGGAATGTTGTGCTCGCTGAATGCCACCTTTCTCTTAGTGCCTGGATAAAGGGCAGGCCGAGCCAGAAGGGCTCAATCTGCAGGAACACCTCGGATCCCACGGGCCCTCTGCCCTCTAAAAAAACACAAAAAAATAAAAAAAGGTCAATCGGGACCGGTAGGAGGCTCGAAAGCCTAGAAACCCCATTTGGGTTGATTCGAAAGAATGACCCGTTTCTCACTGTTTAAGTATCATTTTGATCCCTTCCGGAGTGTGGAAGGTCGGTATTGTCGATGTGCTTGTATCCCCTTCATTTTGGAACAAACGGGGTATGGAAAGGCCATGATCGGGCCGATCCCATGTTTTCCCCATCGTGACGCCTACACGGTTTAACAATAGCCGTGTAGGGCATTACACGGTCGAGATACTGACCGTTTAGTCTTGGGTCGGTGGGCATCTGTGCGATCGTGCGATATACTGCCTCGCGGCTGGCGCGGCTAGGGTTGGACCGTGCAGTCCCCTTGAATGGCTGGGGGCTAGCTGTTCTATTTCCCCTCATGAGTTGAGCAGCCCATGGCTGGCCGTTCCGTTCCCTCTGGCCTTCTGGACGGTCGGTCGATAGTCCATCCCGTGGCCTGGGGTGGTTTGTAGAGCGGTTCATCCTTGACCGCTCTGTGCTTTGGGCAGTCCTGCTCGGACTGTTCTGACTGGTTTGACCGAGCTATTGTAGTAGGTCAGTTCGTTTGAGCGGCCTCTCCCTGACCATTCTATTCCTCTAGGTGGTCCTCCTATAGACCGTTCAGTTCCCCTACGCGGCCCCTTAGTGACCGTGCAGTGGGTTTTGTCCGTTGTTGTGACCGTTGGTCTTGATGGGTTGTCTCGGGTCCGTCTATCCGTGTATGAGTCCCATTTGACTTATGTCAAATGTTTAGGTCTGTTAGGGCAGTGTCTCTAGCAGTTCTTGCTTGGACTGTTAGTGTTCGTGTGGCGGGTCTATCTTAGATCGCTTGGTGGTTTGACTGAGTAGGTTGGTTCGAGGGTTGACTTAGTGTAGCGGCCTTATCTTGACAGCCACAGTCACCTCACGGCCCAGTGTAAGACCGCCAGTGTTCTTGCCTCTGAGTGCGTAGCGACTTCTTTCTTGACTGCTTGTGTTGCTTAGCGGCCGAGTGATGAATCGCTTATGCCAAGAGAGCAGTTACTGACATTTCGATTTCTGATTATCTTTGATTGACCTCGTGGTTTGCCCGCTGTCTTGTGGATGTCTCCTGGCGTCCTATGAGGGTTATGGCCACATTATAAAGTAGCCAGGAGTGTTTATGTATTGTGTCATGTTCTGTAAGTCATTTCCTTCGGTGGTGTCATCTTCTCTGGCTTAGGATTAGACTGATTGGCGGCGTGTCTCCGCCGTTGCACGATGATCTTGCCTCCGAGTCGCGAGACTCAAGGATCGTGCGTTAGTAGGTCTAGTTGTCTTGTCTGGAGTCTATTGGCAGTTATTGTACTGCCTTAGTGCTTTATAGTACGTGTGACAGTGCTTGTTTAACCCGTCTGTACTCCAGCACTTGTGTTTTGGAGTCTATGCCTAGTGACCCTCCACTAGTCGTAGCCTGACGACACGTTTTGGCGTGTCAACTCACCTGGGAGTGGTGGTGTGGCTGTTCCCGAGACACGGTTTTTAAGCTAGTTTCTGTGGGCTCCCTTGCCTAGCAGTAGCATATGCTGGGGGAGAAAACTAGCTAGAGGCCTGGCTCATGGCATTGAACTTGTGTGTGCACACGTGGTCAGGGGCGTTTGGACGAATGCCGATGGGCGTGACCATGAGTAGTCACTCATTACTATAGTTCTTGGTTCTGTTCAGACAGTGTCCCAGTCTCTGTCGTGTTTTCGGCATCGTAGACGGACACTCGAGGTGCAGCATAAGACGTCGTGGACGCAGCTGGCCATTCTTCTAGTGAGGTGGTGCTTTCATCACGTGACATGTGACTCTCGCATTTCTCGCACGTCATGACCTTCCTAGGTTAGCCCTCTCGTGGTCTTGCCCGATGTCAGTATTGTGTTGTATGCACGACATTCTAGTCATGTGTGTATGGTCGTGTCTAGAAGAGCGTGCATGGCAATCGAGTCGTGTATGCCTTAGGGTCTGTCTTATCTATATAGGTTTTTCTAGGGCTTTTGCCTCTTTCTTGTAGGCCTTCGCTTGCCTGGTGTCTCGACGATGGATCGGTGACTCCTGACTTCGTCAGTTCAGAGTTTGCCCTTCTGTTGTCGCCTGGAGTAGCTCAGGGAGCCGAGGTTAGTTCAGCAGCCGTGTTTTCTCAATACGACTTCTTTCCCCTTTTCTTCTAGCTGTCCTACTCCTTCCATTTTCAGCTTTCTTTTACAGCTTTGTAGTTTAGTTTTCCTGGTTTACTACTACTATTATTTTAGCTGTTGTTCCGTGTTACTACGTTGCTTTTCAGTGGGGATCCGCATGACCCCTACTGAGCCAGTGACACGAGGCTCACCCCTGCTTTTCAGGTTGGTCATTCTGCTTCCGCAGTTCCTGGTGTGGCGTGTTCGTAGTTGCCAGCGGTACCTACGTCGAGCTTCCCCCGACCTCAGTGTACGTCTTTCTTTTCTATCGACTGTACTTGCCTTTCTTTTGGACTTGACTCTGGTATAATTGTTAAACTAAAACTGTTAATTAAAAAGTAATTTTATTTTTACTACTTTATCAAACCTGATTAAGTCAAGAGGGATGGCTTGCTGCAATAACTTCCAACAGAACAGAGCAGCCCTTGGAGGAAAATGAGAATGGAACACTTTACCTAAGGGGGAAGGCCTCTGCTGAATACCTTGTTCAAAAAAGGATTCATATGTAGACTTAATACTGAATGCCCCATCACTGGTTAGTGCCCACACAGGGATATCCTTGCCAGGCTGAAGACGAATGCTCTGAAGCTCCCTTTTAAGTTGATGATCTCTTATAAAATCCCAGGCAGAATGTTGATGATCAGCAAGGACATCTCTGACCATACTATCTTCCACAGAATCAGAAATAAAATTTTGAGCAAGTAGAGTTTCATTCTTGTACCAGTTATCTTTAAAAAAATTCACAGAAGCCCCATCCTTAATAATAAAACGAAGACCCTTGAGAAGAATAGCCTTAGCCTTTTCAAAGTCCTTGCGAGAAATACCAGCAGGGTATGGAAGGGAACAGTCAGAGATGTGGCACCCTTTAAGACAGATTCCCGCCCGCAAAAGACCTACTTGCTGATTCAGAGTCTAGTGAGCCGATGTCGATGCGGTGATGTTGCTCCCTCTGAGACACCCCGGCTCCCATGCTTCTCACCATGCTGCTGACTCCTAGGAAGTCTCTGGTCAACCCGTCTGATCCTCCCATGTTCCCAATTGACAGGCTCTGATGCAACTTACCTTCGGCCATGTTACATAAGCTCGGATCGAACCCTCCAAATGCAGCTCCTGGCTCATGACCACCTCCAAATGCTACTACTCCCCTAGAGTTGCAACCGAATATACCGGCACTTCCATTTGCCAGGGAGTTCATAAGATCTTGGAGATGGGTCTCGTTCCCTGGCTGCGTTCGCGTGCTTTCTCCACCACTGCCGCTGCCAAAGCCTCCCCTGAAGTTGATCGGTTTAGCGCTGTTTGAGGGAGATGAGCTCCCGAAGCCTCGAAGCAATGATGACCCGTTGTTGCTCGTGGAGGAACCCATTTGCGCTGCTTTCTGGAGCAATGCCGTTGCTGACATCTGGGGGAGCACAGGTTCGCTTTGCACCGCGGAGTTGTAGAGAGAAGACACGCCTGAACCCACGTGATCGCCCATCAGGTTCCCGGCAAAGAAAGATGCTGGCTCGGCACTCGCGTTGCTGTTGCTGAACTGATCAGGAATCAGCAGATGACTGTTCTGGTTGCCATCACTGTTGCTGTTGTTGATGCTACTTGTGCTGCTACTAGTGGAGAAGAAGCTGAGGTTGAACAAATTGGCCGCAGCGGAAGCAACGGCAGAAGAGGAAGTTGGCGCACTGTTTTGGAGGTCCGGAAGTTGCATCAACCCATGGAAGGTCTTGCTCTGGAGCAAGGAGTGATGGGACTGCGACTCTTGCAAATCCTGGGTAGAGCCACCAAGGAAGAATGCCGAAGAGGGACCAGCCTGAGGTGGCCGGAAGGCCGAAGCATTCGATGGGGTGATGAGGTGGTTGAATCCTCCACTGCCTCCAAGGCGAAGGACATCACTCGGTGCTTGGTTCTGGTCCTGAAGGGAGGAGATTTGGGGGTTCACTTCGGATAGGCCAAGACCCATGCTACTGCTCCCGTACAAGTGGCTCCCTATTGTGTTTAGACCATTGGGAAGCCTGGCAGTCTCCTGTGCAAGCGCGTCGCAGAAGGCCCTATGTGTGATAAAGCTGTCACGCCTGCAAATTAAAGCCAAGAAAGAAGACGGTCATGGGAGATTCGCTCCATGCCAATGTCATGTGTAGCAAGCATTCGAAATGGGCTGCTGTAGAAAGGGGAAGCGGTGAAAATGGGAAACCTTTGAGTACATCAATCTTGGACTTGCTGGCTAGGGAACATCGCGCGCAGTGATATGTATTCATGGATATGCCTATGGAAAGGAAGGAAATTTAAAGCTACAGTACAAATGCTAGCTATATATATACCAAGTATGCTTCCTCGGAGAGGATCTTCCTTTTCAAATCTTCGATCGTAAATTAAGAAAAAGGAAAAGAACAGAATAAATGCTGATGGCGCGCGTGATTCATGAAACAAATGTTTGCAACATGTATACGAGAGGGAAAAAAAAGAGAGGGAAGAATGAGAAAATGATAGGCCTCATTTCAGTGGCTAATCCCAAGGTGCTATATAGTGGTGACAGTAGAAGAGAAGGAAAACCATCCACCCCCGTACACCGAGGTCCTGTTTGATTGTAGAATAGGTTAAGTAGATAAGTTAAATCACAGGTAAAGTATTCTATAAAATACACCAAAATATTTTGATTGGGAGATAAAGTAATCTAGAATATCGTTGAGAATTGTGAAAAAACTCAACCTTTCTTGTTCTACCTTTTTGGTAGAATAAGTTATCCCGAGATAAATCAGGATAAGAACCTATCCCATGAAATACTTTGTATGAGTAACTAAAACGAATAGGATAATTTTCAGTAGAATATACCGATTTATCTTGATTTTTCTCCCAAACAAACGGGCCAATGTGTCCCTCGCGCAATACACCAATTACAGCAGCTGATCATGAGAATTAATGAAACCCGATCGAGACGTGTCTGGGTGGTTCACCCCTTGTACACCCTACTCCACATCTCCCACAACCACTGCCAGCAAGCCCTTTCTCCCCTAGCCATTTCCTCCACTTCACACCACCCCACATTCATCAAGAGCTTCCATCACTCCACTCAGTTCGCAGGCAGCAGAAGGAGGTCAACTTGCAGAAACCATTTCAGAGTCATTCGGCATCATCTGGAGGTGCACCATATATCGACAGAAATCTCATCAAGATAGCTTCACAGTTGTGGTGGTCTCGCTGGCATCCAACGTCCTTGCTATTCGAGAGGCTCAATCTCCCTCGACTGCATAGATCAGGACTAGCTGGGGAACAGAGGTGACTTCTTGGAACTCCCACATTTGCATCCCGCAACTTCTGAAGGCGTCACTTGGCCAAGGTCTCCTACAACCAATCGGCATCCATCGGCAAAAGGCGGCATCCCGTTATGCATCTGGAGGAGCATCAACCAATTTTCTTCCCCCAGGTGTGCATAATAGGCCACTCAAGTCCAGATCTGACCCCCCCTCATTCAACGAGTTCCTCCTCCCTACTCTGACATCGTCTGGGGCTCCCCCTGATTGATGATCGAAGAAGACTCGTCCACGGTCATCCTCGACTTGGTCCCGTCTCGATTGGACTTCGGGAGCGCCCGTGGCACCTACATCCAGTTGCTATTGTACCCTGGGGCTATTGCTAACCAGAGCGCAGAGGACCTGTTCTAGGAACCACCTCGGCCAGTGACGACAATAGGCTCATCCACGAAAATTCTCCAGCATACCAGGGTCTGTCAGTGACGATTTGGCACCAGTTTCGGTGACTTCTGAGCTCGGGGTAGTGCACGGTGATGACTACAACGACTCACTATTCTATAGTCCCAGACCTGGACAGAACCAGAGAAGTGCTCACCGGGCACTAGCTTAGCTAATCACCCCTCCCCGCCTGGCTGGCTTAGCGCCCCTCCCTGTGTGGAGGTAGTGTTTGACTGTAATCTTGATTTCCCCACCCCTAGTCCAACCCCCCTGTGTGGGGAGTAGTGCTTTTATAATTTGGACAGGGGAAGCTACACCGACGCAGTGTGCGGGGTACCCACACTCCCCCACTCGCCATCGTCTCCAGCCGGGATTAGCGTCTTCACACTGATCAGGTGAACCTCAGATCCCTTCTTTGCTGGTCTTAAATTGCTTGTATAGTATCGATTTGGTTGCCCGTCGGCGGAGAGTGAGTGCCCAATCCAAAATCAGTCACATTGAGTGTCCACCGTGGAGCAAGTTGTGAGAGAGACCCTTCAACCCATGCCCTCGGCATGCTGGCCACCCGTTGATTTGGGCATTCCAGACCCTTAGGGGTCCTATCCTAAGTTAGTCAAGCCCTTGGAACCTCAAGGGCCAACCTTGGACCCTCACCCTCATCGTCGGTCCACCTACAGACCCGGGTGTGTGCGACGCGGGTGAGCCCGCTTGAGTGAGTCGGTCACTCGGTTAGCGCTTGCAATCCTAGGTCCAAGGTTTATTGGTCTTGTGGCTGCCACCCCCATAGTGGTGTCATCCACCTGGGTTAGGTCAGAGAATTTTGGCACCAGTTCCAGCCTGTTCTGAGCTCGGGGGAGGCCGTGATGACACCATCTTCGACTATCTGTCCGACTGTTCCAGAAGCTGGCAGAATCGACGGGGATCAGCGTAACGGCTTCTAGCCTCACTTCCCCTCCCCGCCTAGCTGGCTTATAGCCCCTCCCTACGTGGAGGTAGTGTTTGGATGTAAAGCTCTTAACGCCCACCCTGAGATCATCCCTCCTGTGTGAGGCGTAGTGGTGTATTCACTTTTAATTTTCAGGACAAAGTGACACCAATGTGGCGTGCGGGTGTGTACCCACGCCTCCCCGCTCGCCCTCATCTTCGGCCGGGATCGACATCTTCACGCCGATCAGGTGAGCACCCGATCACTCTCCTCTACTAGTAACATCATCTTTGCTGGCTTATTATTGCTTTCAATTGCCCATCGGACGATGAGCGAGTGCCTGGTCCGAAATCCACCAAATCGTGTGCCACCGCGGAGCAAGTTGTGAGAGTGACCCTACAACCCACGCCCTCGGCGTGCTGGCCGCCCATCAAATTGGGCATCCTAGATCCGTAGGAGTTCAGCCCCAAGCTAGCTAACCCCCTGGAATCTCAAGGTCTAACCTCGGACCCTCATCCCCATCGTCGGTCCACCTACGGACCCCGGGTGTGTGCGTCACGGGTGAGCCCGCTTGAGTGGATCCACCGTTCGGTTCGATTGCTTGTGAAACTAGGTCCAAGGGATTGTGTCACATCAATTTGGTATCAGAGTAAGTTCTAGACTTGTCTCTACTAAGTCTTGTCCTAAGGCCATTACATTGATCACCCGTTCATCATGACCACTTCCTACTTAGCCTACTCGTCTCGCTTGGACCCACTAGACGCCTTTGTGTTTGATAGATCCGATCCTAGTTTATACCTAGAATGGGAGAGCTCCATAGATCATCACTTTACAAAGTTCACCTTGTCAGGGCCTATTCAAGTCAACTATGCCAAGAGTTTGCTTTGGCGCCAAGCTAGGAATGAATGGCATCATTTTCCCCTCGGTCAAAAGTCATTCTCAGATAGATCCCAATCTATCCTGACTATTCTGTAATTCGAGCCAGAAAAATTACAGTGCCATAGAGTTTGTCATTTCAACTCCAACTGCTGGTTGGATGTGAAATTCATATATGTTTAATCCCTTCTAGTGCCCTTCACAACGGCGCTAGTTTCGTCCCGATCCGACACTGGATATGGGCGTGGTGAATATTTTCATCGGGTTGCGCAGATCTGTCTCGTGAAAGGCCAGCAGATGCAGCCCCTGGTTAAATCCTCTAAAAATACGCCGACTGTGATTCAGCCACCTCCGACTTCAGGGATCGAAGAGGAACCTTCCACTGACGTCCCAGCCAACTGCCTAGGCCAGAAGATGACCGAAAGTCACCATCCCTCAAGATGCACCGGCTTGCTGTCCAGCGAGTTTGAACAGTGCCGAGTCGGACTAGCAGCCCACCTTCGGCCTGAAAGCCCTTCCGGCTTGCTGCCTGTCAACCCGACATCAGTACTCCCGAGTCACTGTTGTAGCCCTTTACCTCCCTGCGTCGAGTGGGCTGTAAAATTCATTGCTGTAATTATTTACATTTTCTGTACCAGGAGTTGTGGATCTTGGCCGGGACGTCTTCCCCACGCCCCAAGCGTAGAGGTACGCACGCCACCCTACTCGTCTTGCTTGCTTGTTCTGTATTTGTTCTTAAGTCACTGCATGTGAGCATAGTAGGCTCCTAGCTCCATCAAATTTAGTCACCGCTGTGAGAGTGAGTGCATGACCCGTCCCGTGACTTGATCTGAGCACGTGAAAAGAGATGGCCACCCTTGACTCTATGCTGATTTATCAACCACATAAATCCACACGTTTCCCTCGCTTAGGGACGTCCGCGAGCTCATGTCTCTTGTTGAGGACATATTCTCCTCTTTGAAACTCTATTGGTGTCAAGTTGGTCACGTCATTGCTGGTCACGTTATCAAATTGGGCGCATCGTCACCTAGAGTCCTAGGTTTACATCCAATCGGTACCAAGTCGCATCCCATCACGCATCAAATTGGTATCTGAGCAAAGTCGAGTCTAGGGTAGTCATCATAGGATGGTCTAAGTCCAGGGAAGTCTTATCCAAGGTGTTGCACCTCAATCCTTTATCTGGTATATGAAAAAGTACTATCGAAATGATAGGGTACGCCTATTTGGAAGGTAGGCTCCTTGCGTGAGTTGGGTCTTTGGATCAATACCTCCACCAGGTACTGGATACTGGTTTGAGTCTAGGTTCTCCACTTCACATTAGTTAGTGCATTCCCATCTTGTGTCATACATGTCCACTCGTAGGGGTACTCAATACTCACCACCACCATCACCTATGGCAGGTCCCCGAGTCCATTGTCCCGATGAGCCATCGGTGGTTGACATGTTTCGAACTCTTATGGAAAAACTTGATGGGCTGAGTACGTGAGTGGATAAGTTGGATGGTTTGAGTATGCGTGTGGATGGCCTAGGCACATGCTTGGAAGAGAGAATGAAGGCCTTAAAGGATCGGGCCAAAGAGTCGGACCAGTCTTCTCAGGGTTTGGTAGGGAGAGTCGACGTCCTAGAGAGAGCCCCGGTTGGAGCGCACCTCGCGTTGATGATTGGTCAATGGGAGCCAGCTCAGCAACCTACTGCAAGGGCTCAAGGGATAAATGATAGGAGGCGTCGAGTCCCCGAGATGGATGACTATGTGTCCGATAACGAGAATGGGGGTTATGGTCGTGACCGTCATGTTCAACTGTGAAATCGTGATTATGATAAGGATGAACAGATCCTCAGGACCATTTGCGCGGAGCCTCTCACTTTTGACGGGTCTTTGGACCCGAAGGTCTATCCAGATTGGGAGGTCGGGATGGATTGGTACATCGAATGGTTCTATATGATGGACTGTCGAAGAGTCTGATTCATGACCATGAAGCTAATAGGACAGACGCAGACTTGTTAGAAGAACGTAGAGAGCCTGTTGTTTCAGCATTTAGAGCCCCAGGTTGACACATGGGGTGAGATGAAGGTCAAACTCCGGCAAAAGTACCTTCCTGCCACTTACTGTCAACGACTCATCGATAGATGTCAGAGTCTCATCTAGGGAGATCGGTTCGCATCTGAGTACATCACTGAATTTGATGAGTATTTTCTACGATGTGGCGTCTCGGAGGAGAGCTCTATCCCTGTTTCCTGCTTCCGACGTGGTTTGTGGCCACACCTTCAGTATGAGCTTTTCCATAGTAATGTGACCACACTGGAAGTCGGACATCAGGTTGCTCTTGAGTTGGAGCAGTTCGAGGTAGAGTTCGAGCTTGGCCAATGATTGGGACCCTTTCCTCATCGTGGGGTTGAGCTTCGTAGCTCATTGGGCCCATATCAAAGGGCTCCCATGGCTTGACCTCCGGAGCCCGCCCGTTAGGAGCCACCTGTTGTGCATATGTTGTCTAGCTTTGATGATGTCAACATACATAATATTCTATTTTGATGATAGCAACAAAGTACATTCATGAGCAACAAAGCACCACCATGAGCCTGACCATTATATCTGCCATAATCGTTTGATAATTCTGGGTCACTACATCTGATGCATGACTCGTTCCCTGTAGTCATGTGTCTAGCTGCTATTGTGCCTTGATATGGCCCTGCTTGCAGTTGTGTTTCGTGGTTCTGTGTTGTATGGAGTCTGAATCCTGCAGGTGCTGTTGTGTTGTTGTTTTTGTTTCTCGATAAATTTGTCATTGGTGTCCTGTGTGCCAGGTGTTCCCTGTCACCTTTGGCACTGGAGCCGATCAGGTGGTCGAGCTGTCAGCTGTGAGGATTGTGTCTCCTTGTGTAGCTGTCGCTTGCCTTGTTGTCGTGTTATTTTCGCGGCATCTGTTGTCGTGGCAGTCGTGTCTCTTGTCCTGAGACGTAAGCGACGTTGTCTTGTTTCGAAGGTGTCGGGCTTGTGTTCACTTGTGTCGTGCTCACTCTCGAGCATGTACTTGTGATTGTGGCCTGACTGTGTTCCTCTGAACCGTATCTCTCATGATTTGTGTTATTTCGTAGTTGTATCCGTTGGGTTGTTATTCCTTGCTTCTTCCTTCTTACTAGTCCTTAAATTTTGAGAGTGAAATTTCTTGAAGGAGGAAGGCTGTAACATCCCAGATCTTTATTGGATCTCTATTGGGTCTTTCGGATCCTTTTGGGAGAGTTTCGATTCGCTTTTGTAACTCTCGAGTTGAGTTTTACTTTTCGTGGTAGCTATACCTTTCTCTCTCTAACTCCTAGTGAGAGAAGCTCTGATCGGTAGTGTGAGTGGGGGATAGCGCCTTCGCTTCTCGGCGCCGGCGATGGCCGGGGAGGTGGGGGCCTTTTCTACGCTCCGGCCGAGATCGCCGGGAGTGATGGGATCTCCAGCTCCTGTAGAAGGCCTTCGCCGCTCTTTTGCTCAGGTGTTGATGGAGTCGAAGCGTAGATCCAAGATTGATATCCCTCTGAAGGAGCCAGCGTTCACAGATCTTGGAGAGCCGGCGGTTTTCTTTTCAAGGTCCGATCTCCAGGCTTCTATGAAGATGCTGTCCTTTTCTGTGGTGGCAAAGTGTTCATATGGCCGTCCTGCCATTCCGGACATCAAGAGTTTCCTTGTGCAGCGGCTGCTGTTATCGTCGGAGATGGTGATTAGTAAGCTTAATCCTAGACATCTTCTCATTCGCCTGGATACTGAGGGGGATTTTACAAAGCTGTTGATTCAAAAGAATCTCTATATACGGGGCTTTCTGTTTCGGTTTTTTCGCTGGACGCCGGATTTCGATTTTGATGCAGATCCGCCTTCAGTTCCGGTCTGGATTGGCTTTCCGGGGTTACCAGCCAATCTTTATCATGAGGATTGCCTTCGCTCAATTGCAGGGAACTTCGGTTCAGTTCTCCGAATTCATGAGAGATCGTTGGCTCTCTCGGACACTTCAGAGGCATTGGTCTGCGTGGATATGGATCTCTCGGCTCAGAGACGGGAGAGGATATGGATTGACCTTGCTGGAGCTGGTTACTGGCAGAAGGTTAATTTCAATCGGGTTCCGGATTTATGTTCTTTTTGTCACAAGTTGGGGCATCTGGCTGATGATTGCAAGAAGAATTTGGGAAGACAGGGGAGGATCCGGCGGGGTCTGGATCAGAAAGGGAAGACAGTCAATCTTACTTTCCGTCCTAAGCAGGGTCGTATGGTAGATGCTTGTCAGAATGCTGCTCAGGAGGAGGCTCTGATTAGCCAGCAGGCCTCCGTGGAGTCAGGCTTCGCCATTCCGGAGGCTGCGGGGCCAAGTGGTTCCAAAGGACGAGTAGATTGTTCTAATTCAGCTGGCAGGCCTGAGGATGCGGTTGTGCTCTCAGATCCGCACCCTTCGCAGGTGAGGAGAATTGATCATGAGGCAGTGATGCCTGCAGAGGATATCCCCTTTTTAATTGATAAGGACGGACTAAGAGAGGCCTGTAAGTTGGTCTCAGATACAGCCTTGCTGGATAATGAGGATATTCCCCCTGATCCTGTGCTAATGCTCAATGGTGCTGCTGCTGTCCGGACTAATGAGGTGGGGATGGTTACCAGAGCCAGGGCTCGTTCTATGGAAGATTTTCCTTTGGATTCTTTATGATTCCCTCAACTGTAGTATGGAACATCCGCGGAATTGGTAATTCTGGTTCCCGGAGATCTCTGAAGAATTTAGTTAATTCTAATAAGGCTGTAGTAGTGGCTATCTTGGAGCCGAAGATTGGAGTAAATAAAGCCTCCGGTGTGGCTAGGTTCCTCAATATGAGAGGTTTTGCTAGCAACTCATCTGATGATTATGAGTCTAAGATCTGGGTTTTCTGGTCATGTAGTATCAATATGGAGGTTGTTGCTTTCTCTTCTCAATTTCTTACTCTTGGCCTGATTGTTAACAATTCGGTGTGTTTACATTACACATTTGTATATGCTTCCTGCCTCCCGGCTCAGAGGAAGATTCTCTTCCAGGATCTTGTTGCTTTTGGCTGCTCCAGCTCACTTCCCTGGCTTGTTGGAGGGGATTTTAACTGTGTCCTCAAGCCGTCAGAAAAGAGAGGTGGTGGTATGCCAGGTTTGGAGGCTATGGCTGACTTCAATAATTGTCTTTTGCCCTAAGGAAGACCTCCATTCGGTTCTTCCAGTATGAGTAGTTGGTACCATCGAAGTATGGGGGCTTGGTGGTGGAATGTCCCTCTGCTGTCAATCCTCTAGCATCCATTGCCGTTCCTCTTTAGGATGTTAGTCCCTGAAAAAAGAGTTAGGCTCTGATACCAATTGATAAGACTGTATGGACGCCTAGAGACCAAATCCTACAGATGGAATGTCTGTAGGAGATCCAGAAAGGGGGGATTGAATGGATCTATCACCCGATTAAAAATTTTGGACAGCAGTAGAGTCTAATGCAGAATAAGATCAAGCAGCAGCTAGACAGCCACCAACTACTTAGCAACAACTACTGAGACTGAACAAGTTCTATAACCTGGATCTTACACTACCCTTATCAAACATCTACTGAGCGAGGTACAAGGAATTAAAGCAAGGCAAGCAACAAATTCAATCGCACAGTAGACACAGGCTTTTAAGGTGGTTTGATCTCAATCTAGAGATCTACGTCCACCCCACACTCCAACTGGAATGTGACTTTCTTCGCTGATTCACAGCTTAATTTGTTGGGCTTCACAGCTTGCCAACACCGCTAACTAACAGCTTGCGCTGGAGAGTTACAGCTTAACCCGACCAGAGAATACTTCTCTGCACGCTGAGGAGTTATAGCTTAACCTTTGTTGACGAATAGCTTGAAGAACATGTTCAGAAAAATAGAGAAATAAAAGCAAGAAAAACACGAAGATCCCAAATGGAAAATGTAGCTCAACACTGAGCAATCTCAGCTCTAGTTCTGAACCAAGAGACTAAGCGACCCTTCTCTCTCACAATCTCTTACAATCTCTCTACAATCCACTTTCAGACTAACTCTTCTCTTCTCCTCTTTTTCTACTGTCTTTGCTCTTCTCTCTTCTTCTTCTTTGGATCGCACAGGTTGGCTTCTGCTTGTCTGGAAGTAGTTCGCGATATTTTTCTCCAGAAGGAGAAAATCTCCCTTTTATACCAGCAGAAGAAAGGGCACGTGTCTTCCATAAATTCCCGCCCTAAAACCTTCACACGTTGCAGCATCTTGTCATTCACTTTACACGTGTCGTGATCCTGGCACTACATCCAACCTTGGATCACGTGCCATCCTTGTTTTTCACGAAATATTACCTGTCAACACAGAAATAAACATTAGTTCTGTTAAAGTATATTAAACAAAAAAAGATGCACGGGGTTATTATGTGCTCGGACTTATAACACAGCTTAGCTACAGTGTCTACACCGACTACAACATGCAGTGAGCCAACAGATGCACGGGTGTAGTTATGTGCTCGGACCTTGCTAGTGTATGTGCTCGAATATGCGGATGAATGTGCACGGACCTTAAGAGAACGTACACTGACTCTGCAATTGTGTATGCTCTGACCTTGCTAAGAGAAGGATGATGCATATGCTCGGACATGCAAAGCTAGTATAACAGTGAATGCTCAGACTTACATTGACTTGCAATGGTGCATACACAGACTTTTATACAAAGCGAGCAAGGTCATGCACGGACTGACTCCACAGCTGAAGGCAGGCAGAGCATGCAAGAGGTTTTGCTTGTGCAGTGGACACGGGGTATAAAATGTGCACGGACTTGATTGCCAAGTCGTGGGCAAAGAGAAGCACGGCAACACATGCACGGATGCATGTTTTGTGAGGCAGGGTCAAAACATGCATAGATGCATGCTCTGAGAAGCTATGGACAAAAAGTGCACGGATGCAAGTTTATAAGGAAACATGCACGGGCTTGATTGCAAGTCATGGGCTTTGAGAAGCAAAACATGCACGGATGCATGTTTCAAAGAAGCTTGCATGGATGCAGGTTTTAAGAAAACATGCACGGATGCAGGTTTTGAGAAAGCATGCACGGATGCAGGTTTTAAGAAGCTATCAAAATATGCACAAACTTTAACATAAGTTACACACATAGGAAATATGCATGGGGTTTGACGTGCACGGACATTGTGAAGGAGTGCACAGACTTAGTGTTAAAAATAGACATGTGCGGGGTTTGGCTTCCATGGACTGTATGAAGGCATGCATGGACTTTGTGTTAGACCAGAACAATCACAGGGTTTGGCTTCCACGGACCATATGAAGGCATGCAAAGACAAGGGAAGGCATGACTGTTCATGCTTGGACTCAGCGTAAAACATGCATGGACTTTACACTTCAAACTGAGAAACTGCACGGACTTAAGAAGTGTAGGCCGTAAGAATGTGCATGGACTTTGTGATAGTGTGCATGGACTATGCACGGACTGTATCGAGACTTGCAATGACTTAGTGTGAGATATGCAAGGACTTACGTTGTAGAGACTACTCATGCATGGGGTTTGGATGCAACTCAATCAGCAAACTGGCTTAGTCTAAAATTTGCACTAACCTTATACATGCATGGACTTTGATTTCATGCTTTAACCTAATCTGATGCACCTTGAAGACTCTGCACGGACTTAAGACATGCTATTCGGTGGGCTGTGCACGGACCATGCACGGACTCTAATCATGCTATTCGGTGGGCTGTGCACGGACCATGCAGGCATCTCGAAGCTGGAACTTAAGATTTGATGAGGCTATCAAAACTTTCAACTTCATTCGGAATGAAGATGAACCCTATGTTTACAAGAAGGTTAATGGGAGCTCTGTGACCTTTTTGGTCTTATATGTTGATGACATGTTACTCATTGGGAATGATGTAGGGATGTTGACATCAACTAAGTCTTGGTTATCCAAGACCTTCTCCATGAAGGATTTGGAAGAAGCATCCTATGTACTCGGCATAAGGATCTACAGAGATAGATCTATAAGGATGCTAGGATTATCCCAATCCATGTACATAGACACTATCCTCAAAAGGTTTAGGATGGGAAATTTCAAGAGAGGTCTCATTCCCATGAGACACAGAATTTGCCTATCTAAGGGGATGAGTCCTAAGACATCTGAGGAGGAGGTACACATGAATAAGGTACCCTATGCTTTGGCTATAGGGTCAATCATGTATGTGTTGTGTCCCAGTGTTTTGATGATAGGAAACACCATGAATCAATATGTGCTTTATGCATAATACGCTATGAGTCTATGTGTGTTTGCTATATGTTGTTCTGTTGATAGCCAGCTTGTATTTGATCATATCCTTGTTCATTGATCATGTCCTTGTTCATATATTTGATCATGTTCTTGTTCATTGATCATGTCCTTGTTCATTGCATAAAGGCCAATACCTTTACATACCTAACGGGCTTAGTTAAGTTAACGGATTAATAACTATAACTGGTATTTGGTATTAGGTAAAGGCGTCAACAAACTTTAAAACGTGGGCCATATATGGTCCACTTAAACAAACTGACGCCTTGTGCAAAGGCGTCATTAACCAATTAACGCCCTTACTTGAGGCGTCATTTATATGAATAGTGATGTAAATAGTGACGTCATTAAGAAATTGACGACCATTTGAAAGGCGTCAATAAATTAACGCCATTCGTTGAGTCGTCATTTACGTGAATAGTAATGTGAATAGTAACATGAATAGTAACATGAATAGTGACGTCATTAAGTAATTGACGACCATTTGAAAGGCGTCAATCAATTAACGCCATTCGTTGAGTCGTCATTTATGTGAATAGTAACATGAATAGTGATATGAATAGTGACATGAATAGTGTCACTTTTTATTTAAAGAAAATTTTAGAAAATAAATTACATGTAAAAATGAAGAAAAATGTAAGGATCTCACCTACAAAATTTCATAAATAAACTCCATCAAAGTTTAAAGATAAAAATCATTGAAGTTTAAGGTAGTTTAACTATATAACATTCGGGAGAGAAATGACGGCTGAAACATGGGCGTCATTTCCATCCGACATTATCTTGATTTCCTTATCTCAAACAGCCTGTACTAGTTGGCATATCCGTCTTTCACGGATCTTGTTCCTCCTATTGTCGGCTAAAAGTTTATATTATGGCCTCTTAACGAAACCAAAAATGGTTTCGAAGGCTTGCTGCGACGACACCCTCTGAAGAGCTGCAGAGGAGTTGCAGAGTGCAGGTCGTGCCTTGTTCCATCCGAGAGGTAGGTTGTCTCAAACTTTAGCTAAATTAATAGTTAATCTAGACAGCATGTAGGTGTTCTCGTATTATAGCTAAACCTGTATTTAATAGGTTGTCACAATTTCTAGCTAAACCATTAAGTTAGATAAACTGTAAACTATTAGAATGTATTACTAGTCCATGCTTTAGTATAATCATCCAATTGCCAACCTGCGAGATTTGTAAACCCCCTGTAAACTGTTTATAATAACTCGTTAGAATATGTATCACATAATCTGTAACATGTTATGTTAGCATATATTAAACTGTTTTAATCTGTAACATGTTAGAACAGGTAGATCACATGCTCAAATGTTAAACTGTCTTAATGATGTCTTAATAATTTTAATGATGTCTTAATGATCTATAACCTGTTAACACCCTGATAACGCCTGATAAACTGTTAGAATATGTTAAGCATATATTAAATCGTAACCTGTTTTAATAACCGTAACCTGTTTTAATAACCTAAATGGCGCCCCTGACCAGGGCGCCAATTACTATTGTAACCTGTGAATGGCGCCCCTTACCAGGGCGTCAATCACATTGTACCGTAAATGGCGCCCCTGACAAGGGCGCCATTCACACATCACATCGTGTAAATGGCGCCCCTGAATAGGGCGCCATTCACAGAAGTGTAAATAATAATATATATATATAACTGTAAATGACGCCCCTGACCAGGGCGCCATTCACACATTTACGTGAATAGTAACGTGAACAGTACATGAATAGTGAATGAATAGTGACATCATTAATCAATTGACGACTATTTGAGAGGCGTCATTAACCAACAATTAACGCCATTCTTTAAGTCGTCATTTACGTGAATAGTAACGTGAACAGTAACATGAATAGTGAATGAATAGTGAATGAATAGTGTCACTAACTAAATGACGGCGGAAGAGGGGGCGTCATATTTAGAAATGACGGCAGAAACATAGGCGTCATTTCCACCCGACATATCCTGATTCTCCTTATCCCCAACAGCCTGTATAAGTTGGCACGATCCATTTTTCAAAAATAAAAAGTATAATCATTATAATCAAAGTTGTACTTAGGTACAAAAACTATTAATTAATTATGTCCTTTTTGGGAACTTTTATTCACATTTTATCATTAAATGATATTTTTTTTTGAATCTATGCTCGATCTCAAGTACAACTTAAAGAATTGAACGAGTAAAAAGTTCAAGCCCAACTCAAAGAAAGTTGGTTCTTTGCATCATCATAGCTAAGGTAGAGCAGAAGGTATTCACATCCTAATTTGATTCATGATAAAAATCTCGGCCCAAATTAGAAAATCAGGTGAGGAAATTGTTGCAGTTAATCTACTCCTACAGTCAGTTACTGTCATAAATAGGGTCAAGTAATGAATGGATAATAGTTTTTTATTTTATTTTTTTTTAATAGTCATCGTTGATATATACTCCTCCTATATATAGTAACTTCAATATTGATATCCCACAGTCTAAAAATATTAATATCAAAATTAATATTCCAATCGGAAAGGCCATAAAACACCAGATATTAATATCAAAACTAATCATATCAAAATTAACACTCCAATCAAAAAAGGCCATAAACCCCGGCCATCTTTTTAATCTTCTTTGGGAATGCAGATTCTTGGGGATTTTGGCAGAGCCGCAGAAGCACTGCAGGGATGGAGAAGGGAGGGAGGAAGGGGGAGTGGGAGGGTCTGGTGAGTCACAGCAGAGCTGGGTAGCTTCTGATAGTGGCGAACTGCCGGAAAGTGAAGAAGGTTCAGTGGGGACCTCCAGCGATGTTTATGGAACAAAAGGAAGTTAATTTAATAAATAGAGTGGGATTTACATAAAAATAATAACATTTCTTGTTTCTCGAGGCCAGAGGGCAGATTTCCTTGCCATCTTACATTTTTGTGATAGCAGAAAAATCTGAAGCGGATGCCTTTGGCTTCTGGACTGAGAATCTGTTAGATGGGGAATGATCTTCCGCTTTTATAGGAAAAAGATTTTACTCTGACATAAGTTCTCCCAGAATGGGCATGGGAATTAGGGATAAATTCTTTCAAAGGAGGCCTTAAAGTACAATTTAGTCTTCAAATGGTGCATTCCTGGGGCTAACAAAGTATTTATGATCTTCTAGAAGAAAGAATCATTTTGCTTCGGATAATTATCATATCCAAAGACAAAACAGCCTGAAGTAACACCTTTTTGACAACAGAAAACAAGTTAGAATATTAACTTTGATCCAAAAACATCTCAGTCAAACAGATGTGCCAAAGATTTATCATCATCTCACAAGCCTTATTCCATCAATCTAGAGCTGGTTAGATACAATGAAGGGCCCAAGGATTTAATAAAACTCGTTTCAATTCCTACAAGGCATTAGACTGAATGTGTTTACAAATGTATATCAAGCAGAAACTCAACTAGAGCAAATAACGTAGAAGAATACCAAAAACTTTAGTTGTTAATTTTACAGGCCTCATTTCTTCTCCAAATCTGTTGTGCAAAAGATTCAAGGAAACATCAGAAGGTTGCATGCTTCTGCCAGGCAGCTGTGTTGTGCTCAACTGAAGTTACAAGGCATTTACCGTTTAATTCCTTCCACAGGTACCATAAGCCATTCAGCTGCACGGATCAATTAGTAAGAGTGACAGACCCTGAAATTTATTACATGAAAGTGCTAACGTCATTAACTAAAAATGTGTAATCAAACTCAAAAAACTACCTAGGTCTTCAATATTAGGAATTGTAGCAGAAACTGCAAGAAAACGAACTTTCGCCAAAGGACTAGATTGCATTTCTGGGGTACAAGAAAGCATTTTTATCCTGCTAACTATTGCTTCAAGTGCAGCTCCACGTGGATCATTCAGCAAGTGAACTTCGTCAATAAGTACGAGAGCAATGTCACTAAAGAAACTCAGTCCACCATCTCTTATCCGATGACAAGTCATAGCATCAAATTTCTGTAAATGCAGTAAGTAAATTTTCCCACTCATTTTCAAAACATTTAAAGAGAAAATCCATATAAAAGAAGAAGATTCTCAGACATTCCTAGAAGAAAATGATAGCATGATGAACTTGATACTCACCTCAGGTGTGGTTAAGATAACATCAGCCTCTTGTATATTTTTTGAATTATAGGGTTCACTATCACCAGTCATTTCCAAGCAACCGACTCCCCATGCACCAAGCCTCACATTCCAATCACGGACTTTTTCCTGTACTAGGGCCTTTGATGGAGCTATATAGATCTTTCATCATGTAAAGAAAGGGGAAAATCTCAGAATATGTCTTAGGACAATATGCCACATTAGAAGAAGGAACACTCCATCCCATAAATTCACCGACATGCCAATATGTTTCCTTCATGGTGTAACAAACCTTTATGCACAATAAGTCAAAACTCTATGCACATTTACCAATGGATTTATATGTAACATTTACCAAAAAAGAGTCAGTTATTTTGTGAGTCAGTGGCCAACAGAAATTCACAATACCTATAATGGCATCCTGGGTTATGATTGCAAAACTAGGTCAGTACATCTATCAGAGATCGGTGTCTTCTATATTTGCAAAAACATCTAACTCTTTCCTGAAGTTGAAGCCCAAAAGGAACACCAAGAATTTCAAAAGAAAAACGAGGAGTTTGACCAGCAACGCACCGCACTTCTGACCAAAGCGACGGACGAGGCGAAAGCCGAACGGCTTCCAACCAAACCTCAACTCACCGATAGGAGGCCCGCGTGGCCAACACTCTGACGGGTCTCTACCCGATCATCTACAACGCCATGAACGTCGTTTCGCGTGAGCGCGTCGGCATGGTGTCCGCCGTCGCCATTGACGCCCAGGCGTCGCAGGCAGCGCTCAACCAGACCGTCCGCTCGCCCGTCGTTGGCGACATGGCTGCGGGCAACATCACCGCCGCCAATATCGCCCCGTCCGGCACCGATCAGACGATCGACTACGTCGACATCGCGATCACCAAGGCGCGCAAGGTCACCTTCAACCTCACCGGCGAGGAAGAGAACGGCCTCGGGCCCAACAACGCGCCGATCTCGCAGCAGCGCTTCGCGCAGGCGTTCCGCACCCTCGGCAACGAGATGGAAGCCGATCTGACGGCGCTCTATGTGGCGGCGTCTCGCGCCGATGTCGTGGGCACCGCGGGCACCGCCCCGTTCGGTACCGCCGACGACCTGACGCAGCTCACCGAAGCTCTGCGCATCCTCGATGACAATGGCGCGCCCGATGGCGACCGCCACATTGTTCTCGGCTCGGCTGCGGTTGCGAAGCTCCTCGGCAAGCAGCCCTCGATGTTCAAGGTAAATGAGGCCGGCGACGAGATGGCTCGCCGCTTCGGCACGCTGCAGGGGCTGTTCGGCGGCCAGTTCCATCACTCGGGACAGGTCAAGCTGCACACCAAGGGCGCCGGCACCGGCTACGATGTCGACAACAACCCTGCCGGCTACGCTGTTGGCGACACCACGATCCACCTCGACGGCGGCACGGCGAACACGACCGGCGTTAAGGCGGGCGATGTCGTGACCTTCGCGGGCGACACCAATCGCTACATCGTCGGCACCGGCACGGGCGACAATGCGGAGGCCGATATCATCCTCAATGACCCCGGCCTGCGCCTCGCGCTTGCCGACGCCGTCGAGATGACGATCGGCAACAGCTATACGGCGAACCTCGTGTTCAGCCGAGACGCCTTCCAGCTCGCGACCCGCACGCCTGCCGTGCCGACGGGCGGCGACCAGGCCGACGACCGCATGTATATCACCGACGAGGTGAGCGGCCTGACCTTCGAGGTCGCGGTTTACCGCCAGTATCGCCAGGTCTCCTACGAGGTCGGCATCTGCTGGGGCGTGAAGGCGGTCTCCGGCCGCCACGCTGCGATCCTGCTCGGTTAAGCCGGTTCTGTAGCCGTCCGGTACGCCGGGCGGCTTTGTGAGCCGACCGACCACCACACCCGAAGGAACCGTCCCCATGACCACCACACCCGAAGGAACCGTCCGGGTTGCCCGCGAGGGCGGCCGCGGCTGGCATTTCATCGACCGTGCCAAGTACGAGGCCGATCCCGGCGCGTTCGTCGTCGTCGGACCCGACGGCAAGCCCGATCCGCTTGACCACGATCTCGATGGCAAGAAGGGCGGCGCCGCGAAGTCCAAGGCCGAAGTGCTCGTCATGGCCGATGGCAACTTCATGGCATTCAAAGCGGCGGCGCGTAAGCTGCTCGGGGACGGGGCTCCGACCGACAAGGCCGGTCTGCTCGCCGCCCTCAACGCCTTGCCGGAGTAGCGCGCCATGTGGACCCTGCACCAGCTTCCCGCCGGCCACACGCTGACCGCGACCATCTTCGACGGCAAGGGCTTTGTCCGTCGCCTCGACAATCCCGCGATCGGCGGTCTGCTGACCAATGCGGCGCCCGCTGTCTACGGGCCGTACCTTTCGCCTCATGCTTTCGAGGTGCAGGGCGCCGTGACTGTAACCATTGCCGAGGCCTCGACGCTCGACAACGTCCCGAGCGCGGCTCAGGCAGCGATGCTCGATGCGATCCCGACTGCGGACCAGGAGGACAGCGCCACCGTCTGGAACGACGAAGGCGTGCTCAAGGTCTCGACGGCTGGCGTCTGATGGCCCTCATCGTCGAAGACGGAACCGGCAAGGCCGATGCGGAGTCCTATGCCAGCATCGCGACAATCAATGCCTACGCCACTGCGCGCGGGCTGACCTTTGCCATCACCGGCGGCACCAACGAGGCCGACGCCGAAGCGGCAGCCCGCCGCGCCACCGTATGGCTCGATGCAACCTACCGCGGTCGGTTCTCCGGGCGAAAGACGAGCGGCCGCCAGCAGGCTCTGGAATGGCCGAGGATCGACGCCTACGACAACCAGGTGCCGCCCGACTTCATCGAGAGCGACGAAATCCCGCGCGAGATCATCGACGCCTGCTGCGAGGCTGCGGTGCGCGAGAAGGCATCGCCGGGCTCGCTGAGCCCGGATGTGACGCCGGGTCAGGTGGCCAAGCGGGAGCGCGTCGAGGGCGCGATCGAGGTCGAATACTTCCGCGCCGGCGGAGTAGGCGATCAGCGCCCGGTCGCGACGGTGATCGACGACATTCTCGGCTCGCTCCTGACGACGGGAAGCGGTGGCGGCTATTTCGGCAAGGCGGAAAGACTTCAAGTGGCTCAAACCAGACAGAAAGCATATGCTGACACCCGAAGGAGAGAATTAGAGTTCCAAAAGGTTGACCATGTTTAATGGAAGTTTAAACAAGAACGTGAAAACAGTGGGGTCCAGGACAGGAAGTGTGTACGTGTTTTGAGGGGGGGCTGTTGGGGCGAGGGGGTTCCCAAGTCAGTTGTTGGGAACTTGGAAAAACTTACTAGTTTCCTTCTTTTTTATGACTTTATTGTGTTGCTTTACCTCTTCTAGTAGGAGTCACAATAAGTGTTAAAGAAATTGTTGTAAGAGGAACCACCATATAACCCATCAGATAAGAAATGATGCATTCTCTTGTGCTGCTACCCTTGAAATTGATAGTTTTAGGTATGATGCCCTTGGAATTGTCATCTCCTTTTCTTATTCCTCTTTGATCTCTTTTAGTTTTACTGTTAGGATCCAAGATCTTAATATTAGTTTGCCATCGAGAAACTTGCCTGCATTTGTTGGATTTGGCCATTCCAGCTGAGAAGCTGCTACTTGGTCAGGTATCCCATTCTTAGGGTTTAGGGTTTGGTCAGGTATCCCATTCTTAGGGTTTAGGGTTTGGTCAGGTATCCCATTCTTTATTCTGTTTATTTTAGGTGTAAACATCCTTCTTTTGGAGGTTTGGGGGAATGGATGGAACATAAATGATCAAATTATTTTTTTAAAAAAAAATCCGACAGTGACATGCCAAGTGCAAACAACAGACTTCGCCCAAACAGAATCATAGAAAATATGTCTCCTTTCTTTGTGACTGGTAAAGCTGAGAATTCTGGCTGGTGCAACACCCTTCACTGAGGTTTTTATTTTTGATGCTTATAACTACAACCAAGAAAGGTGAAAGTAGTGATATCCTCACAACATATCACAAGGCTATATCTATTGAAGTGTTGATTGGCAAACAAACAATCTAGAAGTGATTTGTTGGAATTTTTACGTGAATTCCCTTGTGATAACCATGTGTATAGGACAATGCTTCTTAAAATATGAATATCACGAATGCTTTCTCTAGAGGTACATATTTGTCACCTATACGCTCATTGTTAGGGTCTACCATCTGACCCCATATGAACCTATCCTATGCGGTGCTTTCACCTCTTTTCATTTAGGGCCTCTGCTGCAGTGGCAGAGGCAGTTCACAGAAAACCCATAAAACCCGCCCACCCAGGTTTGAACCTGAGTCGTTCCTTTCCTAAACCTCTACCCATACCAACTGGGCCACAGCCTGTCGATGTGCCCTCACCTCCATTAAAATTCCTTATCTGCAACGTCCAATTGGTTGAGAATGTGTAAGTCTACCAGTTATGGATTTCCAAACTTCTGTTTTCTTTGAAATGCTCCAAACATATTCTTCCACTTTCTAACGAAATTAGCCATAATGGAGAGTATACATGATTGGGATTTGCCATACCAGGATAGCAGAATCTTGAGAAACTGACATGTATGGCTGGTTTCAGTCTAACTCATGCATCAAGTCTGATTGACTCATAAGGAATAGCACTGTTCTTCAGAATCTTCATTATTACTAAGATAATAAGTGGGCTTATAATGTTTAGGGTTGAGGGTTTAGGGCTAGCTAGTGGCCTGGGAAGTCTGAAAACTGATCCAACTTGTTCAAGTGGTTACCTTCCGAAAGAGTTGTTCAAGTTAGATTGAGCCAGAATGCATCAGCAAACTATATATATATGCATACATCTCTTAGAAGATTGTTTGATGTAATTATGCTTTCAACAAAGGTACTCATGTAAAAACCCATTAATTTTTCAAAATAATATTGGACAGCCTAGTTCCATGAGGCCTCCTAATGCAGATCAGAGAGTGGGGAAGTGCTAAGTCTATGCAGCCTTACCCCTACTTTTGCAGAGACACTATCTCGGGTTTTGTGAAATCCAGGCAACATTAGAGCAACCTTACTGCTGCATGTTCACCCCCCCACCCCCACCGTGAAACAAAAAGGAAAAAGGAAAAATGTAAACATCTCCTCTTCTCCTACTGAATGATGACAAGTAATGTTTGCATAGATATTTCCCTGTACTTACAAGTCATCTTTATAAAGGTCAAGTGAGTCATAATCTTTTTCAAGGAAACATCCATCATTGTCATCTGTGATGAATGACTATAATGGTGCATATTGTGGAAAAAAACGGAAAAAGATTATGTAATTTAATGATTGTTGATGATAACAGTTTCATTGGATCCTGATCTCAGTGCAAGTCAGCCATTGCCCAGAGTAGAAGGGTGTAGAGGGGCAGGGGAGCCAGAGGGAGAGAGGAGGGGAAAGGGAGGGAGAGGCTGTGTGGTCCAGAGGCCTGAAAATAAGGAAAGGAGAGAGACGTTTTCTCCCAGAATGGGCTCAGCAGCAGCATATCAACCATGGATGCTCAGTGGTAGCAGAAAAGACCGATGGTTAGTCGGATAGTAACAAATACCATATCATTCAGTCAGGCAACTGCTGTGTGGCTCTCTAGAACTGACATGAAGATTAAAATAGAAAGCTCTCAATACAAAGTAAAATTTGCAATGATTTACTATGCCGCGTTTTCACCTCATATTGTGATAATGCGTCATCAAGAATTCGTCCTTTTAATGCATTATCACCGCTAAAAAAATCCCTGATCGCTTGCCGATAATCAGCATTTGCATTGGTGAAGCCGGGTATTCCGGCCGGTTCTTGCACCGAAAGTAAAGCCATTCTGTTGGCTTGATGTTCTGTAACTTTCTTTTTGCGTTCATCTTCCGACAATGCGAAAAATTCCTGCCTTGCAAGCACTTCCTCATCACACTGTTCAAGCCGCATGAAGAACGTTATCGCCAATGGTTGATCTGGAATTAGATAGTCATAGGTAAGATTGACCTCAATTCGCGTCATTGAGAATGGATCTAATGGTTCTGTTTTTTCTTTGATTTCTGTACTTTTCATATTGGCGAGGCGGTATGTTTACCGCCGCCTCTTTCGGTTCAAATTGTTATGTTCCTAAATATGCAACCGTCTGATCGATATTCGCTTCTGCATAGTCCGGCGTACCTACCAGATCTTCATTCAGAAATGGTTCAGCATCGATATTGATAGCTGATCTGTTCGCACTTCCGATAAAGGTTGTGTCCTGGTCTTGCAGCCGAAGTTTTGCCGAAGGTGCAAAGATCGAAACACGATCACCGCCCGGGCCGATATGCAGTTCGATATCTTCTTCGGGTTCGCTTTCGGCGAGAGTATAAAGGCCGTCGCCATGACTGCCGAATAATGTAAAGGAAAAGCTCGATGTTCTATCGCCTTTTTCAAGACGTATGGCATCGATATCGTCCCATGGGAATGGATCATCATCGGTAATGATGTTATTCGAGTAGGTGTAGCTAAAATTGCGGAGATCATCGACATAAAAAACATCATTGATCGCGAGCCGAACGTCCTTTGTTGTTATCGGCGAAAAATTTATACAATCCGGCATCGAATAGACGCCTGCATCGAACGGCCATGTTGCTACCAGATCGAGTTCGACCAGAACGCGGCCTTTTGCCTGACCGGAGACAGTGATCTCATTTACGACTGCATTATTCACTTTTAGAGGATGATCCGAATCACCATCGAAGCCGTAAATAAGCGATGTTTGAGGCGGCTGGTCAGCCGTTGACCGCGATATCGCATGGAGTTTGTTTGCTCCGGCAGTTCCGGTCGTTACGACGGCGGTCGCTTCGGAACTGACGAGTAATGCGACATTCGTTTTTGCGAGTTTATTCTGAAATGCGATCGTGTATGGTCCGCCCGCATCGCCTGATACTGCGACATTCGCGGCTTTTTGAGCGCCTTGTTTGATGGAACGAAGAGCATTCAATTCCGCCGCGATCACCGAAGCCGCCGCATCGATAGGAATAAGTGCGGTTGTGCCGGTCAAGCCTTCGTGTGTGAAGCTCAGCGTATATGGATCACCGGCTGTGATCGTAAGTGTTTGAGTTTCATCGGCCGGTGTTCCGGTTGGAGCGGCCGATGAACCCATGGCTAAAGCAAGCCATCCGGCGAGCATTTGAGCATTTGGATTAAAGCCAAACCGCAAACGCTTCAAGCGCGACGTAAGATCTTCAGCGATAAAATATTCACCTGAGCAATCCGGCGTTTTCTCGCGCGTGAATTGCGAACTGGGAACGGTCGGCGTTAGTTGCGGATGCCGTTTATTTATATCGGAATTCGCAACTGCGACATCCCAAGCGGACTGCCGTTTGAATACATCGCTGTAAGCAAGGAAGAATTTTCTGTTCTTAAAATTTCCGGCCATGATTATTTACCTTTTTTAACGAACTGCTTGTAAAATTTCGGATATAAGCGGACGATCTCGCCTGCACGCGGATGATAGAACGGGCCTGCAAGCTGTTCATCGGCGGAAGGCAGCTTGACCGTTTCCATCCCGACCGAAAAGCCCTTGATCGGTTCATACGGGATAAAGCCGTCCTGTCCGGCCTTAACATCCTTTCGTCCTGCATTCAGCCGATCGCCAATGAATTTAATATTCGGCTCGGGCTCCGACGTTTTTTTTGTAGCTGCTTTCTCTATCGCCATTTATCTACTCCCTAACACCAACTGAAAATTTGAAATCGTAAAGATGCATTTCCTGCTCAGTAACCGGATGGCGTTCGATGCGAAGCTGTCTAAGCGGTTCCATCCGTTTTAGCTCATAAGTTTTGCCCGAAATAATTAGATCGCCGTTATCGAGGAACATATTTCGCAGGTCCAATATGCAGGCTTTTATATCGTTAAATGAGTTCGAATCATCCGATCTGCTTTCGACATAGCTAAAGCCGATCTGTCCTTCATACAGAAGATCGACGGGAACGCAATCAGCATCCAATTGAGCTTCGTCATCGAGATCGACAAAATCGACAAAATAAAATTCGAGATATCGGATCTCTTTTTTGCCGAGTATCGTTTTGGTCGTATGGGCTTCAAAGTGCTGCTTTGAAACGATCTGCCGCGGACGGTCAAAAACGTAGATATCGGTCAACTCTTCAAAGATCGTTTTGAGCGATGCTGTTATCGCTTCTTCTTTTGCCGATGTAAGCAATGCCATTTATCACCTATTAAAGAACGGCCGCATGTGCGTTCGAACGATCCGTCAATCAGAATTCACTGGATCATGTATACTCCTCTCAGCAAAAGAACCGGTCAGAATAACTCCGCTTCTCACAAAAAGCAAACTAAAAGCTCAGCCAGTCGGCAGCAGGTTTCTTTTGAAGACAACAGAGCGAGTGCGGTCCGGCAGCAAAAACTCGTGGAAGTAATCCGGCTGTCGGCAAATCCCGCGCAGGAAAAAACGAAAACGCCGGTAGCTTCATCCATCGATTCAAATACAGTTATTCAGCGGTATACGGTCCTTAATCCGCAAGACTATCAAACCACAGACGACGGAAAGAAACCGATGTTCCCGAGCAATCAATTGGAGAGCGGAAGAGAAACCACCAAACAGGGAGGGCTCGAATCCGTAGTGTCCAAACGAAACTGGAAACCGCGCACGAAGGACAATCCTCCGTTAAAAGTATCCCAAAAAGGGTTGCTTGCCCTGGAAAGCACGGTTGGCCAGCCCAAAGTTTTTTACGGGGAAGCCGGAAACATCCAGGATTTCCGCCAGCGGCTGATCAATATCCGGTCGCGCATAACCCTGGACAAAGAACCCGGTGCAACAGTCACTACTCCGAAAAATCCTGCAAACCCGGACGGACAAACCCGGGATTTAATCCGTGTGAAGCCGGTGAAAAGTCCGCATGTAGATCCGAATGAGGAATTGATGGATACCAGTGTTTGTACCTTTGTATCGGAAAAGATTGTGAGAGGAAAACACCTGGTAATCGGTGATAAACCCGGAAGCGAAAAAGTACTCGGATCTGTCAAGCTTTCAGACGGAAACAAGTTTGCCCGGGTTTTGAATCACCTGGATGAAAACCAAACTACCGAAGGCTTCGAAGATCAGTGGCAAAACGATGTGAATCCTTATGTTTTCAATAACGGACCGATCAGCGGGGAAGTGAACGACTATTTTAAAACAGGAGGCTTCCTGGGAATACGTGTAAGGCCCAGCGACCGGATTTTACGCGCACTCAGCTTAGAGGGAATTCCAAAAGATTTGTGGAAGCAAGTCTATGAAATTTACAATCAAAAGAAGGCCGAAAACAATAAATGGATCGAAGGTGATGTTTTCGCGCACATCACCGGGTTTCTCAAGACACAAGACACCATCCGGTACAAGAAGACAAAAGACAATGAGGAACTCACAAGCGACCTTGGAATCAACGAGTATACCGCTCCGGAAGTCGGGGAATCGTTTTCTTCTTTTGCGCTCCCATCTCCGGGAACCATCGATCATAAAGGAATAACCGGTGATGGGGTGGATGTAACCAACCTGGATCACTCGGAAACCCAAAAATTAATCAAGCGGTTCCTGGCCCTGCAAACAAGTTCCGAAAAGCTGGGATTGTTGGCAAAAAGTCAATATCAAAAAGCAAAAGGATTTGTCCAGTTCGGAGATCACCATGCAGCAGTGGTGGCAAAAGACGGACCGGACACCGTGACCTTTGAAAATTACAACCGCGGCGTAGAGTCGGATGTATTCCTGGATGACGTGTGGGAAGGCTGGTTTACCGGCTCGGAAGAATTCCGCAAGGATGTAAACAGCGAGGTGCGCGACATGCTGCGAAGTATCCGGGAGGAGGAACAAAATCCGCATCATGACAACTACAATCGAAAGAAAGAGTCTTTCCGTAAAAAGAAAGAAGCCCTGAACAAATTCCAGCAGGGTTTCATCCAGATCACGTCAACAGTGCGGGCTAAACTGGAATCAAACATCTTTGATGAGCAAAACGATTTGTGGCATTTCAACATGTATGGCCCGGCTGGAGCACAATTTACGGATGAAAACGGGAACATCAGCGGTCAGTCCTTTCACGAGGTGTGGTCCAAATCCGTTCCGAACACGGTTACTGTGCGCACCACCGGACTGGTAGATCACCACATGACCCAGAGCGTGCGGGAAAAGCTTCCGGCTTTGGCTTTCCAATTGATCAAAGGCAACAATTTCGAAGATCCGCTATACATTTATACCGAATTCATTTCTTATGTAGAGAAGTATTTAGATCCGGGCACCAAACGCATTGACCTTTCCGATGTGATGGTCAGACTTCAAAAAATCGAGGACAACTACCCGGACCTGGATTCTTCAGAAACGAAGGAAGCAGCCATTTTATTTAACCGCAACAAACCGGAGATCCTCAAAAAAATCATGGAATTCCGCCACGGTTCCAACATGCAGACGCAGCAGCTCGATTACAACCGGAAAAAGGCACTGGAATTGCTTCCGACCAATTACAAGATCGGTTTGAAATACGCCCAATGGAGCCAGGAAAACCGCACGGAGTCGAAACGCCTGAGCAACAAGGCAGCGTTTTTCATGGATATTTACAAGAATGGGTAGGGGAGTGAGCTTGATACTCAGACCCAGGAACCTCGCAGAGTAGAAGATCTTGGAGCAAATCGAAGCTATCACTTCTCTTAGTTCTTTTTAAAAGGATGCAAAAGTTTTTATTCTTTCATTACATTGCTAACTTGCATTTAAATACCATCAAATAAAGAACCTTATGCCAAGATCAACGATAATTTTTATTTTTCTACTGAGTGCTTTGTTTTTGACTTCGACATAAAAATTTGTCTAAGTCTTCTTAATCCCGTTTAAACATAGAATATTATCATGCCATTTAACCTGGGATAAGAAGGGTAATTTAGTCATTTTCAGAACTTATTCCCTTTCGTATCCTTATTTTTTGCCAAATGAGTAATAGTGATATCTCCATGCTTATCCTCCCACAAACCAAACGAACACCATAATAAAGATAGGGATAAATTAATCCAAAATGACTTAGCCCTATTCTCCTCTAAATTTATCTCGATATCAAATGTGACCTTAATGAGCCATTGATTATAGTCTTAATTAATTAATAGACTATATTTTTCTACAAGCTTAATTGATTGATCAAGCTTGTCGATTGCGGCTCATATCGCCAAGCTTGCTAATCCAATTACTACATGATCTGATCGATGAAGTCCAATCAATAGGTTGTGGCTTAGCCAACCCAGTCAATGTTATGACTGTTGAACCACGATGAACGTGGCTAGTCAATTAACACAATTAATGGAAGATTATATGGTATGGTTGATCAAGTGCAGTCAATGGATTGTTGCTTAGCCAACCCAGTCAAATGTTACAATTGATGAACCATGATTAATGTGGCTAGTTAATTAACACAAATTAATCGACTGTGGACTATATGGTTCTGTTGATCAAGTCCAATCAATGGATTGAGGCTTAGCTAACTGGTCAAATGTTACAATTGAGGAACCATGATCAACATGGCTAGTCAATTAACACAATTAATCGACCATGGACTATATGGTTCGGTTGATCAAGTCCAATCAATGGACCAGAGCTTAGCCGATCTTGTCAAAAATTACAATTGATGAACCATGATCAACGTGACTAATCAATTAGCACAATTAATCAACCGTGGACTACATGGTCCAGTCGATCAAAAATCCAATTAATAAAGCACGCCTTAGCCAGTCCGGTCAAATGCTGCAATTGATGAATTATGATCAATGTGGCTAGTCTATTAACAGAGTTCATCGACCGTAGGCTATATGGTCCATTCAATTAAGTCTAATCAACAGACTACCGCTTAGTCGGCTGGTCAAATGTTAGTTATGATGAACTGTGTTCAACGTGGCTTAATCAATTAACACAATTAACCGACTCTGGACCACATGGTCCAGTTGATCAAGTCCAATTAACAAACTGCGGCTTAGCTAGCTCTGTCAAATGTTACAATTGAGGAACCACGATCAATATGGCTTAGTCAATTAACATAATTAGTCGGCCGAGGATTACATGGTTTGGTTGATCAAGTCCAATTAACTGACCGTGACTTAGCCAGCCCAGTTAAATGTTACAATTGACGAACCATGATCAACATAGCTTAGTCAATTAATACAATTAATCGCTCATAAAATGCAGGGTCCAATCAATCAAGTCCCATTGTGGGACCATGGCCAATATGGCCTGGCCAATTAACCAGTTGATAGGCTGTAGATAGCATGGTTTGGTCAACTAACCCAATTACTGGACTGTGGCCCATTCAGCCCAATCAATTGTCATGGGCCGTGGCTAACATGGCCTGGTCAAATCGACTTAATTAGCGGACTACGACTTACATAACTTGGTCAAATTTGTATAAACAATGGATTGTTATCCAATTATTGTAAATCCATATACACAATCATATCAATACAATTCTATTATTCATGTTCTTACATATGCCTACAATTTATGGTTTGTTTTGCCTTGCAACGGCATTTTGGGTTTGTCAGAATAGTCCCTACAGCCCCAGAATCCCAGTTAGAATAAGACTTTAACTCAGAATACCTTTAAGTACATTTTTTTTGGGGCCTAAGTTAGGGTAAAACCATCACTTCTATTTTTTAAAGGACCAAGTCGAAGGGTCCCAGACGAACTAGGACTTTAGTCTGGGTCACTCCATGGCCTATTCTGAAATCAAAAGAATGACACATAATGACTCAAACTGGTCCAAGTACAATTCAAATTCAAGAGTCCCATTCTGACTTGGACTCTAACCCAGAATGTTCTGAGGCTCATTTCATACCTAATTGACTGAGCGACGGACAACGAGCCATTATGCAAACATGTAGACAAGGGCATTATTAACAGCAGTTAATGAAGGGATTTTAGTTGTCAAACGATGTAATTAACACTGATCGAGGTCGGTGGGGAATGAGGTCAAGATTAATATCCAAAATTTTCCAATGCATATTGCTTCACCGTTTGCATGTACCAACATATAATTTTTATGTTTATATGTTAAAAAATTGTTCTCACATACCCTAAGCCATGGGTCTGCCAAACCTCACTCTTGGGCAGTGGGTCCTCCACTATCTTGCTGAATCACATGTGCCACATGCGGACCTTGAGTGGTACACACCCTGTATTTGTGTCTATGGTGGGAGTTGATTCCGAGACCTTTGGGTGACCCACGAGGCCCCTTATCCAACTCTCCCATCACTAGTGAGTTTTTGCTGAATGTTCGTTGCATCTTATATACAATGGGTGTACTGGGTCCAAATCTTCAGGGTCATGATCGGAAAATGAGGTCCCATCATTTTCTTTGGTCAGTTGAATGTAGATAGGAAAAGAGCTGAGTTCAAACTGAAAACTGCGAAGCTTGCGCAGGCCGGGGTTGGGAATGCCCATTGGGATTTGCTCTCTTGGGTCCACTTATAACCCTAGTTACATGGCCCAAAAGGTTATTGATCATTAGATGAGTGATGTTGACGGAGATTTGGTGCTTGCTATTAAGACCTGCTTTCTGGTTTAAGATCCATCTCCTAACCAAACATAATGGAACAGATCAGATCTACTCACATCTCCTGTTCCCGGTAAATTTTCCGTTCTTCCCCACTGATGCCTCATCAGGCCACTACAACATGTTGACCCCCATCAACTGGGTCTGTAGAATTCTCAAAACTGTACTTGCACTCACCTGCTGCAACTTGTATCATGACTGGCTCCCATGGCCACCAGTGTTAGAACCCAATGTACAAGGTACAGGCTGGATCTAACTGGCCAGTTGCTGAACGTACAACTGATGAATGATAGCCATATTTTTTGTCTTTGATAAGCTGCTTACAGGTCCATGTGGAAGGCCCGTCCAATTAGTTTTTGTTTTGGTCAACATGCCTTTGACTGGATTCATGGATTTCCATTTAGGTGATTCTATACACACACACCCCCCCATATGTGTGTGTGTGTATACACACACACATATACACACACACACACATGCTGACTTCTTGGTTGAACCTAGCAAAACATGGAAGTTAAGCTTGATACATGTTTGCCATTATGCTTGTGATAATGTTAGATATATATACACACACATTGACTTCTTGGTTGAACCTAGCAATGCATGGAAGTTAAGCTTGATACATGTTTGCCATTATGCTTATGATAATGTTAGATTGCATGCGCATATATTTAGAAATTCCTAGAACTTAACATTTAACACCATCTATGCACTTAGATGTAGGGTTCCAGATTAGAGCTTTTCTCCTTTGCAAAGGTTGGTGCATAGTCTGGGCTCTTCACCAGACTTCCGCCCTTTTCAGCCTGGAAATAGAGGGGGCAGTATTTTTCAGACATCAAAAAACAAAATATGTTTGTGGCGTCATACCTATGAGGCCAACCTTTCCTTTTGTTTTTCCTTCTCCTAATTTCTATGTAAAAAAAATCATATTAGCATCAACAGGGGACATGGTTCATTTTGCTTCCTCAAAACATGTATAGACTTCCACCATATCGTGCACTTGAGCTAGTTGTTGTGGCCCACCACCCCTAGGACTCCTGGCAAGTTGCAAGGCTGAGGGGACATTCTGACTCATTCTTCAAAATATAATCTAATGTGGAAGGGAAGTGGATTGCATGACATTAAAATTGTCCTTGCATGCAGACATTACTGGAACTTTTGTGATCAATATAATGAAGAATATACATCTACGTAATGATTTGGTCAAAACCAGGGCATTTTCCAACTACTAACTTACCAAAATGTATCCTTCATGATTTGAGTGCAATAAAATCCGTTGGTACCAAAGATTGTGATTTTGTGTTTGCATTCTGGCCTGGATACCTTATGATTGGCTGACTGGCCAAATCTCTCACTTACAGCTTGCCGGGTGATTCTTCTTTGGACATCTTTTTTCTTTGAAAGTTCTTTGGACATAATTCTTACATTTGTCTGTAACAGGTAGGGCTCTGGGTTTTTGGAGGGATGATAAATGTGGATGCAGTGACTGCTGCTATCCTTGGTTTGTCCATACTCCTCATAGCCGGTGTAGTTACATGGAAGGAATGCCTGTCTGAAGCTGTGGCCTGGGACACACTCACTTGGTTTGCTGCACTTATTGCTATGGCTGGCTATCTCAACAAATATGGTCTTATTTCCTGGTTCAGTCAGACTGTGGTCAAGGTATGTACCTTGTTTTATGTTTGTTATTTTTTGTATTTTCTCAGGATTGAATTTCCAAAAATGTTGTGATTCTTTACCGGGTAAGAGGTCTGAAGGCCTATGATAATTATGACGTTTTCACTTTTATGACAGATGATATTAAAAGTGTTATTTGAATGCTTTTTCTACATTCCTTTACCCCCGCATCCCCACCCTGAAAAGAAAACAGCTTTTACAACATCGAAAAGAGCATAATAAGGCACTACAATCGCTTTCTCTGAGTTTGCTCTTCTCTACTGGCATTTTATTGAAGATCACTGGGACTGCGTGATAGTAATAGAATAATTTTCTGTTGTATCTTACTTTCAAAAAATTGTCTGTTGTATCTTGCACATTGACAAACAACTTTACATGTCATTCCAATATTTTGGATTTAATCATTGAATCATCTTGTAAATCATGTTGTATGTAATTTGAATCATGCATTATATCTATTTACTTTAGATTTGTACGGTTAGAAAATGAAATCCAGGGCTGCAGTCATCTAACTTCACTAGCAGCTTTGCCTGTCTTCAATATTTTATTTCGTTTCCTCGCCCCCTCTTTCTCTTTGTGCAACACCTTGCTGTAAGAGTGGTAGTGTTTGAAGGGAATTATCTGTTTCCTATTTCTGGCATGCGTAAGAGATTTATAATAAGAAAAGTAATGATGAAACTGGAAAAAAGAGGTGACAGCAAGTTTGTGGTTCTTGTGAACTCAAATGAATCCTAGAACATTGTTTACCCAATGGTACGATTTATTTATGGGTTTTTCATTTATTAGTCCCTACAAGTAAGTGTATTTCCTAATTAGTCCCTCGGATACAACTATTTCTTTTAAGTCCCTATAATCTTCAATGTTTTCCTTAATAGTCCCTGCCGTTCAATCCGGTAGCCAGAGTGAGACCGAATCCAAGTTAAATTAACCCAACCCTAGTAAAAGTCTAAACTACCCTTAGTTAAGATGTTGGTCCCACCCCCCCCCCTCTCTCTCTCTCTCTCTCTTCGTCCATTGCAGAGACCTGGGGTAGGGGGGTTGTTTCTACTCCTCCGAAGGATGGTTTCATCAGATTATGCATTGATTACCAGTAGTTGAATCAACTCACCATCAAGAATAAATACCCACTATCGCGTATTGATGAGCTGTTTGACCAACTTTCTGGCACGGAGTACTTCTCCAAGATCGACCTCAGGTCAGGCTATCATCAACTAAGGATCAAGAAAGAAGACATTCACAAGACTACTTTCCGAAGCCGATATGGACACTATGAATTTGTGGTTTTACCGTTCGGTTTAACTAATGCCCCGGCTGCATTTATGCAAGTGATGAACAATGTGTTCCGATCTTATCTTGACCAATTCGTAGTCATGTTTATTGATGATATTCTCATCTATTCGAAGACAAAGGAGGAACACGAGGAACATCTAAGGGTTGCTTTGTAAACCTTACGGGAGCATCAACTTTATGCAAAGTTAAACAAATGTGAATTTTGGCTTAAGGAAGTCTCTTTCCTTGGCCACGTTATTTCTAAAGAAGGCATTATAGTAGATCCTTCTAAGGTTAAAGCTGTTTAGAATTGGAGCCGATCGAACACTATATCTGAAGTTCAAAGTTTTATTGGTCTTGCTGGTTATTATAGGTGATTTATCAAAGATTTCTCCAAAATCGTCGCTCCTTTAACAAGACTCACTAGGAAGAAAAATCCCTTCGAGTGGACAAGAGAATGTGAAGAAAAATTCTTAGCCCTTAAAGAACATCTCACCACGGCACCGATACTAGCATTACCCATAGAAGGTGGCAGATTTGAAGTTTATACTGATACATCTGACGTTGGTCTGGGTTGTGTACTTATGCAAAACAGCAAAGTGATCTATTATGCTTCAAGACAGCTAAAGCGACATGAGGAGAATTGCCCAGTTCATGATCTGGAATCGATTGCTGTTATATTTGTGTTAAAGATTTGGCGTCACTACCTTTATGGAGAGAAATTCACGTCTATTTGGACCACAAGAGCTTGAAGTATCTATTCTCCCAGAAAGAACTAAATATGAGGCAAAGGCGATGGCTGGAGTACCTCAAAGACTTTGAATTTGCTATTCAATATCATCCTGGCAAAGTGAATGCTATGGTCGATGTGCTCAGCAGGAAACCGATGGAAAAACTATCAAGTCTCATGAAAGGTATAACTAATCTTATTTCTAAATTTACTCAGTTGAATTTAGATATTAATATGAAGAATGAAGAGGATTATTTTATAGCCAATATCTGGACTCAACCCACAATGATAGAAGATCTTGTCAAGCTACAAGATAATGACTCTGTATTATTGGAGATTAAGGCCAATATAGAGCAACGATCGGATTTCTCTATTGCAAATGATGGAAGATTGCTATTCAGGGGACGAGTTTGTATACCGGATCATGCTGATACTAAGAAATTGATCCTAGAATAAGCTCATAAATCTAAGTACACCATTCACCTTGGTGCTACCAAGATGTATCAAGACCTCAAAAGAAATTATTGGTGGCCCAATATGAAGAGAGAGATAGCAGATTATGTGTCACGTTGCCTCACTTGTCAACAAATTAAGGCATAACATCAAAGGCCTGTTGGAAAATTACACCCCTAGGAGATTCTAGAGTGAAAATGGGATAGTGTAGGGATAGATTTTATCATAGGACTACCTAAATCAAGAGGTGGACATGATGAAATATGGGTAATCATAGACCGTTTAACAAAATCAGCTCATTTCTTTCCTATTAAAAGACGATGGTCTGTAGATATCTTGGCTGCTGTCTACATGAAGGAGATTGTTAAGTTACATGGTGTCCATGTCACTATTATTTCTGATCGAGACCCTCGAATCACTTCATAATTCTGGAAGGGTCTGTAACATTCTTTGGGGACCCGATTAAATTTCAACATAACATTTCATCCACAAACTGATGGACAAACTGAAAGAACCAATCAAGTAGTGCAGGATATGCTAAGGGCATGTGTTATAGACTTCGGTGGAAGCTGGCACGACCATATACCTCTGGTGGAGTTCGCCTATAACAATAGCTATCAGGCTAGCATTCAGGTGGCACCATTTGAGGCACTTTATGGGAGAAGTTGTTGCTCACCGATCTGCTGGAATGAAGTAGGAGAAAGACAATTGCTAGGTCTCGAGTTGATAAGGGATACTACTGAGAGAGTTAAGTTAATTCGAGAAAGACTCAAGATAGCTCAAGATAGACAGAAATCATGTGCTGATAATCGAAGGCGTGACATGAAATTCTAAGTAGGTGACCATGTATTTCTTAAGGTCTCTCCAGGTCGAGGTATTCGAAGGTTCGACATCAAAGGCAAGCTTACTCTAAGATTTATTGGCCCTTTTGAAATCCTAGAAAGAGTTGACAAAGTGACTTATCGATTAGCTTTACCTCCTCAATTGGCTGGAGTTCACGATGTATTTCATGTCTTAATGCTCAAAAGGTACGTTCCAGATCTGTTTCATGTTATAAGTTATGATGACTTGGAAATTCAAAAGGATTTCACGTACGAGCAAAAACCCATCAAAATACATGAATGAGAAGTACGTCAACTCTGGAATAAAACTATTCCTATGATCAAAGTTCGTAAGCTCTTGCCTATGCCGATAAAAGTGTTGTTGATGCTCGAGGTGACGCTCTTGCACTGAGAACCCGTGTTGAAGAAGATACTGGGATGCCAGCAACCCGAGGTTGTGAGCCTGTATCGAGTGCTGGCGTAGCTATAGTGTAAGGTAGAGGGCCCGCAATCGGCACTCAGGTTACCGCGTCCCAAAGAGGAAGACCTGTGCTAGGAGTTGGTGTCACTGGATTGTAGGGGAGAAGTTCCCGTGATAGAGCTGAGAGGCCAGGGACTCGAGGCGAAGCGTCCACACTGGGGACCGACCTTGGGAAGTCCCGGGGTTGTGTGCCCGGGCTGGATGATGGGGAGCCTCGAACTCGGGGCTGGGAACCTACACCAAGTGACAGCTCCTTTAGCGTTTAGGTCAAAAGACCCGAACAGGGTGAATGAGAGCCTTAACCTTGGGGCAAGAAACCCATGATAAGGGCAGGCTCATTTGAGACTCAGAGTTGAGAGCCCAATGAGATGCTGACTTGGCTGGAGCTCAAGACTGGGGACCCATGTGAGATGTTGGGTAGCCGGGAAGCCGGGGGCGAGAGCGCGTATCGGGTGTCGGCTTGGTTGGAACTCGGGGTTGAAAACCCAAGCAAAGTGCTGAAGTGGTGGCCAAGGCCCGGGGCGCAAGGCCTGCGCTCAAGGTCAGTGGATGCTGGACCTGGGGGCTGATGGTTGCCTAGGCAGGAGTTGATCCGAGACCCCCACGAGCGCCAGTAGTGGGAGCCCCGAGCCTGACGCTTGGATCGGTTGTCAATGCTGGAGACAAGCGTGGCACATCGACTGCACAAACTGGGGCAAGTGCTGGGAGCAGCTGCAGACCAGCCATGGGGACCACACCTAAGAAGTAGGGTGATCCGAGGACTAGGGCGAAGCTACCAAAAGTGATCGACGCCGCCAAATAACCCACTCACACATGGGTGGCATTGATGATGGGGCCATAAGTGACGGCCGCCATGGTTGTTGGAGTGCTAGATGCTAAGCTGAGGCGACAGTCGCTGATAGTCACCGAGCACAGTTCGATGGTCAGAGCGCGAACTGGAAGCTATCGGGAAATGTGCGTGTGTACCCCCTTTGCCTCTCCTGCTAGGACTAGAAAAAGAGCACCATGGCTTCAGGGCTGGCACAGACTTCTCTTCAGTGAAAGGAAGAAAGCTGGGAGTTGTCCCACCAGGCGTGCCATCTCTTTTATCACATGGTTTCTGGGATCTGGTGACAAAGATGAGGGGAGGAATAAAGCGATAAAGGGGAAACATGGGAGCTTGATATATCTTAAGTATCCCCCTTCGTGGCCGTATTCCTCTCAAGGCGGTACCGTGCACTTTGCTTTTTTGATGAGTCGAGAGGGAATTGAATGGCACGGGGAATTTCTGGGGTTAAAGTAACTATACTGGGGTGCGGGCATACCAGTCGATTTTTTGACAATTACCTATGGAATCAAGGGTTGGCTGGGAAGCGTCACCAGGATCTGACATGTGGGCTAGGGAGATCCGGCAACACATGGAGAGAGAGTGGGTTCCACAAGTGGGAGTGCACAGGCGATCGTGGGGAATTGTGTACTGGACATCTTTCCCCACCGACTGCAAGTAGTCAGTGTTTATTTACATCGGATTGAATCTGAACACCTTTGTTCCTTGCTGGAGAGAAGTCTGTATATGTCTGAAGCCATAGATAGAGGGTCGGGGGCATCCCGTAGCTATAAGGGTGCGTTTGACTGGGAAGCTTGATTTGCAAGAGTGGTTGACACTGGACACACACGGAGTAGTCTGGGGTAGAGCTAGGATCTGAATATGGGTGCAGAGACATGTATTCAACCAGTGCCATACTTTATGAGAGCCACGCGGGCTTTACAAATGGGCGGTAGAGGCTGAATTACAGTTGATGCAAGCCGCGAGACAATTCTGACATGTGGGTCAGTCCCTGGGTCAATGCATAACAAGGTCGGTATCCGCGTGTTTTTATAGAGGCTCTCCGTAGGGTAAGGGACGTGCCCAATTCGACAAGGGAGGACTAGACTGGATGATAGGGGGATAGATTGGTTGACGCCTAGAGGAAGGCCAGACGTGGCTCGAGATGAGCAGTGGAGTATGTATCTCGAGAGGTGAGTATCTCCATCCTGGGAAGTCGAGGCCAGTCTCAGGAATGTTACTTCTGGTTCAAGGTCTGATCAGCTCGCATCATTGGTTAGAGCGGTTAGTGGCTGACTCGGGGCGAGCGATGGGCACGCAGTCCCATGACGAAGCTAGGTGCGACATCATGGCGTATGTGTGGCCATCATAGGTTGTCATACACAGGTACACCCGAGATGCGGGTGTTTGTGTCATTGTCATAATGCCTTGTATGCGACGAGGAAGGACTTGTATGAGATGGCTAGACGCCGTATGAGGGAAGTGTGAGTGACATACCCTCAGCATGTGTAAGCCGATCAACAAGCTAATTGCATACACTTAGCCCCTTGCATCCGCCCTTGCTTGCTGGAGGAGAGTGTATGTCCTTCTATATGCCTGTAGGTCTGTGTGTCTCCGTCTCCTTTGCCCCTTGGGAATGGGTTAAGCTTGTGAACAAATGGGAGCGAAGGCATCGATATGCATAAGCCACCCTCCATATAGAAACTGCAGTAGATGGAAGTGTCGACTCCAGTGTCGACACTTAGTTAGAAGATTAAAAACCTGCAAGACAAGATGCCAATATTTTAGCTCATGCCAATATTGACATTTTTCACAAGACATACACACAATATATTGTTATCATCAAAACCATCACCAAAGACAAGGAGGGGACACCATGAACCCAACAAAGAGCACGAGAGAAAGACGCACAAAAAAAGAAGGAAAAGGAAAGCACATCCTCGGAGGGATGGTCTTTTAGAGCATGGGCTTCAGGCCTTGCTCATTGTGATGAGCAGGCCCTCGTGCCAAGCCTTGGTGAGTCGCAGAACGTACAAAAATGATGAAGCACAAAGAGTGGAGCACGAGGTAGATATTAGAAAGGAGAAAAACATTCATCATTTTGCAAATATGAAGGTAGGGTTACAAACGTTCAGGCTAAAAGGCCAACAACAAGGAAAGAATCAGAGTAAACCATTGAAGAAGAAAGGGAGAAACAAAGGATGGGGTGCAAGTGGAGAACGGGCTATGAAAGGAGTAGCCACTCCCTTTTCCCTATCTCTCCTTCCCCTTATGCGCCTTCACACACTAAACACAGGCTCTCCCTTTCTCACTCACCATTATTCTTCCCTCTTTCTCCTTCCCTTCTCCCTTCGGACAGTAGTTGTTGGAGGAGCAAGGTGGCAGAGAGCGTCTCCCGTCTCTTCTTCTCTTCTTCTGAAGCCCTCTAGCCCAGTCCTTCATCAGGTAGAACCAGGGTCAACCGGGGGAATCCTCTCCTTCACTCGTTCTCTTTGTGTTCGTTTCTCTCTCCTCCTCTCCCTCTTCTGTAGGGTCCTTTATATGGGAGCTCACCCCCTCCTCGTAGCAAGGGGTCAACAAGGGGGGTTTTCGAAGCTTTGCTCTGGTGCCCTTCATCCTTTCGAGGACTTCCCCTTTTGAAGTGGGTAGCTGGGTGGCAATGCCATCATCCCCCAAGCTTTCATGGAAGGGGAAAATCTCAATACCCAGCCCACTGTGCACCATGGAGCTTGGGCAAGGACTCCCAGTCGCTAGGAATACGCAGCGGTCATTGACCAATTGTTTCTTCGCTTCTTTTGTTTCCTCCTGCTGTTGCCACCATCTCAAGGCTCGACCGTGCTACTATATGGGAGAACAATCATTGGCACTGTATCGCTTGCGAGCAACTCCACTAGGGGAGTGCCGTATCAGCCGTGGAAGCGGGTAATCCACCGTATCAAGGGTTGGCCAAGCCGCTATATTTGGCTGAAAGGGGGTCGCCGTATCACACTTCCTTCTTCTTCTTCCAAAGGCCTTCAAGTCTCCGATGCTTATGTTCCTGGCCCATGACTTTTTTTAATTCGCCCACCTAAGTTGGCGACGTGAATTCTATTATTTGCAGTTGTTGATCTTCTTTAGGGACTCGAGAATCTTGAGCCCCCCTGGTATTCTTCACTGTCGAAGATCCGACAACGAACCCGCGACAGTGCATAAATTCACTGACTTCTTACCCCCTTGTTGTTTGATGCGCCCGTGCAAGTACGAAACGTATTGTTCAGTCGGTGGGATTCTTCGAGGTCTGGGCACCCAATCCCTCCGTAGTTTTCTCTCCTCAGTCTCACTTTTTAGTGTGGAGGCGAGAAGTTTGTAGGCGTAAAATTTTATGCATCCACAAATGCCCCCCACCCGCGGGTAGCGTGGGCGAAGGATGAGACGAATAGTGCACGTGGGTGTAGTCGCTCCTATACTGCCAATATGTTACTACAGGCACTCAACAGGGCTGAGGGACTGATGACGATCCCAACCTGACCTTTCTACAAGCGGGCGAGTACCTATACTTATACGGATATGTACCTAGGAAAGGTACATTAATTACATATATATAGAATATACATATACATTCTCTCTCTCTCTCTCCCTTTTGCTCTTTCTTTCCCCCTTTTTTCCTGCTTATTGTATGATATATTTTTCTCTTTCTCTCTTTCTTTTCCCTCCCTTTTTGGACGGGCCCTGGCCCCTTATAAAAGGATGGATGGGGGTGGTTCAAAGGCCACATCGTTTGAATTCTGAAACCCTTCCCCCTCTCTCTTCCCTCTTTGCCTCCTCCCTCCCTTCGCCACCGGTCGTCACCCCCTTCGTCGCTACCACTGCCACCGTCATCGTCATCTCTGAGGGTGAGGGGGCGAGGCCCATCTCTCCCACTCCCTCCTTTCTTCTTCTTCCTCTTCTCTTCTTCTTATGGTGCTCCTCACTCTCATCACTCCCCTCTCGTCCGTGGGGTGAGATGGCGGCCACGGAGCCCTAGGCCCTCCGTTCCCTCGCCTTTGCTCTCTCCTCTCTCTTTTTCCCTTCTCCATTTCCCTTCTTCTCTTCTTCTTCTTCTCCTTCTCTCTGTCACTCTTCTTCTCCTCTGCTCGAACGAGCATCGCCGGTGCCACTGTATCAATGATCGGGGTTCACCGTATCGGGGCTCTGGAGGGGGAAGCCCACTGTATCAATGCTCCCTTGAATCTAGAATATGCCGTGCAAAGTGTTTCACTTCCTGAAGATACCATATTTGTTACTATTGTTCTCTATTTTTGTTATATCTTTATTGCAAGAATTGCTGTCTCAGATCTCAGTGCTACGTTGGCAGGTTGGAGAGAATAGATCCCGGGGAGATCTCGGAGAGAATTTGGAGAGTTCAAGAGATAGTTTCTCTTTCTCTTTCTCCTCCATCTTCATCTTTATCTCTTCGTCTATCATCATCACCCTCATCCCCTCCTCTTTCAAGGGAAGGGATCCATCATAGATCAGGAGATGTTCCTTCATTGTCATCATCCTTATCTCCTCCATCACTGTGCTCATGTCCTCCTCTGCTTCCTCCTTGTTCTTCTTCTCCTTTCTCTTCCTCCTCCCACGCTTTTTTTGTCCCGGTAGTCTTTCCGACTCTATAGAGGTAGAGATCTTGGAGGGACATTAGGAAATGACAAATGATGTTTTATTTTGTTTGTTATTGCTGGACCCTTTCAAATTGGTGGTGGATATATAGTTAACTGGCATGTATTACAAGTAGCAGCAAGCTATATCAATGGAAAACAATTTGTCCAGGCTAATTCTTTGTTTAAGGGGCGTGTAGAAGACTAGTATGTGTTCCTTGGCTCTATGAGTATATCTCATCATTGTCATTTTAAGCCTTATCCCATCAATCTAGAGCCAGCTAGATTCAATGAAGGGTCAAGTATTTTCTAAACTTGGAGGACTTGCCATCTACCTAATGTGCAAGGTGATGCCAACTACCAAGTAGCCATCCTAGCCTCAGGTAAAGAGTGCAGAATTTGTTTGATCAAGTAGAAAAGCTACCTTGTTAGTTCATCAGTTTATACTCTTGCAACCACAGAGCAGAACTCCAAAGTTTTCTTTAGATTTTGGAAAGCATATAGTTGAAGAGGGGACAAGAAAGATACAGAGACACATGGTAATAAGCATTAACGTAAGAGGCCCCATCAGAACAGGTTGAATTTTGATTCATTATTTTTCAACGCTGTGTATTAGATGGATCCTTCTGATCGGTAGATAGAATGAACTGATGAACTTACACTACGATGTGTTTTAAAGTGCATGAAAATGAAATAGGCATCTGGAGAAATGAAAGGACTTTGCCGCTTTCTCATTATTTGAAGTTTACAAACAAATATGATTTGTGCTCATTAAACTCTCACTGAGATTGAATTTTTCTTGAGCAACAGTGTTATTTAGCCATCATCTGGTGGCTTGTACCAGTTAATTGGCTGAGCTACAGTGTTATTTAGCCATCATCTGGTGGCTTGTACCAGTTAGCTGGCTGAGCTTTTAAGGTTGAAACACAGAGATATTGGATAGCCTCCCTTTGTCTCTGCTCCTACGTGAATTCTTTAGTTCCAATGCAGCTTCTCTACTGAAACACCATAACTATTGTGAATGATCAGTTCTGCAGTTACAGTCATCTCTATAATTCTTATAGGCTTGGCCAGGAATAATCTATTGATTTTTTACGCATTTTTTTTCCAGATACAATTAACAAATTCAGTCCCCACGAATGCCGTCTTACTATATTTATTGTGCTACTTGTCATATTAGGTACCATTATAATGTTGCAGATGCAAGACTCCGTCAACATGTAGAAAAGGGTAATGAAGATGGTTTATACATCAGTTGTGTGGCCTCTTCTGCAAACCTTTGGGCCCTCATCATGGATGCTGGAACTGGTTTCTGCTCCCAGGTCTTTGAGTTGTCTGCTATATTTCTACATAAGGTGTGTGTGCCATCCTTGGTTTGTATCATGTATGTCTTTTCTCCCTATTCATGTGCTTCTACTGATCACTTCTATGCTATTTTGCATTGTTAAATTTGTTGTAGGATTGGATTATGGAACAGTGGGAAAGAAACTACTACATCACATCAATAGCTGGTGCAAATAATGGCAGTTCTTTGGTTGTCATGTCCAAGGGTCGGTTTATGCTTCAGAGTTACATTTGCAGTTTTCTAAATGCTGCTGTTCCTTGAACTGAATTAGATTTTTCACTATTTATTGCTGATGCTTCCCATCAGTAGCAAATGGGACATTCTTTTCTTCTCCATTTGAATCTAAAACCCTTAGGGGAAAGAAGTGTAAAAATCTGCAATTATTTGAAGCCTTCTTTTGGAGATGTTATTTGAGGTAAAATTGTGGGGGAAAATAATTTTCTGGAAGGCTTTCCTTCGCAGCATTGCAAGCAGAGTTCAAGGGTTTTCCCCCATGTAATGATGAAAAATGGAATTCCTGTCTCCCTCTCTAAGATTCCAAAATGGACAAGAATATAGTGTCCAGCTATAATTAATGTTCAATTATCACATTCTTCTAAAGGCTAATTGTTGGTTAATAGCAATTTTGCATGCATCCATTCTCCACTTGGTGATGGAACACTAATATGGCTTCTAAGCTATCATGGGGAAAAGTAAAGGAAAAAGGATGGGGGTGGAGGACTGAAGGATTGTGTAAGGGACAGAAAAATGGAAGAAAGGATGGTGCAGGGCCGTTGGAGGAGAGAGGATGGCAGGCGGCCTCCCTAGTGGTTTTTGAAAGTGGTTGGTACCACAAAATTGTATAGAAACAGAAAACGGAGGGATATACAAGTATAGTGAACATGTTCTCAATAGATCCCTACACAATATTTCCCACACCAAGATGATGTGTCACCCACTAACACCCACAAGAAATCCCTACACAATAATATAAGATGATCTTCACCCCTAGCTTCATGCAACAGAAATCCATATTTTTGTTTCTCCTAGTTTCTATCTGAAAAGTAGAGGTCCAATGCCTTGCCTTAAGAGCAGCAAAACCTAGACTAGTGCCTCAAAGTGAACGTGGTCTTTTCAGATTGGTGCATCCATGCTAGGATAAACATAACAAATAATATAAGGTGATGCACAGAATGGGTCAAAATTGTAAATCTTCTGGAATCTGACTGCATTCATCATGGCTCAACTATAGTGAAAGCAGTGAAAAAAAAGCATCCAATATTTCAAACCTTCCAGCATTGAAAAAATCTTTAAGCTCAAGGTGAAATATCTTGAATTGCTCAATGAATGCTGGGCTGTATTCCCCAGGATTCTCGGTGATTCGAGAAAGCATAGCCTCTGTAGCTACCAAATCTTCAGGACCAGCATTTCGGTGAAGTTTGTTTTGTATTGTGTGTTTAATTTCTTGCTGGTGGTCAAAAGGATGAGGCATGTTAGAGATATGTTGATGCTGCATAATTATTCTACGAAGGCATAGAGAGAAGTACCTTTAAATCATGAGGAATATCATTTCGATGAGCAATATCTCGTATTCGAGTTAGAGGAACAGATGCAGTAAACTCCGACTTGAATGAAGGCAAACATGGGTGGATCTTCCGGATGACAAGTATATCCTGTGCATTTCCAATGAAAATAAGCAATGAGAAAGTGAAAGATGCAACTGGGTTACCACGATGTAGCTAGCAGAAGTGATAAATGTTAGAAAATTCAGACTACACTACTGCCAATGATTTAAAAAGATACCTTAGCAGGCAAGGAGAGGGACAACCATGCTATCAGGTTAACCTCTACGACATGAACCTTTTCTAATAAGTGGAAGCATAGCCTTCAGTTTAGACACAATGTACTTATAAACCTCGTAACATACTCATAGATATTAGTTACAAGCCAAGGATGAACGAATTCGTTCTTAGTTTCTGCACCATCATTCTGGCCTTTACCCATGACATTTGTGATATTATGAGATCACAAGTCAGATGTTCAGCTCTCCCACCATGAATACCTCAGACTCACAAACTTGCTCACTGAACATAGCCCATTCAAGCTAATGTCTTTGGACGAGAGCAGTTTGGAAATGACTTTGGATGAACATAGTTTGCAGTGATTGACATCCTTTGATAATTATTGGGGTAATGATCAGATGGACACAGTTTGTAAGTAGCATGTTGAGGGTTGAGTTTAAAGGCTCACCCAGAAGAACAGTAGGTTCTGAATAAAGTTATAGCTTACTCTGCCACAAGCCTCCACAAATGTTCGTCAAATAAAGGTTGTAATACATTATCTAAGGTTTTTCAGCCTAATTCCTTTACAGATTATGAAATGTTTTAATCTTAATCGCATATCAACAATGATATAAATGATGTCATGTCAATAAGATGAACATACTGAAGTAAATGTTTCACTAGATTATTGTGCATCCAAGTTGTGGATTGAAGTCATTTCCCATTCGTATTAGGACACCTTACAACGTTCTCTTATAATGAAAAGGGCGAAATACTTTATGTTGGCCAGAAAAGTTTAGTTCCATACTGGGTATTCACAAGCAAGTTAGAAGACAGTCAGCAAGAGAAATTTAGATTACATGGACATGTGTCAATCAGTGTCCCAGCAACAAATTAGTAGTATATGCTGCCACTGTTCTTTAGATTCATGTGTTCTCAAAGAAAACATATCATGCTTCAAGTTTTTTTTTTAATTTATATGTGATCAAAGACGCTTGAGGTGCTCGCGTATTACTGTGGCCCGTGGTGTGCCAGGGCATGTGTCCATCACCGAAGAAGACAGATATGGACAGAAAACATTCGCGCGGTGAAGGGGGAATCAAAGCACGCACAGGGAGGAGATGAATGGGCAGAGGAAGAAATGAAACACCGCCACCAACGCACGAACACATTTCGTCCATCACTTTAAGCACAATGAGCAGAGGTGAACATGCACATATTACCCTACCCCGGCGCCGGCACTATTGCACGATGCCATTTCAACAGCCACGAGAAGAAAGCGTAGAGGAAGGGGAAGAGATGATGTTTTAGATGAAGACAACATTAAGCCCCCCCTTGACCCGTTTATGCACTCGAACATCCATTCATGCCACAAATAATAGATAGATACATATAGCAACCTTCCAACGCCGGCATTGTCGCTCGATCATTGTCTACATTAAATGCAAGAAGAGGTTACAGGGGAAGGAATGACAAAGAGTGGTAGAAGAAGAGACGGTGAGGGGGGATGGGGAGCTCATATCATCGCTCGACTTATTACAAGATCCACAGAGGGAAAACTTTACAGAGGGAAGGAAAAAGAAAACAGGCGGAGGCCTCACCACCCACCAAATCTTTTCATTTTCTAAAATCTGAAAACTCATATTGCATGGCAACTTTGGTTGAGGTACTTAGTTTAAGTATTGTCTTTAAACATCAAAAAATCTGAAAATTTACTAAAGAGTCAATATTGACAGAGCAATGACAATGGTCCACTGAGAAACCATGTCTCATGACCTTGAAGTCTTGTGGACTGTGTCATGAAGTGCCACTATTAAGTCTGCTAAAAATTATTGCAAAATCAAGGCAGAGCAATGGTAGGATCACTGAGAAATTTATCTCAGTTATCAATGAAATAAGTTGAGATATGTCATGAGGTTAAAAAGCTAACTCTGTTCTAATTGAGGCATGATAGTCAGCCATACTAAGTTCTTAGGGATATTGGCATCTAAACAACGTGTATCCTCTAGATACAAAGTCTGTACTGCACTTGATTGCTCTTAAATTCTGATGAACAAAACGAAAATTGTTGATAAGCAAAAATGAAATCAGAAAGTCTTGTTGTTTAACCTCAATACTATCTGAGAAACTCCTAAGGCAGTCATTGCAAATCAAGTAAAATAAAAGAAGGTTAAACTAGATTCAAATATGAAATTTTGGTTCATTTCTATTAAACTTAAGTGCATTATTTTTCAAAGAAATTTCATTGATAAACTCCAAACACATTAGATTTGAACCATACATCTACATAAGGCACAAATCATAAGCTGGTCATAATGGAAGAGTTTAAATTTAACTCATTTCTGATTTTTGATATTTGTATCAAACTGAGAATCTTTCTTGCACACTTTGATTGGCTTCATCCTTGTGTTTTGATATCATGATCACCCTAGCTATGTGTTTCTACTAATGAATCACTCCTTGTCACTGAGCTGCTCAACTTACGCCATTTCATCAAGCTACCTTCTTGATTAAATCTTTCTCAGTCCCCAAAATGTTGTCAAATGATATTTTTTTGATAATGTCAAAAGGGGAGAATAGTTTAAGAGTCATTATATGGGAGATGCATTGAGGCATACTTGTGCATTCATTGAATTGAATTGATGGCATAATGACTCACAGTGTTGTCATCATAAAAAAGGGGGAGATTGTTGTGCCCCTGTGTTTTGATAGTGTTTTGATAATGTCAACCCTATGACTCATCACTAAATTTCATGTGTTTTTGATCCTTATGTTTCATACATTTTTTGCTCCTTGAGTTTCATATGTTCTTTTGCCCCTTGAGTTTCAAACATTTTGATTCTTGAGGTTCATATGTTTGTGATGCTGTCAAATATTTTTAATAATGTTAATCAATGAATATTCATGACTTTTTGTGAGGTCAGGATCCTTTTGTTCAAAGGTATGGCAATTTGCATGAAAATGAAAAAGCCAAGTCAACTTCAAATGGTTCTGAAGTCGACTCCACCAAGCAGGCTACACCGCCAGGTCTAGAGGGAAAAATGGACCTGTATCGGTGACAAATGCCCCCATATTTGTGACAAATAGGGGCATATCGGTAACAAATAGGACCGTATCGGTGACAAATGGCTTATAAGGGTGAAAACTGACTAGCAGCGCTAAAATCTTGAAAGGCGCAGAAGGAAAGTTGACTCAAGGAGGTTTTGGAGTCGACTCCAATAGCAAAGAAAGTCTCAAGATTAAAGTTGATTTTAGCTACGGATTAAGGGTGAAAAATACACCCTTAAGGGTGACAAATAGGTAGGTAACGATGACAAATGACTGAGTAAGGGTGAAAAATGGCTGCATACGGGTGAAAAGTAGGTTTTGAAGGATGATGAATGGGCTGCTATACTAAGAAGAGAAGAAGTGAAGAAGGAGAAGTCTTGAAGACTTCGAGAGTTGACTGAAGTCAAGTGGACTAAGCCAAGTTGACCAAAGTCAAAATTCAACTATAATCAAGTAACTCTGGTCAACAATTAAACCTCAGTCAAAGTCAATAGTCAACATTGTCAAGCCTAGTCCAAGTAAATAATAAAATAGTCAATAAAATTATGTGGTCAACATGGTCAACAACCTTAGGTCAATACAATCATCACTTGAGGTCAACATTTGTTGACCTCGGAGTCAACACGCATGAGCCTGAAGTGTTCTGCCAGAAGAAGAAGACAACGGTGACAAATGGAACACAAGGGTGATAAATAGATGGCTAGTGGTGACAAATAGATACCTAAGGGTGACAAATAGGTATGTAAGGGTAACAGATGGGTGGACTGGCTGAAATCAAAGAAAACGTAGAAGGAACATCGACTCCACAAGCTGGTAGACTCGACTCCAATTCTGTTGAAGCTGAAGGAATGCAACGCAGAGCAAAGGCAATGGTTGTCCAGGGCCTAAGGGTGAAAAATAGTTACCTATGTCATGCACCGAACAAGCGGAATATCAAGGCGTGAATAGTTAAACGAGCAAGTCGATCAAGAGACTCAGATGATGAGTATGAACAACAAATATACAGAATCACAACTTTATTTCATAATCTGACATTCCTAACAAATATCCTTCAAGAACTTTTGATACTATTCAAATCTAGTACATTCATTTCTAAGTAGATAGATTGGGAAATATCTAATAAAAACTATCAGCACCCTCAGGATTGTGTGTGTGTGTGTGGCTAGGTTGATGTTAATGACCTGATTCTGCGGATGAGGCTATTGTAGAGGGTGTGTGCATGTTTGTGCAACTGTTTAAGGCAACCAGTCTTTTTCTATGTGCAACAATTTGGGTATGGCCCATTTGTGTGGGTGTGTGAATAACTGCGACTAATATAAAAATTTTTTGGTAGATGACAAGTGACAAAGGAAAAGCCATTGCTAAAGGAGAATAATGGCCCATTTCTCCTTAGAAACATTACATTTATGGATAGTACACTATGCTAGAAGGATCTTGTACTACCAAAAATTAGAAGAAAATTACAGAATTTTACAGGATAGAGTAAATGAGGAATTCTTTGGATACCCGAAGGCATGGAGGGGCTGTGTACCTCGAATATTTGCAATCCATATAGGAGATAATGCAGAAAAAAAAGAAGCACTACATGAGTCAAAGGATTTTGTCACATTTCATATTAAAAATAGATAGATAGCAGAGGGGCATCTTCTATTCGATAGTACACAAAATGATCCAAGCTCTAGCAGAAACTACTGGAACTGTACTATTTCTCTACCAAGGTATGACTATCCTGCTCCTCATTTCATCTTGTTTAAATATAATTGTGACTTCATAACGCCTAACACACCAAGAGGACATTCGCACGTTCTAATGAATACCCTTGATTGGATAAAGTACATGGATTTATCTAGAGCACTGGAAAGTTTAATGAAAAATAATTTCTATGAAAAAGTATTCAGGCACAATTTACTTCTCGCATATCCTAACATAGCACCGGATCATTTTTTATGGAAGGTGAGGAGGGTAAAGCCGACTCAGCCCATAACGGGCCCATCTGCAACGAGCCCAATTCGACCCAGGGCCTGCAACGAGCCCAAGGGTGCCCGACAGTCACGGCCCGTAAAGGCGCGGCCCACTATGACTCGGCATCAGATTCGACAGCGCAAGAAGGGCTTCGGCCCAGGTGCAATGACTACCGGATGACTCTCTGGCGACCGATCGTTACCCCCCACGACGTTGGCTTCGACCCCGTAACAGGTGAGCATGCCCCATGAGTGTTGTAAGACTCGTCCAGGGATCGGCCTACTCCGGGGTAATCGCCCCTCAACGGGAAACTCTGGCCACGATCACGGGGAACATTACTCCACTACTTATATTCTTCCCTGCTAAAGGATAGGCCTTCGACACTAGGACAACCCTCTATAAAAGGGATTTTGACAGAGAAGAGAAGGACAATGTGGAATTTCTACCAAAAGCCACACAGAGAGAATAGAGCTACTAGACTTGCTATTACGAAAGAGAGGTTACGCCATTCTACGCCCTAAGAGAGAACCCTTCCTGCACGACCTTACCACCCAATGAGCATTCTCTGAGTGAACACTGGGAGTGGTGAGCACTCATCCAGAGGGTCTACGCATCTCTCAAATCTTCTACAACCGTTGCTGACTTAAGCATCGGAGAGTTGTCCCCTAGGGTAACGCCCAGGGCTCCTTTTGATGCCCTTTGCTTCTGGTGTTTGCAGGCTTCCACAGGTGTCAGATGACTTCCCCAAAAAATATATAGAGAAGGTGGTACATGACATAGAAATCAAATTTATACCTCTACACTTCTTGGCACCGTCTGTGGGAACCTCGAGTGAAAATCCATGACACCCTGTGGAAGCTACCGCAACGCCAACAACCGTGGGAGTGGATCCCATCAGGCCCCCGGTTCCCGCCGGGGATCCCAGCGGGCTTCATCCTCTCCCCAGGTACAACCAGAGGTCGCTGCTAACGAGCTGGCAGAGATGCGCCAGGAAATCTATTTCTTGACCAAGCTATGTCAAGGACTTATCAAAAAGCCTGATGAGGGGAAATGTGCCCCCTTAGATAATTAGCAAAATGGGGGGGCTCCCACCATAGCCAACTCTCGCTAAGTGTGGGAGGTCTCTCACGCCTCTGTTGCAAGAACTCGATGCTCGCGCAGCTCGCCTGCAACAAGAGTGCAGAGCCCACTACATTCCAACCCGGAGATGGATTGGCGACTCCAGTGCATCGACGAAATCGAGGACAAGGTCGGCTACCTAGACGATATCCTCCTCACCGCCAAGAACCGGGGCCTCATCGACAACGACTAGGACTTCCATGCTCCCTTTTTCAAGGAGATCATAAAAGCCCCCATTCCGCCCAAGCTCCATCTATCGTCCTTCACTAGATTCGATAGCACTACCGACCCGACCGACCACACCTGGTCTTCCACTGGGCCTCAGACGCTATGAAATGTCTAGCATTCATCACAACCCTCCGGGAGAATGCCCGGGCATGGTTCGAGTCCCTATCGGCAGGGACTATCTCCTCCTTTCAGTAGCTAAAAAAGCTATTTAAGGAGAACTTCATTGGCTGTCAAAACGTAGCCAAGTCTGCGGTGACCCTGCTCACCCTCAGGCAGGGGCGAGAAAAGACACTTTGGGACTTCGTCTCCTACTTCTAAGTGGAGGCGCTCCGAATACCATGCCTCAATATCAGTATCGTCACCATAGCACTCATTCAGGGGACGCGGGACCACATCCTTCGACGAGCACTCGGAGTTGAAGCCCACCCTCACTAATCTCCTCGCCTTAGTGCAGAAGCATGCGTAGTGCGAGGAGAACATGGTGGCCCTAGGTTGCATGGCCGAAATCGATCAGTCGGACTAGAAGGGATCCGCCAACTCGCCACGTGAACGGCGGAACAAGCAGTAGCGATGAGACCAAGATGGCCACGACCGCCCATAAAAGGTAAGGGGCAATTACCGCAACTACACGCCCTTGACGGCTCCCCCCGACCAAATCTGGATGAAGATCCGCGAGGAGCCATTCCTCAAGTGGCCTTCTTGGATGAAGTCGGATCCGAGCACAAGGAGCAAGAAGAGGTACTGTCGCTTCCATTGCGGCCATGGCCACGACACGGCCGACTGCATCAACTTGAAAGATGCCATCGAGGACCTCGTTCGGCGAGGACTCCTCGACAAGTTCATTGCCAAGGCCGCAGAGAAGTGACGGTGGACCCCTCCGCCCATCGACAACCAACCCAATGGGAAGGAGATCATGATGATCTCTCGAGGGCCGGCCCCGGGTGGAGATAGTGTCAGTACGCGACGACGGTACGCATCGGCTATCAACACTGTGGAGTGAGGTGACAGTGCCCAATGGGAGTTGGGAACACCTAAAAGACCCCATCGTCTTCTCTGATGATAACTTAAATGGTGTAACCACTCCCCATTCCGATGCGTTGGTGGTCTCAGCCACCATCAATCAATGTACTGTACGCCAAATTTTGGTTGATAATGGAAGTGGTCCTGATGTTATTTTGTACGACTATCTTGTGCTCATGGGTGTGGACTTATCCCAAATCATGCCGTTGCACACACCTTTGTATGGCTTCTCTGGCACCACTGTTCATCCGGAGGGACGCATATCCCTACCGATCACGTTTAGGACAGTGCCTAGAGACGTAACCTTCTAGGTGAATTTTATGACCATCCGCACGATGAGCGGGTACAATGCCATCATAGGGCAAGGAATCCTCAGCACCCTTCATGGCGTCCCCTCCTCGTATCATCAAAAGCTCAAGTTCCCCATGCCTCTTGGAGTGGGGGAAGTTTGGGGAGATCAAAGGGAGTCAAGAAGGTGTTACCTTATTAATTTCGATGCGTGATCGACCGCCCGAGAAAATGCTGCCTGAGAAAAAGGCAAGAACAGAAGACCCAGGTCCAAGTGCGAGCACCCCAGCGGAGGACCTGTATCTCATCCACGTGGGGGAAGACCCAAGCAGAATGCTAAGGATCGGAGCCACCCTATCTGAACAAGATAAGGAAGCCTACACCAACTTCCACAAAGCCAACCAGGGTGTGTTTGCTTGGTCCGAGAATGAACTCCCCGAGATCCCTCCAAAAATCATCATGCACCAACTTAAGTTGGATCCGAGCTGCTGCCCGATCTAGCAACGTCGAAGGCGCTACAACCCTAAGGGACATGCCATCATTAGAGAACAGGTGAGTGAGAAATTACGCTCGCGGTTACTTAGGCCCACCCGGTACCCAGACTGGCTAGCAAACGTAGTCCTCGTCCCTAAGAACAATGGGATGTGGCGAATGTGCATACACTACATCGACCTCAACAAAGCTACGCCAAAGGATAACTTCCCCATGCCATGGATCGACCAACAGGTCGATGCTACGGCCGGGCACAGAATGCTAAGCTTTTTAGATGCCTACTCTGGCTATCATTAGATCAGCATGCACGAACCAGACCAAGACAAGACAGCGTTCATCACCGACCACAACATGTATTACTACACACGCATGCCGTTCGGATTAAAGAACGTGGGTGCAACCTATCAACATCTCATCAACCACATGTTTGACACATAGATCAACCGCAACATGAAGGTCTACATCAATGACATGCTCGTCAAGAGCCTTCGAGTAGCCGAGCACCTGGAAAACTTGGCAGAGACATTCGCGACGCTTAGAAGGTACAATATGAAGCTCAACCCAAGTAATTGTACATTCGGTGTAAAGTCAGGAAAATTCCTCAAATTCCTTGTCACTCATAGAGGAATAGAGGCGAACCCTAATCAAATCTGAGTGGTACTGGAGATGAAGTGGTTGGCATGGGTAAGGGTCATACAGTACCTCACTGACCATGTCGCCGCCTTGACTCGGTTCCTATCTCGAGCAGCTGAGAGATGCCTTTCCTTCTTCCGGCTCATCAAGCAAGCCAACAAAACATCGAAGAAGAAAGGGCAGATCGAGTGGGACCAGGAATGCGAGTAGGCATTCGAGGAATTAAAGCGCTACTTGGCAACCCCTCTGGTACTTTCCAAGCCACAAAAGGGGGAGCAACTGCTCCTGTATCTGTCGGTGACTCCGAGCACCATGTGCACCATGCTCGCTTGGGAGGAAGCCAGCATTATGAAGCCCATCTACTATGTAAGTTGGGCATTACAGGGGCCAGAATTCTGCTACTCGTGGATCGAGAAGTTCTCTTTCGCCTTAATCACGGCTACCCGCAAGCTGCGACCGTACTTCTTGGCTCACCCAATCGCCATCCTCACCGATCAACCACTACGACAAATCCTCCAGAACCCCAATGCATCAGGAAGGTTGGTTAAGTGGGCCATCGAGCTGGGTGAGTTTGACATCAAATTTCACCCGAGAACTGCGATCAAAGCTCAAGCTCTCACCGACATCATCGTCGAGTGCACAATACCTACGGAGGACTTACCCGAATAGTCCTCGGGACCAACATGGGAGCTGTACATCGACAGATCATCCTACGCCACTGGCAGCAGAGCAGGACTGGTCCTACTATCACTAAAGCGGATAGAGCTTCAATACACCCTCTGCTTAAACTTCCCGACCATGAATAATGTGGCCGAATATGAAGAGCTTCTCTCAGGGCCACTAATGGCAAAACACCTGGGGGCGACTTATTTTTAAATGTAGTACAAAAAATACTCAACTTGAGTAATTATAGATTTACTTTGAACTATTATTATTATTATTGAGGAGGGTAGTGTCTTCCAACCCACTAAGGTATGCCTAGATGGCCTACCATGAAAGTCCAGCCCTCTGGACCCGTGCCAGGCCAACACGTATCGTGTCTTGGTATAGGCCAAGGCTCAAGCACTGTACTCGCATGCAAGTCCCTTGCCAGCAACCACAACGCACATCCACGGTTGTGTATTAATGGCAAAAGGCGCACCAGCCCGGCAAAGAGAAAGGGGAGGATGCCACCTATGTCGCTCTCCATGACAAGTCAGCCCCACGTCACCGGCGAACCCTGCCACATTAATGATGGAGCTACCCTCACCGGCAGAGGAACGACGCATCCACACCTCTCTGTCTCGTCACGCATGCAGGCAGGGCGGCTCACATCTCCTCTAGCCACGACAATCTAGCGAAAACGACACTCAACCCCACGACGACGGTTTAAATGTGACCCTAGCCCAACGGCCAGGAGGGTATGCTACCTAACTCCCACAAGCTCTCATTCTCTCGCGTTGGTCTCCCTCTCTTCTCGAGTGCTCGCCATTAATGCCCCGCATGTTGCCTAACTTGATCGTCCGAAGATTGTCTCATAAGGTAACTCTCAGAGCTCTTTCTGACCACTTGCTCATGGCTACAGGACCATCTCTGACGAATGCTTCTTTTCTTTTCTCATCAAACAAATCTTTGGAGGTGTGGTTCGTGTTTTAGGTAACCAAACTCGATCGCTACACTCTTTAGCACTGTATGTGAGAACAAAAGCACAAAGCCATGGCACCAAGGATCGGCTATCGCAACATTAGCAACTGATGGGGCACGGTGGGCTCCTACCAAGCCTATCGAGAAGTCGCCAGTGACCACCTGTCCCAGGGAGACCGCATCCAACCCTCCACCCACTCTGCGGCAAAGGACTTGGCCCATATGCGCTGCCAGCTCCAGGCGTTGACGGAGGCTTACCAGGGCCTCCTCGACTAGTAGGTGGAGCAAGACTGCACCAACATGATTCCCCCATCGAGGAGCAGAGTTCAGTCAATAGTCGAAGACCGAGCACCCTCGATCACCTCCGTGACACATACTCTGTGCCAACCCCAGCGTTCTCAATGCCGTTCATCGAGGCCCCTCCACTCTAACCTAGGGATGGCCCACGACTGTGATGCTACGATGATCTCAAGTGCGAGCTCGAAGAGAAGATACGCTACTTAGATGACATCATCCAAGCGGCTAAGATGAAGGATTTGGTCGACGATGACGCTGACTTTCAAGTTGCCTTCTCCCAGGAAATATTGGAGACTCTTATCCCTTAAGAGTTCCAATTGTTGCCGTTCACCTCATACGACACCACCACCGACTTGACCGATCACCTCTATAGCTTCAAGTTCAACCTAGTCTCCTATTGGACCTCAGACACTGTGAAGTGCTTGGCCTTCACCACTGCGCTCCTAGAGAATGCTCGGACGTGGTTCGAGTCTCTCCCAGCGAGTTCTATCACCTCCTTCTAGCAGATGAAGCAGATGTTCAAGGAGAACTTCCACGGCTGTAAGAAGGAGGCCCAATCTGTCGTCACTCTACTCGCCATCAAGCATGGGAGCGATGAGCTACTGTGATTCGTCGCTTGCTTCCCCAAGGAAGCCCTCCTCATACCCCATCTTGACGTCAGCATTGCCACCACCATGCTGGCTCAAGGGACACAAGACAACATTCTTCGCCGTTCCTTCGAGATTCAAGCCCCCAACAGTGTCATGGAGCTTCTCGCTCTGGTGCAGGGGCACGCCAACTACCAAGGAGAGCACAACCACCCTCAGTCGGGCATCCGAGTGCGACCACGCCAAGCGAAAGTACTTAGCCAACCACTCTAAGTACAATCGTAGCAAGAGGGAGCGCCTCGACAGTGATGCGCCCAGAGAGAGACTTGTCCACAAGTAGTACACTCCCCTCACTGCTCCCCCCGAGTAGATCCTCACATAGATCAATGAGGAGCCATTCTTTTGATGGCCGCGTAAGTTGAAGATTGACCCTGCCTAGAGGAACACCAGAAAGTACTGCCACTTCCACGGTGACTACGATCACAACATCGAGGAGTGCGTCTAGCTCTGAGATGCGCTTGAGGACCTCATTCACCAAGGACTCCTCGACAAATTTGTGGCCAAGATAGCAGAGCGACAATAGCCCAAGGATGACATGCCACCCCCCCCTCGACAATCGGCCATACTAAGTGGTAGGGAGGACAACCTATTTAAACATCTCTTTCTTTCTTTTATCTCTTCTGTTACTCTTTTCTTCTGTACGCAACCAAAGTAAGTGTGAGAGGGAAGTAGTAGGAGCAAAAGAGGATGAGAAGAAGAAAGATCGATAAGAACAAGAGTGAGATAGTAGTCTCCAAGGCATAGAAAAAGTCTAGAAGTGTACTAAGTTGATCAAAGAAGTTTAGAAGAGATCTTACAAGTTTTGGGAATCCCGCCATAAAGGTAGGTGTTGGCCTAAGGTATGACAAACTAAGAGAGGAGGTGAGTTAAGAAAGTCATTCATAATAAGACCCATAAGTCAATGTGCGTGTTTGACGTCAGAATGACCAAAAAATATAAGCTGATTGTTCAATTAGATAAATCAATTTAACTATCCATAGATCTGACATCACTTCGAGTATTAGGATGTCTCTTGGTGAATTAACTACCAAGATTAAGGCTGGCAGGACTTAGCCGAATTTTAGTTGGAAAGCCAACTAATACTAGAACTCCACCAATCTTTAGAAGAGACATGTAAGGATCGAAAGGGTGATCTCCAAAAGCAGTATCAATGATGAAATCTAGAGAGTTTCCAAGGGCCTGGTGCAAGAAGATAATGTCATTACGAAATTTTCAGATATTCCATCACCATCCGATGGAAAGAGAAATGCTTTGGTAGTATCAGTACAGAAATAAGAGCAAACACCCTGAAACTGAAGATGCTTTAACCATCATTTAGGGACTACAGTAGAAAAATTTAGCTAAAATTTTATAGATGTCTATATCACATTACTAAATCATACATCCTTGCTCTAAAGAATGCTTCATTAGAAATCAGAACACATATCCATCAGAAACATTGTTGGCTGTATGTTTTACCATACCTGCATCTGCTCCTTGTCAGAAGATATAACAAATTTGTCTACACCAAGGAGATTCAAGGCTTCATCTTTCTTGGAAACAATCGTACTAAAAATAGTGACATGTAAACCAAAAGCTTTTCCAAATTTAACAACCATATGACCAAGGCCTCCAAGCCCAATGACTCCAAGTGACTTTCCTGCTTGGTTCATCTTGTGACGCATCATGGGAGTGTAGACAGTGATTCCTACACATCACAAAGGTGCTGCTAACGCCAATGGGTACTCATCTAGTATCCGATAGCAATACCTGTCAATTTAGGATCCATGGATGTGCATCATCAGCTTATAACATTTTTAGCGTCCATCTATGAGGATATCAATAGGTTATCCATTTTGAAACCTCTTTTTTCCCATTTTCCAAAAGAATTGTGGATCACACCAACAATGTTATTTGATATAAATGGATGTAAAAATCAAGTCCGGAAGGACAGATTTGCACCTTGAAAACAGCTCCCTCCAACACTCTAATTACACTTCAAATTACAAAGCAGCTGGTGGAAGTGAAATTAAGTCATTGTCAAATAGAATGGCCTTCTCACGCAATAACTTAAGGCTCCATTTGGAACCAATTAAATGCAGTTTTCGCAACTCCCAGTTAGAATAGTTTCCACTTGTGCCATTGCATTCATTAACCATCAATTTTCCTGTCATTTTACAAGTACATATTCGAAAAAATGCCGCCTACATTACAATTTTTTCTCTTGAAAAGGGAAAAAACATTTGTTTTGCAATCTTGGAAAGAGAAACATATCAGTGTGGCTTGCTGGTAAACATGATGAGGCACAAAATAAGTCTCATCAGTTCAGGATTGAGGAATTACAGTACATTGAAATGTGGGCAGTTTCTTAGTTATTTATTCAGGCAAATGGTTGAAAATCTTCTATTGACATTTCCTTGACCCCAAAATATATGGATCTACCTCTGGCATTTTGTAAATATCATACAATATCCCACTCGAGAGGGGTTTGTTAGATATGTCAAAAACAACGAATCTCAGAGTCCACCTGTTATGACTGTAATCCAGAGCATGGATAGAAAATAAAGCATACTCTTGATTACAAGTGCAACTAAACTACTATAATGTTCATGTCTCCAAGCTATAATAGTATGGCAGAAAAAGTTCACTGTACTAGGAAAGGCATAAGAATCAAGTGACCACTATTCATGAATAAGCACAAAGGAGGCATGCAACTCCAGCAAATGATTGTAACGCAATAGCAAGAAGTACAGTCATCCAATATTTCTTCTAGATAACACTTGGCATGATTTAGGGAGATTAATTTGATGTTAATTTCTTAGCCCGTCTTTACTTGTTAACAGAACAATAGAACCAAAGTAGACGGCACCTTTCAGGAGCATAAATGAGTTTTCTGGGGTTCTAGGATGTTTTGAGGTATTTTGGGTTACAAAAGCATACTTTGGTAATTTTGCAAGGTTCCACGGTTTAGGGATACTATGGTCATTTCAGGGTATGGGTACTTTGGTTCATTACGGCTCTGACAGACTAACAAACAAATTATTACATACCAAACTGATAGACCATCTTTAGCAACAGATGAATAAACATTAAACATGTCCATATGACACAAACATGACAGTTTATGTTTAGGATGCCCTTGAAGTTAGTTGATGAAACTACTTACAACACTCTCATTCATGCATACTGTAAAGAAGGAGATCTGGAGAAGGCTTTCCAGTTCCACAACAAGATGGTGGAACACTTATTCAAGCCTGATGTCATTACATGCAATATTCTTCTGCATGGCCTGTGCAATGATGGGAAGTTGGAGAAGGCAATCAAGTTGTTTGATTCATGGGCATCCAAAGGGAGGGCAGTCGATGTTGTCTTGTCACGTCTCGGGCGCGGAAGCCTGCCCGCGGCGCGACGGCGCTTTATATAGAACCAAAGCAAGCTAGATTTCTAAGGAATTCTACAGCAAGAGCAATGGCTGGCTCTCGGAAGAAGAGGAGGGCGACCTCTTCTCGGTCGATGAAGAGAAGGCTAAGCTTCGTCGGCTGCACCTTTGCGCTATGTCGACTGTAGACCACCCTAAGAGATGCAAAGTTGATTTTGAGACTAATCTCATCAGCCGAGCAGTCGAAAGGAGCATATGCCTGCCTCTAAACTGCATTCAGATCATGTGTGCCTCAGATGAGCACAAGGTCGAGCAGCTCACTACATTCATCGTCACTTACAGACTATAACACCTGTCCAAGAAAAAGGCTAAAAGGGACAAGTCTATCATCTTTCACAAAGGAGACATGGTCCCACCAGCCTCACCAAAGGATGACTTTGTCTGGTCTAGGAGAGCCGATGATGTCCCTAAAGCTGTCCAGATCTTGGACGACCTATCACCTTGCATTTGGGAGATGTGCCTCAAACAACATATCCCCTAGTGGCAAGGCTCTGCACAGCAAAGGTACTTCTACAACTTATGGATGCCATTGCAGGTCCGGGGGCAAACCCCATCCTCCCAGAAAGACACCAGAGGTCTCGGTTATGACCAAGACCTAGACTTCTGTGTCTACCATGCGGTCCATGCCATAGGACCGGTGCAGCTAGCTGTCGACCCAGTTGTCGCCAATGCCAAGTTCGATAGCTCGGGAGATGAGGGAGAGGAAATCTTAATTCCACTTCCTGCCAGAACCAGCACTCCATGCCTAGCACTCACTGAGGATTCCCCCCCATCCATACGGACGTGGAAGCGAAGGAGGCCTCCGCGGCCTCCCAACCAGTTCCAGAGCTTACCTCGCCACACCTTCCACCTGAGGAAGGCCTCCAGAATGAAGATCGTGAGACATCACCGGCATTGGCAGACAACTCCGACCAAGTCTTCGAAATTTTGGCCAATAGCTACCAGTCCAACGTGTACGGCCTAGGACAACCCTTGTCCGGACCCAGCAGCGACGACCATGCAGTTCCAGTAGCCTCAACCACTGGCTCTGAAGACCCACGGGTGTACGAAGCCGCCATTAATGATGATGACTTCATCGACTTTCAGCCTGCTCCTCCTGAGCTGGAGGACGGCGGCCAAGCAACTGTCGACAAGCTCTTCGAGATCAACCTAGGCGGAGACGAGGCCCCTCAGCCCACATTCCTTAGTGCTCTCCTCACTGAAGCAGAGAGGCAGGAATACAAGTAATTCCTGCTCGAATACAAAGACTGCTTCGCTTGGACATACCAGGAGATGCCTGGGTTAGATCCCTCCATGGCTGAGCATGATCAGGCCATATCTCCCACAGCCACGCCAGTCAAACAACCCCAGCGGCGTATGCGCCACGAGCTGGAGCTCTAGGTCGGGACCGAAGTGTAGATAAGATGGCGGAGGTCGACTTCATCGAGCCGTGCATCTACCCGGTCTGGCTCGCCAACATTGTCCCAGTCAAAAAGAAAAATGGTCAAGTCCGCATCTGCGTCGACTTCCAGGACCTTAACAAAGCCTGTCCAAAGGACGACTTCCCAGTCCCGATCACAAAGACGATGGTCGACATGACCACCGGACATGAAGTCCTATCTTTCATGGATGGGTCATCGGGCTACAACCAGATCCAGATGTCCCGCTGAGACAAGGGCTACACCGCCTTTAGATCCCCTAAAGGGATCTTCAACTACAAGTGCATGCCCTTCAGTTTGAAGAATGCTAGTGCTACCTACCAAAGAGCTATGACCAAAATCTTTGATGAGATGCTGCACAACATCATCGAATGCTATGTTGATGACCTCATCATCAAGACCCGAAGGTGAGAAGATCACCTACGCGATCTGCATCAAGTCTTCGAACGTCTCCGGCAATATGGACTCAAGATGAACCCCATGAAATGCGCCTTTGGCGTGTCCAGTGGCAAATTTCTCGGGTTCATTATCCAATACCGAGGAATCGAGGTGGATCCCAGCAAGATCAAAGCGATCTAGGAGCTTCTGCCGCCCAGTAACCTCACTGAACTTAGGTCACTCCAGGGCAGACTGACCTATATTTGGAGATTTATCTCCAACCTCTCTGGTCGATGCACACCTTTTAGCAAGTTGATGAAGAAAGACGCCCCCTTTATTTGGGACTCAGAATGCTAAATGACTTTCGAGCAGATTAAGGAGTACCTCCTCACTCCTCCAGTTCTGGGAGCACCCATTAAGGGTAAACCCCTCATACTCTACATCGCCGCCATGGACGCTTCATTGGGAGCTCTACTAGTGCAAGTCAACGAGGAATGTAAAGAGTAGCCGCTCTACTACCTCAGTCAGAAACTGATCGGTGCTGAGTACCACTACTCCCCCACGGAGAAGGTGTGCTTAGCACTAGTGTTTGCCGTCAAGAAGCTGCGTCACTACCTCCTGTCTCATCGGGGTGAGCTTATATCCAAGCACGACCCCCTGAAGTTCCTTCTTAGACAACCCGTTCTCTCAGGCCAACTGGGGAAATGGGCGCTCTTGCTCATGGAGTACGACATCACCTACGTCTCAAAAAAAGTAATTAGAGGACAGGGCATGGCTGAATTCTTAGCAGCCCTAAGTGGGGGAGAATGTAACACCCCAAATTTTTCTAAGATTTTTCAAGAATTAAATAAATTTACTAAGCATTTTAAAAGGGCTTAATAGGTCATTAAATGAATTTTGGATTAAGTAAAATAACATGAAAAGGCCCTATATTAACTAAGGGGCTAAGCCCACTTAAACTAGGCCCATAGACCAATTTTTAAGCCCATTAAGCCCAAGCCCACTTCTAGAAACATAACTAGAGTAATTTACGAAATTAAATTAGATAAATAGACCAATCAAAGAGATAAATAGGAGATAATTAGAAAATTCAAAAATTGTGGATAAAGCGCAAGAACGCGATCTATCGTGCGACCGCGTTCTCACAGAGGCGGTCGTGACATGACCGCTACTAGGTTCCAAAAACGTGAAGTTAAGAGTCATAGAAAGATGAGATTTTTAGCATCCAATCCTTTTGGTTCGATGTTATCTGGCATAGAAACTTAGTCTAGGACTCTTGGGGATCGATTCTACTCCAAATTAGGACTCCTAGTTCGATCTAATCTCTTAAACCCTAGGCCAGCTCTACAAATAGGACCCAGATTGACATGCACGAACCCTTGTTTTGGCTTGTGTGGTTTGAAGGTAAGACGTCCTCGTCTCAGGTTGAGTCTTTAGAAGATTTTATTCCTTTTAGTTTTGTCTAACTTCTCTCTAAACCCCATGCCAGGAGATCAAGGCCCTGAGAAGTTAGAAGCCCCAGAAGTTGCTGATTCTCTACAGACTACATAAGAACAAGTGTGTCCGTTTGAGAAAGACCTGAGGATTAGGAACCCTAACTGAGGTAGTTTCAGGTTGATCCTTTAGAATTATATGCTCCAGTTTATATCTTCTAATCGCCCTCCAAATCTCGTGAATTTAGGTCAAGGGGTTAAGGAGATAGAAGGGCGTGAAGTTGCTGTTTCTACACTGGGCGCACAGGTGCAAGGACCTTCTAGCAATAAATTTGAAGTTTAGGGAATAAATCAAAGGTATGCTATCTCATGAATGGCTGAAATATCAAGTTAGGAGTAAAAGTGCTCTCTTTCCTTGAAGTTCCATGCATTGTATGTGGAGAATTTCATGTTTCGTTGAGACTGCGCATTTAAATTCTACTGCATGCATATCCCTGCACCTCTTAACTAAAGATAAGAAATTTGACATGATTCATGACTTTCCATGTACCTTTTTCATTCTAAACATGTTCTTACATGTTATATTTCTATTCCTCATGGTTTTCATACATTATTTGCCATAGCATAGGCCCTACTTGATCCTTTAATCTTCTATCTGTCATAGGTAGAAGGTGATCTCTCAGAGACTGCTACTGTCAAGTAGCGGTTTCAGACTGACCGCTACTATCAAGAAGTGGTTCTTCTAAGACCGCCTTCTTCTTTCTATTTCTGCTTTCTGTTAACCCTAAATAGAATGTAGATTAGCCTTTATTACTATATGTTAAGCCTAAGTATTTAGGTCCAATTCCTAGTTACATCAGTACATTCTTGTTATTGGTCATATTGTGCATCCATCGTGATAGATTTCATGGCCTGCATGCTTTATAAACTTATTTTAATCTTATGTTAATTTCATGCCAAAATCATATAGTTTTATATTAAAGTATTTTTCCCATGGTTTATGAAACATGTTACATTGATGTTTGATCACTATTTTTACACTATTCACTCTCATCCCTAAGTCTTTCTTATGTACATAGCATGTATCCCGATACAATGTTATTAGTTACACTTACACGTGATAGGAACACTCTCTTGGACTTGTGGTCCTCACCATTGGATAATCCTTTCACTAGACTAGGTGATCATGTTTCAAGGCCTTTGTAAGTCTCCGCGAGTCTAGGATTCCCACTAGCACGCCGACCTGGTTGTACCCTAAAAGCCCATTGGTCTAGATTACACTTGAGTTCTCTGGCGTTTTATGTACCCTAGACTAGACGCGGCCTTCAAGTGATCGCTACTTCATGATAGCTATCTTGTCGTGATCGCGTTCTGGTTTTAGCACTCATGCGTCGACCCTTTCCTCTCTATGTTCTTCCAATAAGTTTGCATCTATCCTATCAGCTTCATGGTCGTGAATCAGACTCTTTGGTGATCCGTCATATCGAACCACTCGAAGTACCGATCCATCCCGGCCTCCCAATCTAGATAGACCTTCGGGCCCAAAGACCCGTCAAAAGTGGGAGGATGCGCACGAACGGTCCTTAGGGTCCGCTCATCCTCATTATAATCACGATTTTGCCGTTGAACACGACGGTCACGACCATAAACCCCATTCTCATTATTGGACTCAAAAGCATCCATCTCGAGGACTCGGTGCCTCCTATTATCTACCCCTTGAGCCCTTGAAGCAGCAGGTTACTGAACCGGCTCCTATTGACCATTTGTCAGCGCGGGGTGAAACTCAACTGGGGCTCTCTCTAGGACGGTGACTCTGCCTACCAGACCATGAAAAGACTTGTCTGACTCTTTGGCCCGATCCTCTAAGGCCTTCATTCTCTCTTCCAAGCGTGTGCCTAGGCCATCCACACGCGTACTCAACCCATCCAGTGGGTATACAAGTAACTCTCTAACTCTCACCACCACCCTCCTGTTGGTCTCTCTGGCCGCCCCCTCCTCTCTCGTAAGATGAAGGTCCCTGGGGGGCCTCCTGGAGCCCTGTGAGGCAGTACTCGCCTCACCCTGCAGTGCCTCTCCAGCATCGGCAGCACGACAATGCTCCTCTATCGAAGTGACAAAGAAGCTATCCACTAAAAAGGAACCCGATTGACGAAGTCGCGCCCCGCGCTCCCGTGCCCTCTGGTAGCGCTCCTCGCTATCCTTCAGCCTCTGCTCCGCAACTCGAAGGCCTAGCTGGAACTCCATCACCTGGGCTTCTTGAGCCCTCCTCTCATCTCGATCGTGCTCTACCTCCGCCCTCCTCTCCTCTCTCTCTCTCGCTCCCTTTCTTCTCTCTCTCGCTCCGCCTCCCTCCTCGCCACCTGAAGGGTGATCCTCAGCCTCCGCAACACGACGCCCCAGCTCCGCCTCTAACTCTGTCACGATGGTCATCTGGATGACTCGCTGCTCCTCCAGCTCGGCTATCCGAGCATCACATGCCGCCACGGTGGCCGCCCCGACATCACGCTCCTCCTCAGCCCGGATTGCCCTGGCCAGTGCGTCCTGGACCTCCACCACCTGCCAGGGAACAATCATCTCTCAAAATCAATAAAAGAGCAGAAATGTGCAATGAAGGTCTGAGGCGAGCAAACACTCACCCGAGCTGCAATGTCCCTCTCGGCCTCCTCTGCACGGGCCACCACCCTAGCTAGCTGCTCCTGGAGAGAGTTAACCTCCCGGGGAGGAGCCTGGGAACTGGAAGATGCTCCACCTGTCATCCCCGCTGTTGCTACCAGCTGGGCACGCTGAAACAGAGGAACAAACGACAATCAGTGACTAAGCATCGGGAATCCAGCCAAAAAAAAAAAAAAGCCTTACCAAGATGTCTAGCTCCTGGCGCGTGACGGTCAGTTGTTGTCTAGAGTCCGCCAACTGGGCCCGCAGGTCGGTGATGATGGCGTCGCGGGTGTCCTACATTCGTAAACATGGAGATCACATACATGTGCACATATCCATAAATAAAATAATAATTAAAAAAAATCTTCAATCCATACTTACCCGTACAGGTCTCCCGAGGTAGAGACGCCCCTCGTTGGTCTCCCGGTAGCGCCGCAGGTAGTCGGCGTTGTCCTGTGCCTGCGACACCACTGGGATGCCAGCCCGCTGCCAGTCCTGAAACTGCGCAGGGAAGTGCGTGTGCCATTCCACGAGCTTCGCCTTGCCTCCGATCTTTCGCCCGATGCGGCTCGGATCCTCCACCTCCACCCATTTCTGAGAAAAACTCAGGGTCCTCATTGCCAACCTAAGTCGAAGTGGCTCGATCTCGTTCAGACAGTGGACCCAAATGTCCCGCCCGAAGCGAGGTCGGCCGGCCTCAACCCAAGGCTGGCTCGCGTCGTCCATGCCTGCATAAGGCCTCCACACCACCTGCATCATCACACATGTCAGTTTCTACATTTTTGCAAATAAGATGTTAAAAAAAATCATACCATCGCCTCAGGATACTCTGACAGCTCGTGTCAGAGTGATGTAAGCTGGTAAGAGTGTGGCACCGCAATCATGATAGGCCTCCACTGTCTGGCTAGTGGCACGACTACCAGGTCCCAATGCCTAGCCCTCCCCATCGGAAGGTAGTGATAACTCCACACCTCCATCCATGAAATGTCTAGTTGATTGCATAATAATAAAAAAGAGAGAATCAACTGTGAATAAATTTAATAAAAATTAAATTAAAATACCTGGAGGAATGGTGAGAAGCCACTGACTATCATCTCCCGATCTGCTCCCTGAGACAGATCGGCAATCAGGTGGGCAAGTAGGGCTGCTCCCCACGCATAGTGCTCCACCTGGTCTAGGTCCACGACGATCCCCAGGAAACAACAGTGGATGTCGTCTCCCTTCGTCCCCAGTAGTAGGAGGCTTAACAAGAAGAAGAGGAATCTCTGGAGGTCCCGGTCCACCCGCTCACGATCACCTGCATCTTCGCAAAACGCCCCACGGGCGGCTCCCTCTAGTCGTGCCAAGAACTCCACAGGGCTCTCGCTGATGTGCTAGTAGGCATCAACGAATCCCAGCGCCACCATCAGGTCTGTACGAAAGAGCATCCTACTCTCACGCTCCGTGGCTCTCGTCTCTATCCCCAACAATTCCAGGGCACTCTCTCTATAGTCGGGGTAAGTCCATCCACTGACGGCCTCCCCATCCACCCGTAGTCTGATAATCCGGACTACGTCCTTTAAACTAGGCACCATGTGCCCCCAGGGGATTAAGAACTCCCTGCTCACTGGGTCCCACCTCTCTCGCAACGCCCAGACAAGAGGAAAGTCGAGGCGGAAGGGCTCGATCGACAAGAATGCCCCAAATCCTAGCATCCACTCGGGCACGCTGAAAGTCCGGCAGCCCTCTATATGCTGCCACCACCAAGTACCAACTGATTCGGGTCCTCATCATGCCCTGCACATCATAAAAAAAGGAAAACAAGAACACAACGTCAGTAAGGGCAGGAGGCGACAATAAATAGGATCTCTATTGAGAGAGAAATCATCGAATTAAAACTCTAATCCAGCCACGGCGTAGCAGAGATAGAACAGTTCTACTAGAACTCTCTGTCTGAGAAAACGATCTTACGATAGACCACCACAACCTACTAACGGTCCACGAATGGGCCGCCAGAGTTGGTCGTTCAGCAAAGGATAAGATTTGAAAGTTTGAACAAGACTCTGCTACTGAAAAATGGTCTAAGCTTCAACCGCCAGACAGCCTCTGACGGCCTTACGATAGGCCGCCAGGGCTCAACAGATAACAAAAGATAAGATTGAAAGAAGAACGTTGGCTCTGGACTCTGGCGTCAGCAAGTGGTCTAAGGAGCGACTGCCACACGTCATCAAATGGCTTAATTATAGACCGCTAAGGATGTAGGCGAGGCAAAACTAATGAAAAGTCCACTAAGCTTCATCCAACGGACAAAGAATGAGGAACGAGACCCAACCAAGGAGAATGACCCAAGAAATATGCCCCAAATCGACCAAGATAGTCCAGTAATGGTAGATAACTCGGAGCATCATAAAGATAAATAAGGAGATGACCTAAGTCATTGGTCATAAAACGGGTGTCAACAGATGCCCCTCCTTAATGTCCTCTTTGCAGGGGAGCGAGCGGAGGTAAAGCGGAAGCAAAATGAAACATAGAGATGAAGCGAAAATGCATCAGAGTGGATTGAAAAGTGGGCGTTAAGTCAAATGACACCCGTCCTCAACTAATGAGCGATAAGAATTTTCTGGAAAACTTCGAACCAATCACAAGCAACGGCAAACCTGAATGACGCATGCTTGGAGGAACTAACAACTAAAGGAAGGGAAAACACGACCAACCTCCTCACTGGAACACACAGCTGATAGGCAGCCGGAGCAAAGGAAAGAGATGATTAACTAAACTCCAGATAGGAATCTTAAGCTAACTAGTCCAAGCAGATGGACCGAAGGAAACCTTTCAACTTAGAGTGGAATGACTCTCCTTACTCGAGACCATGGACGTAATTATCCACCATTACTGAGATACCTTGGATAGACTAAGGCACGTGAATGCTCAAAGATGCGCATGATGCATGCTGGGCTAAAGAAAAAAGAAACCATCAAATCGAATGCAAAGAAAAGATAAAATAACAAGGTACTCGAGAATAGTATTGCTAGACTGGATGAACCTGGGTCAGGACACCATCTGCAATCACGGCGTGCAAGATAGAACCATCGTCCCCCAGCCTTTCCAACCTAACGGCCTATCCAACGATTAAACATGTGCACCTAGATCATCATCATTTTTAGTAAAGGGGAACATCAGATCCCAGAACATGTGAATGACCAGACAGTTCTCGAGGTAATATATCGTAGATACCATATAGTAATGCATTAAGGGATTAGGGATCGAGATACTTACCTAGCTTACCTGCCTGGTGAGTGGATGGAGGAACGCGATGGCGTTCATGATTTTTGTCGTAAGAAGGGTTAGCCATCAACAATAATCATGATAATGATCACAAAGCACATAATGGGGCATGAAATATAGTAATGAAAAAAATAAAGCATTTCAATTCATCAAGTCATTCAAGACATAAACGGTCTATTGATCAACCGCTAACATAGAATTAACGATCTTATAAAGAACCGCCAAGCTTCCTCGGTTCACATCCTTCGAGAAAGATGACTCAGGCCAGAAACGGTTGAAGGAAGGACCGCCAAAAGGAATTTGATGGTCTTACGATAGACCGTCAATTTTCCTGGGCGTTCAAAAAATAAACCAAAATAATCTCCCCCCCCATTCACGCAAACATCTCAAACCGAGCAAAACCCATACCGAGAGACCCTCCGACGATTTCGGCGATCACTCACCGTCGACCACCACCAGCGACCACCGCCCATTCCACCGAGATGGCAAAGAGATGAGCAATCTGTTGTCTTCAACGGCGGTTAGAGGATGACAACTCACCTCCGACAGCTGCGAACCCACCGGAGGAAGAGAGAGCGGCGGCGGCCCAAGTGGAAGGAGAAGTTCTCGCGGCGACTGAAGGTCCTAAGGAGGCTGCCGATGGCGAGGAAGAGGCCATGGCGGTAGAGGAGATGCCGGAGAAGGCAAAAGGAGGTCAGACCTCCGAGGTAGGCCACCACCCTAAAAACCCATTTTTTATCCATTTAAGCCCGTGCATGTGTGTGGGATGGGATGGAAATGGGTCTGGGGACCCAATGAAGAAGTTTGTAGGCCATTTGGGCCACTTCCAAAGCTTGGGGGAACGAAGAGGATGACGCCCAGCCACTGGGAGTGTAGCGGTCATTCCAGTGACCGCTACAGTCTCAGACGGCCCAACCCGGGTGCGCCAGAGTACTCAGATGGCCCAACTGTGGTGTGCCAGAGAAACCAGAGATAGAAGTGTTATTTTTATGTTTTTGCTCGATTTGATTTTGTTTGTTTGTTTTCATTTATGTTAAATGTAATATAAAATGTGATGCAATGACTGACTCTATGTTCTAAATGTGTGTAGGGGAAAAGGAGAACCCGGATTTCATGGCTTCAAGTTCGGGCGGTGTACCAGGCACTGCACAAGATTTTCTATATGGGAAATTCTTTCCTTGAGCGAGGAAGCTCGCCAAGCTATTATTGATGCTCTGCAGTCACTGGCTCAGTATGAAGCATTCCTAATAGAGGTTAACTCCGGGCCAACTGTTACATTTACAGAGGATGACATGTTAATTCCTGACCCCAATCACAACAGGCCACTATATATGAGGGGGTATCTGAACTGTCAACCATTAAGCCATATTCTGATAGATCCAGGAGCTGTTGTAAACATCCTACCCTACCGCATCTATCAAAAGTACTATTTTGATCTGCACCTCACCAAGGTGAGAGACATGAGGATCACTGGCTTCAATCAGAAGTGTGAAACCCCGCTCGGAGTAGCAGAATTCAGCCTTACATTGGGTGATTTCACCACTACAGTGCAATTCTATGTCATAAATTCCAATACTACATACAAGGCCCTGCTGGGATGGCCTTGGCTACTTAGGTATTAGATAGTATCCTCCACACTACATCAGTGTATCAAATACTACCATAATGGCAGGGAGGAAAGGGTGTTTGCAGACTTGCATCCCTTTGAAGTGCATGAGTGCCACATGCTTGATGCACCATTCTACATGGAAGTCTCCCGAGAGGTAAAGAAGAAAGAAATTCCTACAAACCAGAAGAAACAACGACGGCAGTAGATGACTGGTTCCCTCCACCACCTCCAGGCTACATGAAACAACATGAGGTCTCCCATGTCTCTCACACTGGGGACTTTGCACGAGCTGCACCACCGACTATCTATCCTAGGGAAGATGATGATGATATGAAAGAGAAATTCAGGCACATCAAAATCCCATAGGGGTTATTCAAACCTATCCCAAGCCTGGGATGCCAGACAGTGCAACCTTTGAAGACTATGGAGGTCCCTCATTTCTGCGAGCCTCCTATAATATTTTATTCCGGGGAACCTCCTGATGAAGATGATTAAGATTGTTTGATCCCCGAAGAAGTAGCAAACTAAATGGTGCCAATAGCAAGCCTAGATTACACCACACAGTGGGTCTCCCAGATGTTCACCAGGATGCAGGTGCCTTCACTGCAACCCGCTGGCTAGAAAGAGGCATTCTAGAAGCTCTGGGATCCGCCCTGTATTACTAAAAATTACTCGTCACCCATGGCTGGGTTACACTATGCAGGAGTATTATGAAGTAGAGGTTGATGTTATCTCTACCTTCTTCACCCACGAAGACCCTTTCGAGGTTGGCCACGATGAATACCCTCCAAGGGGTGAAGAGATTATGTACCGCTCTGTTGTTAGTGGTGAAGCCCCAAACAGTCAGGAAAGTATAGAGGGACAAGATGAAGCGACATTGCACCGATGTTGGGAAGATTTGTTCCACAAGGAAGATTTGTTTCATGCTGAAGCTGAATTTGATACAGGAATGCCTGATGAAGATCAAACCTACTATGAAGAAAAGGAGTGCCTGGAATTCGAGCACATCTTGGAGGAAGTTTGAGCTATGCAACAACTGGCAAGCACTACAAAAGAGCTTTTACCTGTAGACCCTCACCAGGCAGAAGTCTATGTATCGGGACCACAAGAAGAGATGTCGAGACAGCAAAGCCAAGGTGAACTAGACTTGGTGGAGAGTCTGGTAACTCAACATCACAGCAAAGATAATAAAGGACAAATCCCTCTGGTCACAAGAAGCCAATTTGAAGAAAAACAGCAAGCTATGGCTCACTTCAAAGGTTCACTATCAACTCATACTTCACCTGAAGAGTTGGAAGTCTTTGAGGCTGAAGGAAATTACACCAATGGGGTCTTCGCCGACTTGCAAGACGCTCCACCTAAAGTTGAAGATGGCGGTCAAGCCACCATTGATGAACTGATAGAGTTGAATCTGGGAACCGAAGAGGACCCAAGATCGACCTTTCTCAGTGCCCTGTTGACACCGAAAGTAGAAGAATAGTATATACAGTTCTTAAAAGAGTTCAGGGATTGCTTTGCCTGGACATATGAGGAGATGTCAGGTTTTAGCCCCACTGTAGTACAACATCTGTTAGCAATCGACCCAAAGGCGGAACCAGTAAATGAGCCTCCTAGACGGATGCACCCTGAGCTGATTAATCAAATTAATAAAGAAGTCTACAAGCTCATTGATGTGGGGTTTGTTGAAGAAAATGAATATACAACATGTTTGGCAAACATAGTGCCCATAAAGAAGAAAAATGGGCAAATAAGAATATGTGTCAACTTTCGGGACCTCAACAAAGCATGCCTGAAAGATGATTTTCATGTGCCAATCACTAAGGTGATGATTGATGCCACCACAAGCCATGAAGCTCTCTCATTTATGGACGGGTCGTCTTGGTATAATCAAATTTAGATTGCCGAGCAAGACAGGATCCACACTACATTCCGCACTTCAAAAGGAGTATTTCACTATAAAAGAATGTCGTTCGGCCTCAAGAATGCTGGCACTACATATCAAAGAGCTATGATGAAGATATACGATGACATACTCTACAAGAAGGTGGAGTGCTATATTGATGACCTCGTGGTGAAGACCAAGAGAAAAGAAGACCATCTGCAAGATGCCTTTCTTTTCTTCTTTTATCCTTCTCTTCCTCCTTTTCTTAATTGATTTTCTGTGTGATTCATGATGGGTCCCTTTCCCTAGTCTCTTAACCATTCTCTGTTCACTCCTCCCTCTAGTACGGTTGCTCAAAACACTCAACCATGGTTCAGTCCGATCCTCCTCATATTGCCCCTGGTTCTCTTCACCTTGGTTATGGCATTGTACTATTTATATTTCATTTGTTCGTTGCTCCCTTTAGTCTTTTAACATATTATTATTTCTGATAAAAATTCAGCAGCATCTCCCCTTGACCCTGGGCATAAGGGAGATATGAGGAACGTGCCCACATGGAGTGACGGAACCCAACAATTGGAGGTGGGCATCCGAAGACGGCAACACCTTTAATAAAACATCAGAAAACCTGAGAAAACCAATGGAGGGAAGGCCTCTCTAAGGCTGGTCAAGGGCGTACCGGCCAAAGACTGTGCCGGTGAAGAGGTATGGGGGTCAAGGCACCAACCAGGGAGGCTGTGCCAGGTTAGGAGCGTACCGGCCAAGGAATGGCTAGTGTGCCGGCGGAGGCATCTGAGGGTGGTTCAAGGCCAGTGTTAGGGAGAGGGCCGTGAGGCCTGGGGGTTTGGTTTAGCTGGCCAGGGGGCTTTAGCTGGAGGAAGAAAGGGCAGGGGTTGAGAGTTTAAGGTGGTTTGAGGGACAAGGACCAACAGTGGTGTTGGGGCTTGGGCTCTCAGAGAAGGAGAAGGGGCTCCCCTCCATGACGAATGGGCGAGGGTGAAGGTCAGAGATCCCTCAAATGGAACCAAACCACTAGGCGAAGAAGAAAGACGGTGGAAGAGCACACAGGGGAGACTCGATCCAACGAGAAACAACACCAACGATGAGAGTATGAAAAGAACAAAAGATAAAGGGTCTTATTCATGGCAAATGAGAACCAAATACATAAAGCGTAAGAAGAAGAAGAAGAAAAGCAAGGAAAAGAAGAAAAAGAGAGGAATGGGAGTTGAACAAAGGCGACGGCCCCCTACTCTTCCCCTTCCCCTGCTACATTTCTCCCTCTCTCTCTCTTACTCTCTTGCTCTCTCTTTGGTGGTGATCGTCAGAGAGGCTCCTATGACGGTGCCTCTTCTTCTTCTTCTCCTCTTCTCTCTGTGTGTCTTCTGTGTGTATTGCTCTCTCTCTTCTTTTCATCAGAGAAGAAGGGGTTTTTATACCCCAACTGCATGGCGACGTGGGCAGGCCGACAGAGGTGGGAAAGAGGGTGCATTAATGGGGATTTGACTTCCCCTTGTCCCCATTGATAGAGGAGTAGCTTGCGTGCCTCACTCTCGTGTTGCCATGTCAGCCGTCCTACTGCGCCCTATGAATTTGTAGGGGAGTGGTATGAGATCCTCCCTACCGGATGGGTCGTGGGGAGAGCATGCTGCTGAAGAAGTAGACCATGTTGTTGAGAGGCATTTAGGGTGTGCTGGCGAATGGGATGCATGGGCATGCCATCGAAGGGCGGAAGAAGCATGCCGTTGAAGGGCACTTGATAGTGTACTGTGGGAAGCTTTGCAGGCATGCCGGGGAAGGCCCGTTGGAAGCGCACCGTTGAAGACTACCCTACAGCGTGCCGGTGAAGGGTCCTGGGGTTTGCCGCTGAGGACCGCTGGGCAGACTGCTGAAGCCTGCAAGGGCGTGCCGTCAAATAGCCACTCGGCGTGCTGTTGAACAGGCACTGGGGCGTGTCGCTGAATGGCCGCTTGGGTGTGCCGTTGAACAGGCGCTGGGCGTGCCGTTGAATAGGCGCTGGGGCATGCCGCTGAACAGTCGCTAGGGTGTGCCGTTGAACAAGCGCTGGGTGTGCCGTTTAACAGGCGCTGGGGCGTGCCGCTGAACATGCGCTGGGGCGTGCTGCTGAAGGGCCTGGGGTGTGTCGTTGAAGACCGGCCTTGAGCCCGTTTCGTGCACAAGTTGTGGTTCATTTAATTTTTCTTCGGGGCCCATGGACTATGGGCTTCTCGGGGGTTGGTTTCTCTTCGCTGTCGTGACTCCGGAGATGGCTTCACGATAGTGTGTTGTTCGTTCGGAGAGTTCGGATGGCCCATCCTCTCCACAGTTTCTTCGGTTGAATTTGCTTGTCGATGTTGGACTAGTTAGGACACACGGACATGCAATTTTACACATCCACAAAGGCGTACTACAGCTCTACTCCTTCGGGGGACTTCAAGACGATGCTGGCACCACTCCTGGCCGAATTGGAGGATCCATCGAAGAACAATTCCCAGGTTGGCCCGAGCTCGGATGGAGATTTCTCTTCGGTCGAGATGGTGCTCTCTACGATGAAGTCGGCGAGCGCTTGTCCTTTGATAGCCGAGTGAGCTCAGTACGAGATATCATCAGCCCCGAGCATAATGGCCCACTTGACGAGACGTCCTAAGGCTTCAGGGTGAGTGAGGATCCTCTTCAGTGGTTCGTCGGTCAGGACTATGATGGAGTGCCCTTGGATGTAGGGTCGAAGGAGCTTGACGGAGGTAACCAACGCTAGCACGAGTTTCTCGATTGTGGGGTACCTTCTTTCATCTTCATGGAGCACCTTACTGGTGTAGTAGACCGGTCTCTCGACTCCTGAATCATTTCTGACCAGGACCGAGCTAACTGTGGATGGGGTTGCCGAGAGGTAGAGATGTAAGGCTTCACCTGAAACTGGCTTGGATAGCACCGGGGGTGAAGCCAGAAACTCTTTAAGCTCAGCAGACGCCATTTTTGATCCCCTCAACAATTTTCGTACACCGGAGTGATTAATGGAGGGTACCGCTCGTACCTCCGGGATGGTTCTTTGTGCTCCCTGTCTCGGTTCCGCCTCTTCCACGAGCCCGAGCTCGGCTCGGACGCTCGCTTCTTGTCCCCCTCTGACCCGAGCCGATTGCGCCTCGGCACTCGCTGAGAACCTCTTCGCACTCAGTATGGCGTAAAGCCAGAGTCACTAGCTCACCAAGGGTTGAGGGAGGGTGAAGGACAAGTTCACGGTGGAGGCTCTCGTCACGGGTGCCGCCGGTCAGTGTAGTTGTGGCTGAGGCAACGTCCAGGCAGGGGATCCGCAGGGCTTCTGACTTAAATCAGTTGATATAAGCCAGAAGGCTCTCCTCTTGAGCCTAGTTGAGAGCCAACAGCCCCACTACTGACCTTGGAGGGCTGCTACCGGTGAAACTCTCCTTGAACACTCACCCAAATTGCTTGAAGTCTCGGATGGATCCGTGGGCGAGGGCCCGGAACCACGCTTGGGTGCCTTGGACCAAGGTGGTCACGAAGGCTCCGCACTTGATGGTGTTGGATGCCCCGTGGAGGGTCATCAGAGTGTCAAAGCTGTCGAAGTGGTCGGCTGTCGGCCGAGTCGCCCTGGCCATCATAAGACTTCAAGGTTGAAATAGAGATTCTGAGAGAAATCTTTGCCTTCAGGATGCAGTCGAAGAACGGGGGTTTCTCCTCGTCCTCCGCTGAAGGGGTCTTCTGTAGGGCCCGTAAGGTGCGCTCCTGCTCTACGAAGCGTCTCTCGAACTCTGGCAGTCGGAGGGACAACTCTAGTTGTCGCAGCGCTGAAGGGCTATTAGGGCGCGCCGGCTGGTTGTCCTGATGTTCCCTGGGGACTTTAGTCTTCAGGCGTGGACGGTGCCCCCCATGTTTCGCCCTTCTTGGCGTGGAGGAGGCCTCTTGCTCTAGAGGAGGGGCTTGCGAAGGTCCTCCTGACCTGTTATAGATAAGCCACCGCCCTTGGAGAGTGAAGCGGCCTCTGGTGGTTTGTTGGGACGCATCACCCTAGGGGGGGGGCTTACGGGGGGGACGCACGATCTTTCCTCCCTGGCCGCCTGAGTCCTCAGGAGCTCCACGAGGACGTCTAGTTTGGCATTAAGGGTTTGGAAAGTGTCGACGTTCCCGGTGGGTGGTAGTCCCACGGCCGCGGGCGGAGGTGGTTCGTCGGTTGGGGTGCTGGCGTTGGAGGGGGGATTCTGTGAGGCCTGAGAGAGGCCGCGGCCCCTACGGCCTTGCCCTTATCACCGACGGACCTCCTCCCCGTACTCTTTCGCACCATACTGGCTCTTTGATCGTTTCCTATAGACGGCGCCAGATGAAGAGGGGCGATCTCGCGCTGGCCCTGAGCTAGAGCAAGTGATCGCCGCGTTGAGACCTGCAAGGAAGGGAAACGGATCAGGGGGCCCAGGGATGGTTCCCTGGGGAAAAACCCTCCGATGCCTAAGTCAGTAGAGCAGTGGTGGAAGCTGTGAGGGGAGGAGGAAGAGGTTGCGCGAGATCCCTCTCCACCAAGGTGGTGAGGAAGTTCCTGCTCAGGGAGTTTAGGCGTGTCAAGCCTTACCTTTCGCCGGAGGGAGTCCCAGGTTTAAATAGTGCATCGGCCTTGTGAGTCCCGTAAGTGGAGGAGTTTCGAGTGGGGGTTACGTCCTCGACGTGGGATCTTTTATAGCCTTGAGGGATCATGGCCTCCCTTATCATCATAGACTCCTAGTCATTAAAGGGCTCTCAATGACTGAGTAGATAAATAATCATCAGTCGACCCAAGCGTGGAGGGTGCAAGCTCGTATCCGAGCGATTGGCATAGCTTAGGAATAGCTCGGTCGAAGAGGGTGCAGAGTGCTAGCCCTTAGCCTGGGGACGGGCGTAGCTTGGGCGTGTGTCTTCCTTCTACCGGACTGACTCTCAGACTTCCGAGCCTAATGGCCACCCAGGAAGTACTTATTTCTGAGTTATATTATTGGGCTTTCACGGTAAGTGGGCCCTATGGGGCTGTCACTTAGATGAGCTGGGCCTCATTTGGTCTTGCTGGACCTACTTCGGCCGCTCTTAAATGGGCTACAAAAATCCCCCTCTCCACTTGTCCCCCCTACTTCCGAGCCTTGTCAGGCTCAGAGGAGTAGCCGTTGGGTTTTGGACTAGCATGGCTCGGGCGGGGTGAAAATCTGGCGGTGTTAAGAAGCCATGTGTCATGGTCACCTGGGCCCGTAATAATGATAATCATGATAGATTTGAAACGAAGTGGCCCCCTTTTTCTTGGAGGTTGGAACGTCGTGCCGCCTTCCGCGAGGGGATATAAGCATTGTGTGCTTGCTGCCATTCCAGACTCCCTCCGCTTTAGGGTTTTGCTCTCCTTCGTTCTTACTTTCAAGGCTCGCTGATGCGCCATGGGGATACGGTGGAAGAGCAGAGACTCGCAGTGGCGTTCACAGAGTTAGCGGAGATAACCGCGATGGTCATCTGGCAACTTCCCCTTCCCCCCGAGTGTTCAGAGTCTTCGGTGCCTTCTTCTTCAAGCTCCTCTTTGGATTCTATGGCGGATCGGCATCCGGAGATCGAAGAGTTGGAGGGCGCGCCCGAGGTGAGAGTGGTGGTGATACCACCGGCTCCGACTTGCAGCGAGCTGGGGGAGGCGGAGGTGAAGAGCTTAGAGTACCAGTTCCATCTGCCTTGGCAATATTGCCTATCCCACATTTCTTTTGTAGATTTGTAAGTGGATACTCTTGAGTATTCTGTGGGGTGGATAGCGCATTGCATTATATTCATTGCGCTCCAATTAACTGTGGATTTCTTAACTTGGTCAGGGGTCTAGGTATCATCCACCTCTAGTAGAACAAAAGGACCTCTACTAACAACATGCAAGATCAAATGATCCTGGGCCCAAAGAAACACTTCCATTCTATTTTTCCAGTGCAAGTAGTTTGTTCCATTGAAGAATGGAGGTCGATTGATGACATGGCCTTCAGCTATGTAACTGCGAGGGACATTCCCCTCGGATCTCCCCTGGTCATTGGACCACATCTCTAGGGAACCTGCTCAGATACCAACTATTGAATGGTATGAGAGGATCTAGAGGGGAGTGGGTGAATAGATCCTACACTCAATCTTTGGCCACTTTAAGAAATTAAGAAGACTGAAATCAGTGGAGCCAATTCAACCACAGGACTGAACTAAAATGCGGAATACTATCAGTGGAATGAAATGAAATCCACTTGATAACTCAGAGCACCTGTGAAGAAGGGGTAGAAGAAATGGACATCAAGCATCAAACCACAACACTAGCAATTTTAAGGTGGTTCGATTGCCACCAAGCATGCTTACGTCCACCCCTTACTAACTTGGTAAGGCTTCCACTCTTTGGCCAAAAGAGACACATACACGTTGGGGAAGCCAGTAGAACATGGGGACAAGCCCCCCTCCCACGCACACATACGAGGAGCAAGCTCCTGACGCTGCAACACGCAACACACGGGGACAAGCCCTAAATAAAATGAAAAAAATGAAAAGACCAAAAGCATACGCTACAACACGCAGCTCACATCGGAATGACTTAACACACACAAAGGAGTTCTGAGATTAAGAAAACAAAATAGTAGAAACAAGAACATAACTTTAGCAGAATGAGAAACTCAACAAGACTACGAAGCAGATCGAGACTAAAAAACACTACTGACTGGTTTTTGGCTGCACGCTTTCTCCTCCTCCCTTCCTCTCAAACCTTCTTCTGGAAGCTCTGGACAAGCATTCTTTCTACCTCTCTTCTCTCTATCCTTCACGTCCAAGTCTTCTCTAGGCACTACCAATAGCTCCAGCAGCCAGAGTCTTCATGTAGAGGGCATCCAATTTATAAATGCAAGAAGCATAAAATTTCCCTCCACGGTCCTGCCATTTGATTGGCTGAGTAAACTAGGTATTCCCATCTTCTTCCTCATTGGTTGGCTGCAGAAAGGACATCCTTTCATCCTAAAGACTTTTCTAGACTCAAATCTTATTGGCTAACTCAAGGGGAAAGGACAATAGAGAAAAAGGCATTCCTCAATTGATATATTGATAGATCTTTCTCCCAAAATGTGTCCATACTATCTAATGATGATAGACGATAGCTTTGAGTCCTAGGATCCCCTTTACAGACCTTGAAACATGGGATTTGGAAGTTTTTGCCATTGACGATCGAGGACGTGATAATTTGATGAAGAATATTTTATTAAGGAAGACCTCTTGTGCATCGACGCACTAAGCTCACTGTGTCGTTATTTGAGCTGCTCCCTGTTTGAGCAAAACAGAACATGAAAAATGAAGGGTCGACACCAAGGGTCGACTATGTTGGCTTGGCTGAGCTGCGAGCTTGGTTGCGTCGATGCATTAGCTCTTTGGAGTCGACGCGGCCAGTGTCGTGCTTGAACTATTTGGAGGATAACACGTTGTGCGTCGACACAGTGAGTGGGATGCGTCGACACATCCTTCAAAGAATGCATCCATAAGGGTTTCTAGGAGAGCCTTGCGTCGACGCCCTGAGAGGCCTACGTCCACACACTGGTTGAAGTGCTCTTGAAGTTAGATTTTGTAGCTCCTTTGGAGCCTACACCGCAATGAGATGGGGATGACGCCGCTTGAGTATTTGCCTTGGCTGATCTTCCCTTGGTGAGAGAAGGGGTCGACGCTACATGATCATGAGGCCGATGCAGCTGATGACCCATTTGGACTTTTCTTCCTCTTTTGATAAAATGAGTTGACGCATCCTATGGTGGGGTTGACGTAGCCTTTAAACTTTGTTAAACTTCTTCACACCTTGCCAAATAAAAGGATGTTTCATGATTTTCTAAATCAATTGGCTGATGACTTATAGTGAAACATCGTCAAAACACAATTTATACAACAGTGTCCACATGAAGGGCAAGATGGATTTCAAAGCAGCCATGATAGACATCATCAAAAGTAGGTTGTTAATATTCATGGGCCACAAACTACCATGACATCCAAGTGTGAAGGAATATGAATTTGAACCATAAGCAATGCAAATTATTAGCAATGAATTCATCATCAAGTCAGCATAACAACTTTATCATGAATTAGGCATCTGAAATTTTGAATTCTGGTTGTAGGCGGAGAACTTGATCCGAAGATCATCTCGCGCAAAGTGTTGTCTTCCTGATAGGCTTAACCCATCATTTCAATAGCCACTTTTTGATATACCAGAAAATTCTTGTCAAACAAATATCAATTAGACAATCATTTCAGATTTTCAATTTCGTTGTTCTTCTCATCCCCACCCCTCGCCTGGCCGGCTTATAGCCCATCCCTGTGCGGAGGTAGTGTTTGCATGTAATATTTTAACCCCTACCCCTCGTTCAACCCTCCTACGAGAGGAGTAGTGGTGTATACTTTAAACTTTGAGGTCAAGTGACATCGACGCATGTGCGGCCATCGCACATCCCCTAATCACCTTCATCTCTGGTCGGAGTCGGATTCTTCAAGCCGGTTAGGTGAGCCCCTATCCCTCCGGGTTGCTCCTATCATCCCTTATCATTTCTGAGCTCTGTCGGTGAGGAAGAGAGCGCCCATCCCCGGTCGACCCGCCACCTCGAGTGGCCATCGCGGGAGTGAGAGCGAGTGATACCCGTGCCCGTGAAGGCGCGTAGTTTGCCCGTTTTTGTGGGAACCTCCATATCTCGGGGTGAGATCCCCTCTTGGCCCCGTACTTACCCCAACCATTAAGGGTCTAGTCCCCAGACTCGACTTGCCATCCCCGAGTCACCCCGGGAAAGGGACGTGCATCGGGTGAGCTTGTCCGCCAAAATTGGGTACAGACCTTGGCTAGTGTGCTTGCGCCCTCACACTTTCTTTTTTCGGGTTGAAAGTAAAACTAAATTTATGTAGCATCTATCTGTATTAAACCATAGGATACATACTAATATGCTATAAATTCTATTTATGTCCAGCATCTGTTCTAACAGCCATGGATGACCACCTACAAAATGCTTTAAATTCCAATTGGAGATCGACAATCCAACTCCCAGCTGTCCTCCTGAGAAGGTCAACCAGTCAGGGGAGACTATCTATTGGAGGTGACACCGCCGCTATTGCTGACTTATTTGGCATCCTTTTATTAATTAATCATATAATGCCCGGAAACGTCAAAATTTCCTACTGGATCAAGAATCTAAACAAGCACCTGCTGAAGACCTCAGCAAGTTGAAACCTCTTTTAATTGAGTCGATTGAAGCACATTTGGGGACTCCTCGGATCTATATGGAGGCCACTATAATGACATCTAAAGGCACCTACGTGCTCACTTCCTAGGAAATAAACAAGTAGACGAACGCGTTTGGTATTTTTATGAGATCCTGAGATAAATGATGAGGAGGGACTCAGACCTTGTGGGTCAAATGGTGTTTTTGAATCCACGTGTGCCCAATGTCTGTGGAGAGACATTGAATTGATTTAATGGGATAATTATGAGATTACATGGTTATGTGTCTATGCATCTGTAGGATGCAACTTCATAGGGCATGTTTGTTTGCGTAGACCTTGCCTTCGGTAGCTTAACAGTCTCAAAACCCATTCTGGAAACAAATCGCCAGTCAACATGCCAATGCAATCAGAGACATCATTGCTTCAGCAAATCAGTTTATCTCCACTCTTCATACACAGCTTCCGGATCGCAAATGAGAGAGAAAGGGTGCAGTGCACTGCATGGGGATTTCTGATTGACAAGAAGAAACACGGTGGAACACATTGTGTGTGTGGCAGCCACCAGCTCAGGAATGGTGGTTCAAACTTGAACTTTGGGCCAGCTTAAAGTTGCAAAAATGGTCCCGCAGGAGCAGGTTGTATTCTCAGAGACCTCAGAGGAAACACCCTATGGGCGGGGGCTATCTGTTTAGGCGAGGAAACTCCACTCGTTGCAGAGGCTACAGCTGCTTGGCGTGGGATTGCTGCAATTCAGAAACTACGAAGTAGAGGCTTCAAGGGAGTGTGGAAGGGGACAATCTCCAGGTCAATTCGCATGCACCAAGTTTCAGGCAAGGACCACCGATCAGCCTAAAAGATGAACACAGACACTGAATACATAACAGCAAGGCCTCCTGCCGTCAATTTGTATACATATGTTGGTTATTTACAACTTCCTCGATGTCAAAGAAACTCTTTCTCACCATGTCTTTGCATTTAGTGTCTCCCACCACTTGGGGTTCCACAGGATTTGCCGACGGTTTCAATACAAGAATGGCTTTTAATATATTATGATTTCCCTTAAAGAACTTCATACATACAAAAGACAGTTTACATGAGGCTATGCTAGCAATTTCTAACATCTACTATCGAATTTTACACTAAATAGAAGACTAAAGGCAAGTTGAAAAGAAAAAAAAAACAGAACTCCATGCTTATCCCAAATTCCCAATCTTCTTTTCCACTCTTTAATCATCTTCCTCATCATCGTACACATTCCTACTTGGGTTTTGAACCCCATTGCCTCTCGTCTCATCTCCAATTTCAGCATCACTATCTGCAAGCTCAGCTGAATTCCCTCTGTCATCTGCTGGACTGGATGTTGGAAGCTGCCCTGAAGGTTCATCATCTTCTGATTCAGACCATGCCCGTCTACGTCGACTTACAGCTGATGAAGGTTCTCCCTGCAACATAGAGGTATAAAAGCCAACTCTGTTAGCAGCTGATGTTATTGTAGATACCAATTACCAAGTAGACACAAGGGCTTTCTTTGAAAGGGAGACAGGGCAATACCCAATGGAACTATAAAAAAGTCAATTTTCTCGCAGCAGAAAACCAGTGGATAAACAATCTTAGTAGGCACAGTAACTTAATTGGTTGTACACTTGCGCAACTCAATTCAGGCAGTAAAAGAATTGGGTACTAAAAAAGCGCTGCGCGAGCCCAGGCTCGATATGACAGCTCAACGGAGTATCAAGGAGAATCAAATGCGTTCACCTTTCATCCGCACCAGGCGTTTGCCTGCACCGACGCAATCGGTGCCATCGTATTTCCCGCCCTACCCCTCACCGCACTCGTCCGCTTAGCGGCCACTGTATTTCGAATTCGGATTCACACAATCACCGGGTTCGCAATCGGCATGCAATCGACACGGCTCTAGTTACTGCCGCAACGAAATGCACGCTGCCTTATGTCGGCTATCCGCCGGCAGGGGATGTTGTATCCAGACGATTTCCACGGCCACCGCCGCAGGGATCATTTCCATTTCAAAACAACGGAGAGAGACGTAATGAAATTCAATTCCAGCCTCAAACTACTACCGATGGCAGCGATGATTGCAGCCGCTTTCAGCGCTCAAGCCGCAACGAATTGGGCACAGACCCAGTCCCATCCCGTCGATACCTCGATGGCAACCGAAGGCAAGGCCATGCAAGCCGGTGAAGCCGTGCATATCGCCGTCTCGCTGCAAGTGCGCGACAAGGCCGGGCTCGATGCCTTGAGCGAAGCCGTGGTCGCAGGTAAAAGCCATCCTGTTTCCAGCGCCGATTTCCTGAGCCGCTTTGCACCGACGCAAGCCAGCGTCGACGCCGTGGTGGCCCATTTGCAAAAATCCGGCTTCGTCAATATCGAAGTGGCACCGAACCGCATGCTGGTGACCGCCGACGGTTCCGCCGGCACGGCCAAGGCCGCTTTCAACGTCGACATGAAACACTACAACGTCAACGGCCGCGATGCCTATGCCGCGACCACCGACGCACTGGTGCCGCAAGAGTTGAGCAGCATCGTGCTGGGCGTGCACGGCTTGCAAACGGTGCACATGTCGCATCCCATGCTGGTGAAAGCAGAAGCCAATGCCGTCAACCCGATGGCCAAGACGCTGGCCCAGACCGGCCATAGCCCGGCCGCCTGGCCCACGATCTACAATGCCACCGGCATTCCGACCGCAGGCAACACCACCATCGGCATCATCAGCTCGGGCAATATGACCCAGACCGGCAAGGACCTGGCGACCTTCGTCAGCCAAAACAGCTTCGCCTCGCCCTCCGTCAGCTACGTCTATGCCGGCAGCAAGGGCACGTCGACTTCGGGTACGCCGGAATGGGATATCGACAGCCAGGACTCGCTCGGCGCCGCCGGCGGTGTGGTCAAGTCGATGGTGTTCTATGTCGCCACGTCGCTGTCCGACGCAGCATTGACCAGTGCCTATAATTCGGCCGTTTCGGCCAACACGGCCAAGGTGATCAACGTGTCGCTGGGCGAATGCGAAACCAGCGCCAAGAGCTCGGGCTCGATGGCAACCGACGACCAGATTTTTGAAACCGCCGTGGCACAGGGCCAAACCTTTGCCGTGGCTGCCGGGGATTCGGGTTCCTATGAATGCGGCGGCAAGACCAGCAAGCAAAGCTATCCGGCTGTCTCGCCCTACGTCATCGCAGTCGGCGGCACTACGCTGAACACGACGTCTTCGGGTACCTGGTCTTCGGAAACAGTCTGGGCTTGCAGCACCTCGTCCAACTGTGCCAGCGCCGGCGGCACCGGTGGCGGCCCGAGCACCACGGAAAATGCACCGACCTGGCAAAAGAACGCGGGCGTACTCGGTTCTTCAACCAAGCGCGGCGTGCCCGACATTGCCTTTGATGCCAACCCCAGCACCGGCGCCACGCCCATCATCAGCGGCACGGCACAACAGTACGGCGGCACCAGCCTGGCAACGCCGATCTTCGTCGGTTTCTGGGCTCGCATCCAGTCGGCCCATTCGAACAGCCTGGTGTTCCCGGCTACGGCTCTGTATCAGTACGGCGCAGCCAATGAATCGACGGTCTTCCATGACGTCAGTTCCGGCTCGAACGGCGGCTATTCGGCCAAGGCAGGCTGGGATTACACAACCGGCTTCGGCAGCTTGAACGTCGGTACTTTCTCCACCTTCGTCAACAATAACTCGGGCTGGTAAGACGCTCGTCCGCAGTAAAGATGCATAAGGAAGGGGCATGCCGGTGACGGCATGCCCCTTTGCCTTTTCAACCTCCCTGTCTCGCCGCTCCGCACTTTATGTGAGACATGACCCCACAATGCATCCCGCACTGGCGATTGCACCCGCATCCTCCCCAGGGGTATCGAAGTGGCATTATCTGCGCGCCCTGTACGGGCAATCAGCGTAATTTTCTGCCCGTTAATTCCTGAAGGAATCGACGAAAGATATTTCGTGCCGCCTTGTCAAAAAATGCAGTTGTGTTGAATTGTTAATGGATTGTACACTCGCCCTACTCATTTCAGATACCAAAGGACTTGAGGCCAAGAAACGCGCTGCGCGGGCCGAATGGCTTGAATAACGACAGCTCAACGGAGTCCACAAGGAGAATCACATGCGGTTATCTTTGTCTTGCTTGTCTTTGTCTTGCTTGTCTTTGTCTTGCTTGTCGTTGTCTTGCTTGTCGTTGGAGAAGAGAAGAGTGAAAAGGGGGGGTTTGGTTCTTTGATCATTACTTAAAGAGAGCAACTAACGTGTTTTCTAAGTATGCTATAGGGGCAAGTACACATGCCAAGCAAGCTGACAAACAAACCACAAAATCAACACAATCAATAACAAAAATCTATCTCATTTCACTATGAAGAGTCTATTAGATATACAAAAGTGAGGGTGGATGTACAATCATATCGCTCTAACTCTCTCCTCCACTCTCCTCCCCTCCCCCTCTATGTGAGCTCTCAGCCTCTCCTGGTCCTCCACCCTGAGGAGGAAGTCTAGGAGCAGCCATCAACCCTCTCGAGGCCGTACTCCTCTCACCTTGCGCTCTCCTCCCGATCTCCACTCTCCTCTGATGCTCAGAGGAGGCAACGAGATAGTCTGTGCTCGAGTAAGCACTGGGACGTCCCTCAGCTCGCGCTCTCTCGCACCCCCTCCGATACCGCTCCTCAGCATCCTTCGCCCGCTGCTCGGCGATCCCCAACCTGGTGCTCAGCTGCACCCTCTCCATCTCTCGCTCTATTCTCTCTCTCTCCCACCTCCTCTCTCTCTCGTCCTCTCCATCTCTCACTCTATTCTCTCTCTCTCACGCTCCTCACCCCTCTCCTCTCTCTCTCTCACCCTCTCACTCCTCTCCATGCCAAGGAGGAGGCGTCGCTCGACCATGTCCCAAGGAAGCTCCTCCGCATCCCGATGCCTCAACTCTGCCTCAGCTGTCCGTAGCTCTCGCTCCTGCATCCAAAACTTTGTCAATAAACAACATTAATAAACTTTTTTCAAAAAAAATAAAAAATATAAAAAAAATAAGCTAAGGGGCAGGTTGCTTACCCTCTCCTCCAAGGCAGCCTCAGCCTCCTCGGCCCAGGCCACTGCACAGGCTAGCTGACTCTCAAGCTCTGAATGGTCGCAGGCAGGTTGCCTCGAAGAAGAAGCACCCTGGGAGGTGCGAACTCTCTCTAGCTCCCCTCACTAAAATCAAAGATCAATGTCAGTCAACAATTAAACTCAGGAATCCTCATAAGAGTTCTAAGAGAGTTTCTTACCAACTCCTCCACGGTGCGCTGGAGGGCATCACGCTGCTACACTTTGGCCGCAAGCAGTCCTTCAAGTGTGGCTAGTCTCCCCTCTGGATCGATCTGTGAAATCAACAATGCAAAAGGTCAATCACACTATCATGAAGCTTTAAGGTTTGGAATTTGCTAAAAGAAACCAACTCGCCAGTCGACGCGAGCTGCGGTAGACCCGGGAACCGTAGGTTTGCACGTACGACTGGAGGTAGGCGTCGTCTGAGTCTGCTTCCATTGGAACTGGTCGTCCTCGCTGCCCCCAGTCGACCAACTGGTCGTGTGCATGGTGACGCCAGTCGTCCACTCCCTGAAGACCCCAAATTTTTTGCCCAGGTCGAGGCACTGTCTCCCTCGTCGGGAACTGCACCACCGCCTGGTGGATCCCCAACGTCCTCATAATCAACCTGTAGTGAAGTGGCTCCACCAGGTTGAGCGCGTGTAGCCAGATTTCTCTACCAAAGTAAGGGATGGCAGGCTCCACCCATGGCATCTCCCCGATGTCCCTCTGATAGGGAATCCACACCACCTGCAAAAAAGATTGTAAATAATCCAATAATCACAATGCAAAATCAAGATTCAATAAGCAGGATTGAAACTTTAAAACAAACTTTACCTCATGGTGTGGCATCACGTCAATCTTGTCCTGGATCCTATCAACCTGGTCCTTCAGCGATCGGGCGTCTCTCAATGGGTCCCAGCGACGTGCTAGGGGCAGCAGCTCTCCTCGATCCTGCCAAGCTCGCTCGAGGGTGGGTAGGTACAAATAACTCCAAACCTGAAAAGCATTTCAACATTTGATCAATATAAACAAATAATTGTAGGAATTTGTAGAGTTTAAGAGTTCAGAATTTACCTGGAGCAAAGGGTAGAAGCCACCGAGAGAGGAAAGCTTCGCGGAGATCCCTAGGCTGTCGAACAAGTGGGCCAGCACCACCGCCCCTCAAGCATACTCTCCGACTCTCCCTAAGTCCTCAAGTAAGGGTAGGAAGCGGCAGCTCACTGCATCCCCTCGCGTCCCTAGTAGCAGCCTCCCAATCAGCAAAATGAGAAATCGACATAAATCCCTGTCAGCTTGCGGCCCCGGGTCAGCAGCAAAAGCCCCCTCGGTCTCCGTCACCAACCTTTGGAGATACTCTGCCACAGACTCCCCCACTCCCCTCAGTGTGTGGTATAGCCCTAGACTCTCTTGTAGGGTGAGCCTGGGAACTAAAGAAGTGTGCCCTGTGCCCTCTAACTCTAAGTCCAGCAGTCTCCGGGCCATGTCTCTATAGTCAGGGTAGGTGATGCCAGTCATTGCCGTCCCATGCACCCGCAACCCCGTGATGCGAGTGACGTCCTCTAGAGTAGGGATCATATGACCCCAGGGGAAGAGGAAGGCCTTGCACTCTACATCCCATCTCGCCTTCAATGCCTGGATCAACCCTACATCGATCCTAAGCACCTCTATATCTAAAAACTCACCGAAGCCCATTGTGCATAAAAGTACATTCTACAGGGAAAGAACGTACTCTAATGCCGAGTGAACACTCGGCCCGACAGGCTGGCAACTACAAATCTCCGCATTGCACCTCCGAAGAACCACTACACCGGATAAGCAGGGGGTGAGTCTCATCTCATTGGCTCAGTAGGGGTCCCGCGGAACCCCAATCGTAAAATGACGACGGTAAGCAAAGTAGTGCTAACAAAAGCAACAACAACACCAAGAGTAGGAACAACAACAACAGTGGCGGAAGGGGCAGCCATAATAGAAAACACAATAGCCGATGCGACCTCGTCTCTCTAAACTACTCCTACAATACCAGAAACACACCCCGATCTCATAGTTGGGGGACCACTGGACTAATGGGAAAACCCTGGTTACGCTACCTGGGAAACTATCACGACACCACTGTCGTGGAGGCCCATCTCACAGATGAAGGTCCACCTCAAGACCACGCGGTCTGGGTAACACAATCATGACCTCGTCGTCGTGAACCGTGCACGTCTAGGGAAAACCCTCGGTAACATTTACTGAAAATCCTAGACCTCTACATCAGGAAAACACCCGATAATTACACACAAAACTACGTCTCGCAGATGGAAAATGGAAACTTGAGTCACGAGAATCTCATGTCATGTGACGGGAGTACCTATCCACTAGAAGCAAGGCCGGATGCATCCACTAACGGCTTAGTCCGCGCCTCAGGTGTCTCCCTCGCCTTAGGCAAAATTGAGACACCGTACCAATAACCACAGAGCAAGGACTAGTTAGGGTCGCACTCATCAGTGTGGGTCTGTAGCCCCTAGCCACGTATACACACACAGACTACGCGCTCTAAGTCGAGTCCTCTAGCAGGTTTTTCCCCAGCCTAGATTTAGGCTGCAAAGATGAGGGGCCCTACGGTAACCAACCTAAAATCCGTCACACCGGGAAAGCTCTCCACCACTCCCAAGTGGGTCCGCATAAACATGCACAGGAAAGCTACGACTAGTGGGATGGGTCCCCAACGTGAACACAAAAAGCCACGCACGCACCCATCGTGAGTAATACGGAGTACTAGGTGGCTCAGGGCCACTAGACTCTGGATAATCATCTAGACCTAGTAAACCCAACGGTCCTTGAGTCACACAACTTGGATCAAGACCATCGTACAAGACGGCTCCTTGCCGCCAATATGGCCTATCCCTAGGTCAGAAATCATAGTAAAAATAATTATTAGGGTGGCTCATGCCCGCCAAAGCTAATCCCTTTCCAAAGGGAAGCTAAGAAACCCTCCAGTGCCAGGTTGGGTGACTAAACTCACAGTCCATAGGCCATATGCATGGCCCACACAGAAATCACTTTTTGGAGAAGTTAACAACGTGTGGGAATAGTCCTCCGCACTCACACCAACCCGTGGCGGCTCGATTTAGCGGAAACACGAAAGCTCGGAACACAAGAGGGTCACCCAGACCCCTAAAACCCACGGGCATGCTAATCGAGGTAAAATGGTACCTCCAAACACCCAAAAATATGGTCACGGTACCCACGGGGTGTCCGGGACATCCACAGAACCAATGAGTGTCAAATAGGTCAATATTAAATCATCCGAAAGCCGAAACGATCCAAACGGATCACCCAAAACATGTGGCGGTCATTCTAGGGCTGCTACCCGGAGGTGGCAACCCTCTGGAGGCCGCCACCTGCTAGTGGACCCCGAAAACCAAAGGGGTAGAATGTGTTCAGCTGGGGGACCATGTTCTCCAAAACGCGGTCTACTAGACGACTTCATTCTCTAGAATGCGGTTGTGTAGCAGACCGCATTCTGGGGAACACCCCTGAATGCAATGTTGACTCCCGGAAGTGATGGTCCTCACCTGATCGCCACCTTCAGAAGGTAGTTGGTCACGAGACCGCGACTCCAAACCGACTTACAGGGTCAAGTGGCGGTCCCTAAAGGGCCACCTTGACTCCCGATGCAAGTGGCGGTCTCTGGTACGATCGCCTCTTACTTTCGAGCCTGAAAATAGTGAACTCCGCAAAAAATCCCATTCCACGCAACAATCACACCCATGTGAAGAGAAAAATAAGGGAAAACTCTTCCCCAGCCTCTTGACCACCAAGAAGTGCCATTTAAACCCTCAAACCGCGATCAAAACTAGAAATCTGGCACTCACCCCAAAATCATGATTTTAAACTCCCGGCATGAAATAAACCCTCTCGGCTCATCTCGGGCTACCAAATCGCGGGGAAATAAACTACGGGGGGCAAGGATCCATCCCCCTACCTCAACCGTCGAGTTCCCACGTCGAGGACACCTATTCCACACAAAAACACCGTTTAAACACCATTGGGTTGGCAAACTCACAAACGAATGCCGCGACGCGTCCACCACCTCGTTCCTCCACCCGTCCTCGCCTACGGGCCGCCTTCGTCTCGCCCATCTTAGCCTCCATCAGTCACCCGGAGAAGAGAGGGGGGAGAGGGAGAGAAACTTGAGAGAGGGGGGAGAGGGTAATGTGTAATGGGAGAGAGAGAAAAAAGGGGTTTAATTTATAAAGGAAAATTTAGGATTTTAAAAATCCACTATATTTTATCGGGATGCTACACTAGCCCACTAGTTGGGCCCAATTGGCCACTCTAATGACCCATTAACTTATTAAAGGACTCAAGAAAGGAAAAATTACATAAATGAGACTCAAATAAAATAAGAATTACATGCTATGACTCGAAATTAAGTGACAAAAATGATGCAGCGCCGCTGGTGAGCAACAAGAGCCTCGAAAAAAATTATGGAGTGTCTAGGTATGTCCCCATCATCGAACCATTGGCATCGATCACATCTCCGAATGTAAGTCGATCAATCGCGCTCGAGAGTGGGCCACTAGTAGCCTTGCCGTAGTAGGATCCTTGTAATTGACCTCCACCCCTGGTGCGCGCCATAGATGCCTTCGCGGACTTCTTCAATCGCTCAGTGAACTTCTGGAGCATCAAGGCACTTGAGGAGGGGACCAGTAAAGGATCTTTGGTGTAGGGTCTCGTCTAGGAGGATGAAACGCCAAGCTTGATACTTCAGTTTCCGAGCTTCCCGAGGGTTGGGAGGCTCTTGGGACTCCTAGAGCTAGGATATATATGGAGTCTGCCAGTCTCCAGAAGATACTTGTACAATGGTCACGAGCTTGATTTCTATGCTAGGTCGTTCTAATTCCTCAAGGAGGACCGACCGGGTGCCCTCTAGGCTGGGAGGAGGCCAAGCGGGAGAGGGCATCTGCTCTAAAATTTTCTTCCCAAGCTATCTAGATTACCTGAAAACTCTTGAACAGTCAAGCTATTTCCTTTACCAATTGGAGGTACTTGATTATTTGCATTTCCCGAGCTTCGTAGTTCCCGTTGACCTGGCTAGCAACCAATTGGGAGTCGGTGTGACCTCTGACTCGCTCGGCTCCCAGGCATCCCAACATCCTAGCTCCAAAGATGAGAACCTCATACTCAGTGACATTGTTGGATGCCGAGGAGCTGAATTTTAGGGCGTGTTGTAGCTTTGCTCCTTCGGGGGATCTGTGGAGGATGCCGACTCCGTAGCCGGCTGAGTTGGAGGACCCATCAATGAGTAGGTCCAAGGTGGGGCCAGATGTCGGTAGGGATGCTTCTTCAGTCAGGACGGTGCTCTCCGTGTTAAAGTCTGCGAGGGCCTGCCCCTTGATGGTCGTACGGGGGCGATAAGAGATGTCGTAGGCCTTGAGCAATATGGACCGTTTGACGAGGTGACCTGAAGTTTCAGGATGGGACAAAATCTTAATTCTTTAGGGGCTCGCCAGCCAACACTATGATGGAATGTCTTTGGAAGTAGGGCCGGAGGGGCTTTGTCAAGGTTACCAATGCAAGCACGAGTTTCTCGATTGCGGGGTACCTTCTTTTGCCCTCGAGGAGCACCTTGCTGGCATAATATACTAGCTTTTGTATACCTCTATCATCTCAAACTAAAATTGATCTTACTGTAGAAGGAGTTGTAAAGAGATAAAGATATAATGTCTCTTCGGGAACTGGCTTTGACAGCACCGGAGGTTAAGGTGAAAATTCTTTTAGCTCAATGAACGCCTTTCTGGCACTCACTATCCAAGGCGAAGGTGGCAGACGCCAACTTGGGGCCCCTTAGCAACTTGAAGAAGGGCAGGCATCGTTCCATCACCCGGGACAGAAAGCAGTTGAGTGCAGGAATTCTTCCAGTTAGGCACTAAACATCTTTGACACAATCGGGTGGTCGCATTTCCAGGATGGCCTAGACCTTGCCGGGGTTGGCCTCGATCCCTCACTATGTCACCAAGAATCTCAAGAATTATTTGGATCTAACTCCAAAGGCACATTTAGCAGGGTTGAGCTTCATGTTGTACCTCTAGAGAGTGCTGAAGGTTTCGGCCAGGTCAGCGAAATGGTCATCAGTCTTGGGTGTCTTGACGAGCATATCGTCAATGTAGGTCTCGACGTTCCGCCCGATCTGGTCTTTGAAGATGTGGTTGATCAGCCTCTGATACATAGCTCCAGCATTCTTTAACACGAAGGGCATTCAGGTGTAACAGTATACACCGAAGTCAGTGACAAAGGTGGTCTTCTCGGTGTCTTTGGGGTCCATTCTGATTTGATGGTAGCCGGGGTACGTGTCCAGGAAGTTGAGAAGTTTGTTACCTGAGGTTGAATCGACCAGCTGGTTGATACTCGGAAATGGGTAGCAGTCCCCCGAAGTGGCTTTGTTAAGGTCGGTGAAGTCCACGCACATTCACCACTTTCCCGAAGCCTTTGGTACCTAGACGATATTTGCGAGTCACGTCGGGTAAGGCACCAGACGAAATAGCCTGGTTTTCCTTCCCTTATTAATTTGCTTTTTAATGATCTCCTATTTTTTAGGGGCGTGCTTACTTCTTCTCCACTGCTGGACAGGTTTCACCGATGGATCGAGGTTGAGTTTGTGCACCACCACCTCTTCGAAAATGCTGAGAAGAACTCATCAGACCATGCAAAGACTTGAATATACTCAGAAAGGAGATTCATGTATTGTTCTTATACATTAGATGGTAAGTGTGCCCCAACTTTTACTTCGAGAGTCGGGTCGTCTCTGAGGAAGACTGACGACAGCTCTCCACTGGACTTTCTTGCCATCAGTTTGTCTGTGACTTCCTTCACCTCTTTCTTTTTCCCTTCTAGCCTTACGACTTTGACCGAGATTATGTAGCACCTTCTAGCTGTTGTCTGGATACCTCAGACTTCCCCAATGTTGTATTTACTGGAAAACTTTATTTTTTCATGATAGGTTAAGGGCACTGCCTTTATCTCGCCAATAATAGCTCGGCTGAAGATGGCATTGTAGGTCGACATCCTTTTTATCACCACGAAGTTTGCAAGAAATGTGAAAATTTTAGGAGGGGTACCGAGAGTAACTGGCAGGCTTAGGGCTCCATCGGGATAAATTGCCTGGCCATTGAACCAGTAGAGGGGGGATCGAATCAGGCGTAGTTTAGATGGATTTTCACACATTTTCAAGTAGCATTTGTACGCCAAAATATTAGGGGTGCTACCATTGTCCACAAGTATCCTATCTATTCTACAATAGTTTATAGTGGCCGAGATTACAAGGGCGTCATCATGTAGGGTGGCTACCCCTTCCAGGTCTTGGTCGGAGAATGCCAAGGCCTGCTGGTCGTTTGCTGGTGGAGCTTTAGGGGGCTCAAAAGCTCGAGAGGCTCATTCATCGTGACACTTCCTTCCTCGGCTGCTGTCCCCTCCTGAGGTGAATCCCCCCGAAATGACGTTGATGTGGACCCCATGAGGGCGGTTGTCGATTTCTTCTGGAGGGACCTCACGATCTTCCTACAACTCGGCCACGTACTGGGAAAGGTGACCTTGGCGGATAAGACTCTCAATCTCATCCTTGAGGTGCTGACAATCCCCGGTGTAGTGGCCGTGGTCGTTGTGAAACTGACAGTGCTTGTGGTGACAACAGCGTCGAGGGTCAGCCTTCATAGGCTCGGGTTAGCGAAGAAGGTCTGAGTCCTTGATTTCTTGGTAGATCTCACAAACGGGAGTGGGCAGAGGAGTGTACCACTCCAACTTCCATAGAGGTTCTTTACGGTCCCCGTCTCGATTTATTCTTTTTCCTTGGCCCAAGGCTTGCTCGAATGGTCATTTCTTGTCTCCTTCTCACCTCGAGCTTGTGGGGTCTCGGTAAGGGTTGAGGACTTCTTCGCACTCTACATGATGTAGAGCCAAGGTCACCAGATCAACGATAGAGGAGGGACGATGGAGCACTAGTTCTCATCGGAGGTTCTCATCTCGGGTGCCTCCGGTCAGTGCGGTGATGGCCGAAGCTACGTTCAGGTGGGGGATGCGCAGGACTTCTGACTTAAATCGGCTGATGTAAGCTCGAAACTTTTCCCCTTGTGCCTGCTTTCGCACCAACAGCCCTGCGATCAACCTTGGAGGGTTGTTGTTGGTGAAGCTTTCCTTGAACAGTCTCCCGAACTGTCTAAAGTTGCGGATGTTGCGGGGGGTGAGTGCTCGGAACTAGGCTTGAGCTCCCAGGACCAAGATGGTCACGAACGCTCGACATTTGATAGCATTAGATGCTCCGTTCAGCCTCATCAGAGAGTCAAAACTATCATAATGGTCGATCGGGTCGCCCTGGCCATTGTAGGATTTGAAGGTCGGTAGTGAGACTCTCGAGGAGACTTCGGCCTTCAAGATTTGATCGGAGAATGGAGATTGCTCCTCATCCTCCGGAGTGGAGTCCTTTTGTAGGGTGCGAAGGGTGCGCTCCTGTTCGATGAAATGCCGCTCGATGTCTCGCAAGCGGAGGGACAACTCTGGCTAACATGGAGCTGGGGGACTGCGAGTATGTCCCCGGCAATTGCCCGCTCCTTAGTAGGAGCGTCTGCTTTTGAGGGCTATTGAGGCAACCCTGATTTCTTCCCTCTCGGATTGGAGGAGGTTTCTTGCTCTGGAGGCAAGGCTTGCGAGGGCCCGCCTGGCCCATTACGAATGAGCCACCCGCCTTGGATAGTGAAGCAGCCTCTAGCCGTTTGTGGAGAGGCTTCTGCATGGGGGGGACTCAATCGAGGTAGCCGCGATCTCTCCTCCCTGGCCACTTGGGTCCTCATCAAGTCGACGAGGATATCCAACTTGGAATTAAGGGTCTGGAGAGCATCGGGGGTCTCAGGGGTGGGTTGTCCCCCTGCTGCTGGCAGAGGTAGGCGTTAGCTTGATGGTTGGAGAGGGGGCCCGTGGAAGAGTAGGAGAGCGCATGCACCCCCTTTGTGGTCGCTGGTGCCTTTCCTTTGTCGCCGGCATTCCTCCTACTGGCACTTCTTCACACCATGCTAGCTCTTCGTTCGTTTCCCACAGATAGCATTAGATGAAGAGGGGTGATCTCACATTGGATCCTGAGCCGCACGATCCTGGGTCAACCCTTGTCGTCGTCACCATGAGTGAGGGATCTACAAGGCAGGAAACGGATCATTGGAGCCCAGGATTATAATCCCAAGAAAAACCCTCGGATGCTTAAGTCAGCAAGCTAATAGAGCGTAGATAGAATGGAGATAGGAGAAAGAGTGAGGGGCACGAGATTGCTCTCCACCAGTGAGTGTGGTGTTGAGTACTCAGGATCACCTTACCTTGCTGGAGGGTTTTCTTGGAGTTTATATAGCTGCTTACTCTCTTGGCTGGAGGTAGGGTAGCTGGAGGGACCAGGGGTGCTATGTCCTTGAGGAAAGCCCTCTTAAGTTAAAGGACTCTTATTCTCCCCTATCCCCTTGAGCTCCCATTCTCCGAGCGGTAGCGAGACTCTTGCCTAGAGATACGCCCTATCAAAAGAAACTGCACCCATAGGAGGTCCGAACGTGGGATACTTGGGCTTCTCCCGAGCGTAGTGGGCAGTCTTTTAGATGGTTATGCTCGGGCGCTGCTTGGGCTCTTTTGAGTGATTATTACTCTGTCTTCCGGGCCAAGAGGCCGCCTAGGAAGGTATGGTCTGAGTATTTTTGTACTTCAGATAAGTGGGCCCATTTCCAGAATTATCTTCTGGACATCTTTCGTGATCAGATCCGTGTGATTCGGGTCAGCTTCGGAGGTCGAAATGCGTTCCGCGGCTTTTTTCGCGTGTTTTCCGATTCCCGCGCGTGTGTTTCGGCAAAACCTACGGAACCCTGTAGCGGGCGAACCGGGTCGTTCATCTACCCGTGAGTGGTACCGTTGGGATCGGCGCGTCGCGAGGATGAAGGAAATATATTTTTCTATTTTTTAGTATTTTTTTGATTTTTAGATTTTTCTATAAATACCCAAACCCTTTTCCTTTTTCTTTTACCTTTTCTTCTTCTTCCTTCTTCCAACCGTTGGAGAGCGCCCTCCCCACCATGTCGTTCTTCTTCCCCGGGCGACCAAGATGCGGCCTCCTTCACTCCGGCAACGGTGTGGCGGCGGCAGCGGCAGTGAGGCAATCCCGAGGGTGTTCTTTTCACGGCGGGAGGCGAGGCGTGTGAGGGTTTAAAAGCTTCTTCTTGGATTTCGGCAACGATTCGGCGGAGCATTCACTCCATTGAGGTAGGAGGACGAATCCCTATGCTCATCCCGTCAGCCCCCACGATTTGTAGGCCGAATGGGAGTCGAGAGGGGTATTTTTGAGCGGGTTAGGGTAAAATCTCCATGTTTGGGGTTGTGAGCTGATCCACCGTTGTACCGTATTTTTGGCCAATCCGAGGCCATAGATGCATGCTAGGGGTGGTTTGGGGGCTTCCCCCTTGATTTCCCCCTCTCCCATGGAGGTGTGGGAGCGTGGTGACAATTTTTGTGTTGAGTTCACCGTTTCGCCACCGGGACGCTATGGCGGTCGTTCCAGTGACTGCCACATTATGTAACGCACCTAGGTAGGTGCGTTACACTCCCTTTATTTTGAGCTTTGGCATTCGTGGGCTTGACGGTCCCATGATAGACCGCCACGTGACTGTGACGCCCTTGGGTTGGTCCGTCACAGTGATCTGACCGTTGGTTTTTGACCGTTGGGGTCACATGTGCTATGACGCGCCCAAGGTGGTGCGTTACAACATTGTGACGCCCCTCTAGGGGTGTGTCAGAGTTGATGTAGCCCATCACCTAACGCACCAGGATTGGTCCGTTAGGCGCTGTGACGCACTAGGGGTAGTGCGTCAGAGCCTGTTTCACCGTTGACTTGTGACGCCCCAGGGTGGGTGCGTCAGGGCCTTGTGGCGCACCTGTGGGGGAGCGTCATAGCTCCCCAGATTCTAACGCGCTTGGGTAAGACCGTTAGATACTGTGACGCCCCGAGTGGTGTGCGTCACAGCCTATTTCATTCCGTCTTCTGACGCACCAGTGGTGGTCTGTCAGAGACTGTGATGCACCAGGATTGGCGCGTCAGGATTGGCACGTCACAGTCGGTTTAGCACCGAGTATTTGACGCACCTGAGTTGGGCCATCAGACCGTTGTGACGGCCCAGGGTGGGCGCGTCAGAGCCTGTGACGGCCCAAGGTTGGACCGTCAGGCTCTGTGCTACACCGAGTGTGTGCCGTCCTGTTTCTTCGACGATGGTTTCTGTGAGTCAGTTCTTCCTTTCAGTGACACGTCCACTAGTCGTAGCCTTCTTACGGCACGCGCGTACTGACCCACCCAGGAGTGGTGGAGCGGCTGACCCAAGAGAGGTGGTGAGTAGGATAGTTACCGCAGGGCTCCCACGTACAGCCTATTCTGGGCTTAGGGAGAAATATCGGCTAGAGGACAGGCCTAGGGCGTATGGTCTGAGTGTGCACACGAGGTTGAGGGTTCGGACCCGCGCTGACGAGCGCGACCTCAGCTAGTCTTTGTTCGTGGTACTTCTGGTTACTGAGTGTGTCTTGTCTCTGCTTGGGGCTGTAGCTAGACACTTGTGACGTGGTGTAAGACGTCAGGTGACGCATCTGATCATTCTTCTAGTGGGTGGTGCTCCTGTCTACCGGCAGGTGTGGACTCGAGTTTTGACATACCGAGGTTCAGTAGTACGGTACTGTTAGAATAGATAGTTTTCCCGTTTATTTATTCCCGCTTGTTGGTTCTACCGTACTCTTGCTAGGTAGTGTACCTTCCTATTGTTCACTTCCTACTTGGTTTTTGTACGAGGTAGGGGTTCGAGGGATCCCTACTGAGCCTATGAAATGAGGCTCATCCCCTGCGTGTTTTTCCCATATTTCAGGTGAGGTCGGGCCTTTAGGAGGCGCGGTAGGTGTTCAGCGTGGTTCGTGTAGCCGAGGTTAGTGCCAGTTGCCAGAGCCGGGGTATACCCCGTGTACTTATACTTTTCCTTTCTACTTATACCTTTCTTTCAGTTGATTGTACTTTATTTTAGACATGAGATGTACTGGACCTTGTAGTAATTTAGTTATTTATTTAATTTTTACATTATTTAGTTGTGTATTGTGCTATCTCTGCAGTTACTTTAACTTCCTACACACCCTCACACCATCTCTTTTTCCCTTCCGAGTCTTCGGGCTCATGGGAGGCGGGCCGAGGTTCAAGTCGCGCCAGTTCCTTTCTGGTACTCGGATCTCGGGTCGCCACAGACGGATTCCCATGCTCATTCCTTCCCTTCCCTGACCCCTTTGCCCTTAGGGTTCTCCTACATATCATAGAGGGGTTTTGGAAGGGTTTTGGCATGGGCTTTATGGTCTTTTGAACACCTTTATGTGCTACTATATGTATGATGCAATTTTTAGATCTGCAGTAGTGAAGGGGATTACTTGTCCTGTATTCTTTCTTGTAGGTAAAGAAGAATGAGGAGGAGGTTTTGCTCATCTGTTGGAGGAGGAAGAAGAAGATCAGGAGGCCGTCGTCTACAAACCATGCCGATCTGAATCCTTTACCTTGTGGTGTCTCCTGCGAGCTTGGCTAGCTTCCACTTCGAGGATCAACTCCAGCACAACCCTACCTTCCAATAGATGGGATTCACTGCAGATTTGAGGGGGATATCTAGATCTTTCATTTCCATGCTTTTATTTGAGCACAGCTTAAAGTTTGGACTGGTCATCTAATAACTGTAATATATATGTTCTATAATTTACAGATCGAAAGACATGGGATTTTTGGGCTCTAATGTCTTATTTGTTTTTTGTGCGCAGGGAATACAAGACAGTGACCCTGCTGATCCCCCATTGACTGGATTGCTAAAGATCAATCATTAGATGAAGGAAACATCATCTAATATCTATCTAAGCTTGGATCTACATGGTTTGATGAAGGAGACTCAATGAGAGCTCACCATCCTGCTGGAAACACGGACCGTCATCTTAGACTTTATGAAGAGAAGCTGATGTTGTGTCCCTGTGGTTTGGAAGTTTTGATGATGACAAATATTATGTCCCATTAGCTTAATAACATTGATGCATTTGTTAAATGATCTCATCATAGATGTATGCAGCTTGCCAGAATAGATTATGAAGATGATTTAAGAAATTCATGAAAAGAAAGTCAACATAGGTCAATGAGACAATAGGTAAAAGTTACTGTTCATAATGTAACATCAGGTGAGTACAGAACAAAGGGCAATGCTTATTCATGTCATTAATGCTAGTGCCCTTGCATATCGCACACAGGTCAGTGCATATATCTTTCCTTATTAAGGTTGATGCATATGCATTTTGTTTTGTCTTAAGATCGATGCATCTTCCACCTTCTTGAGCTATCAGGTCGGTGCACATTGGCCTTCGTAAAATAGCAAGTCAATGCATGTCCACTCTGGTTCTTTAGAAGGTCAACACAAATTCAACGCTTTTATCTCTGGTCCATCAGAACGTCAACGCACATTTACCTTCCTAGAGCTAGGCAGGTTGATGCACAACTCATCACTTAGAATGAAAGGTCTGTGCATATACATACATGTTGTGTTAAGGTTGATGTGCATCGTCCCTTAGTCTTACTAAGGTCAATGCACATCTTTCCTTAGTCTTACTAAGGTTGATGCACATCGTCTCTTAGTCTTGCTAAGGTCGATGCACATCGTGCCCTATTAATACTAAGGTCGATGCACATTCTGCTTGAGTCAAACTAAGGTTTGAGCATATATGCTAGTGTGCATTATAAGGTCGGAGCACCTTTACTGTAGAGGTCGGAGCACATGTTCATTATTACATGCGAAGGTCGATGCTAGTTTGCATTGTGGCTATACCTAGTCTGTGCACATCTGCCTTGTGCCTATACAAGGTCGGTGCACATCTGTATCGTGCTTATAGAAGGTCTGTGCACATCTGCATTGAGCATATAGAAGGTCTGTGTACATGTCCCTTGTGCAAATCAAGGTCGATGCACAGTATGTCCTATGCAAAGCAAGGTCTTCGCATATACAATGTCCAGGTCTATGTACATTTGCATTTAGAACTATCAAGTCTATGCACGTACTGTAGCATGCACCTTTAAAGTCTGAGCACATACATTCTAGTCAGCACACATTCATACTTAAGGTCTGACCACCTTCTCTAGGGTCGGTGCACATGAACAATGTGCTTGCAAGAGGTCTGAGCATGTTTATTCTCCAAGTCAAAGCATATGCATAAAAACCTAGATATGTAGGTCAGAGCACTTTCATCCTAGGTCTAAGCACATGCATGTGATTTGTTCATTTGAGTCGGAGCGCATGCTTACTCCATGCTTTCTCAAGTCTATGCACCCTGTACGTATAATGCTCGGATAGGTCGGTGCATCTCTTACACTTATCTAAAATACATTGATGCATCTTTGTCTGACTCATACTATGATCAATTTTATGATAAGTCAGAGCACATTGATTTTGACTCTTGATCACATAGTGTTTGACAAAATGCCTTATTCATAGGGACATAATTATGAATAGTGAGCAACCAAGATTGAACACTTGAAGTGTTGGAGATGGTCACGTGGCTCAAGTTTCTATCTCATAGGCACATGATCTAAGGTGAAGTCAAGATTGGAGATTCTGTCACGTGGATAGCTTATCCTTAGTGTCCGCCATGTGGACTACCAATAGCGCATCATACTTTGGGCGGGAAACATGTTTCCCACGTGCCAGCTCTCGCGAGCCTATATATAGAGGCTAGATCTTTTAGATCGTAAGAGGAAGAGAGAGAATAAGAGTGACAAGTGAGAAAAAGGAGAATTAGAAGAATCAGAGAGAAGAGCAAGGAAGCTCGAGTTGGCTCGAATTACAAATTTTCAGAAATTAGGAAAATTCCTAATTTCTTTCTATAAATTCAACTCAACTATCTCTCCTGCTCATTTTCAACCACACGTTCTCTCACTCCGTTCTCTCCCGTCTCTCGACCATTCGACGCGGGGCACGTGACCGTGGAGAGCTGGCCGAGGCGTGGACGTGCTGGGTTGATCGGTTTGCGGGGTGGAGCAACAGTTGGAGCGTGGCGGGCGCGATCCCTCGATGGATTCCAAGAAAGGTGCCGTTCATGTTTTGGGTGGTTTTTGGCATCATTTAGTCGCTTCGGCATGCGGTTTCTTCGGTGGAGGTAGGGAGATGGATCACCACTTTGTCCTCTATGTTTTCCCTATCCCTGCACGTCGTTTGGTGCTCGAACGAGCGAGATCGCGCCCGTTGGGATTTCATGGGTTTTGTAGGCTTCGTCAGAAAATGGCGACGGTTCTACGATCGGTTAGTGTCAATGGACTCCCTGGAACGTCAGCATTCCATAGTCACCGATTTCATCTCGATTGGTAGTCCCGTTGGACTGTGGGTAGCCCGGGAAGTTCGGTTGTCCCAGTTGGGTGATGTTGTTAGAATCACCTGTTTCTTGCTATCCGTGCACCGTTTTGACTCCGGATAGAGTCCATGTGATTGTATGTGTGTCCATGACTGTATCCCCTATGTTTCGGCGTAAATGGGGCATGGAAAGGCCATGATCAGGCCAACCCCATGGTTTGCTTGCCATAAGGGTTGGACAGTCGAACCAGGTGCCATTCATCCCCTTGAGTCGCCAGTCTTGGATCGTTCATCCTCACAGGTTTTGGGGCTTGTGCGGCCACACGATAGACCGTACATGGTATGGGCGGCCAGGTGTGGATCGCCTTTCCCCACTTGGGTAGCCAGCCTTCAGCTGCCTGTCTTTCCATTGGGTTGAGTGGCCAGCATCTCACTACCCATCCCATTGACCTATGGTCAATAGCTGAGTATCGATCGCGTTAGGTGGTTCGGTCAAGACTGTTTTAACTAACACTGTAGTAAGTCAGTTCCGTTCAGCGGTTTGGTCAACACCGTTTGACCAGGAACAAGCTTGGGTCATGGGTTTGAGCGACCAAGACTTGACCGCTCATCCCCTTGGACGGTCCTGCCCTAACCGCCCATCATCTTTAGCCTTTTGGGGTGTGTCTATTGTGTGGTTGGTCCCCAACCATTTATCCCTCTTGAGCGGCCCCATATGGACCGTTCATCCCTTTGAGCGGCGCCCTTATAACTGCCCACCCGTTTAGTGTTTTTGGTTCGTTCCGTGTCGGTCTGTCTTTGGTTTGTGTTCTAGGACGGTGTCTGAGCATCGTTTCCCGACGTGATAGTTTTGTACATCTTGGCATGACCTTGTGGTCTGCCCATCATCCCGTGGATGTCTCTTGATGTGCTATGAGGGCTATGACCTTGATATGAGGTGGCTAGGAGTGTTCTTGTTGTGGGCAGTCTTCTGCACTGCTTTTAATGTCGTTGTCTGGTTCTGGTCAACCCATTGTGACCCAGTGGCTAACAGGTCTATTGAGGGTTCTCAGTGTTCCCTCAGGTCTCCGTGAGTTGTTTCCTACGTTGAGTCATTTTCTCTGGCTTAGGATTAGATCGATTGGCGGTTGTTCCACTATGAGCAATGATCTTGGCCTAGAGTCTGGTGACTCGAGGGTCGTTATACTAGTAGGTCTAGTTGTCTTGTCCTTGAGTCTGTCGGCAGTGGCTCTTCTACCATAGGTGCTTTGTAGTACAGGTGATAGTGCATGATTAACCTATCTGTACTTCAGTACTAACATGTTAGAGTCCGTGTCTCGTGATCCTCCACTAGTTGTAGCCCGACGACCTCGAGTGTCGGCCCACCTGGGAGTGGTGGTGGGCCAGTTCCCGCCTCAAACGATTTTTAAGCTAGTTTCTGTGGGCCACCTCGCTTTGAGGTAGCGTCCTACTGGGGGGGAAATTAGCTAGAGGCCTGGCTCAGGGCGATGAGTTAGTGTGTGCACACGTTGTTAGGGGCTTAGACTGATGCCGATGGGTGCCACCCTGTCTAGTCACTTGCAGCTATAGTTCTGTTCTAGTTCTGATAGTGTCTTAGTCTCTACCTAGTGGTGGTGGGTAGTGTAGATGAGACGTTTGTAGGCGCAACATAAGACGTCAGTGGACGCAGTTGGCTATTCTTCTAGTGAGGGGAGCACTTTAGACACGTGACACGTGACTTTCACTTGACTACCATGTTTCTCGAGTATCGTGACCAGTCCAGGTCAGCCCTCTCGTGGCTTTGCCCGAGGTCAGTGTTATGTTGTGAGCATGACGCTCTAGTCGTGTTGGGTCTATGTCTGTCTAGGTCTTTTCAAGGCCTTCCTTCCTATTTTTGTAGCTCCGACAGATCGTCAACTTCTGACTTCGCCAGTTCAGAGTTTGCCCTTCTGTTGCTATTAGGAGTAGCTTGGGAGCCGAGGTTAGTTCGGAAGCCCCGCTCGTTCGGTACGACTTTTCCCTTTTCTTTTAGCTTCCCTCTCCCTTGCCTGTTCCCTACTCCTGCTTCCTCTTCACTCCTTTCTAACCCTTCCAAGCCCTCTGGCTCATGGCTGGCGGGCTACGATTCAAATGGTATCGGGTTAATCCCGGTATCCGGATCTTGGGTCGTTACAGATGGAATCAGAGTAGCAGTTGTGGACATACATGAGAATTTGAGATATTGTAGTGATTAAAGTCCATAAGGTCCAGTACTGTTGGCAACTGGCATAAGGTTTTGTGTTTATTTATCGCATTGTTTCTCGTGTGAGAATTAAAGTGCATGGTGTTGACGCTGTGAAGGCGGATGTTGTTGTCATCAGAGTGTTGACATGGGGCCTAAGGAAAATAGAGACCATTCTTTCCCAGAGATGGTGGCCCTGGTCGTGCTATGTTGGACAGAGGTTGCCGGCAGGTGCGAGGCTGGGGTGCTACATTTGAGGAATCTGCGATGAAGTCTAGTGGCTAGTGAGGATTGCACGTGGTTAGGTAGCCATGAGTGTGCTCTAAAGGAGTTAGTATCATTTTGGCCACCCCAGCTTGAGGTTTATCCAGCCCTGAGATGTTAAGGTTGTGGTTTGAGGTGGCAAAGTGAGTGCTCTGATCAAGAGATGTGCTCGACGAGTAGAGGATCTTCTTGATGATCCGCTGGTTGCCTTGCCTGGTTTTCTTATCATGCTCTGTGGCATCAGAGATGGCATGCCAGCCCTAATTATTTTTACAGATTTCGAGGTAGGATTGGGCAGAGATACCTGAGTGAGTTCTAAGTCCCACGTTTCTGTGGGTGAATGGGCTGTGTTAGTCCAAGATTGTATTCAAGATTGTGTGGTAGTGGCTTAGTTTGTGGCCTAGATTGTGGGATTTGAGGCCATTGTATACTGCTTTGGATGTCCCGTGTAAGGCGGTAGATGAGATGTGAAGGTTTGGAGGCAAGTTCGGAACTTAAGGATAAGCTTTGGTAGGTGCCAATCATGGTTCGTGCTATTGCTCTTGGCATGGTGGTCCGCACGGTAGAAGCTCAGGAGATGGATATTTTGAGGACCCGAGACTCAAGAATGGATTGGTGTCAGCATGGACAGATTCAAGGGAATGATGTCTAGTTGCTATAGGTGTAGTAGCCATCGAACCTGGCATCTTTTATGGTTTCTTCACTCCTCGATAAGTGTTTTGGTGTGTGAATGTTTCCGAGATCAGAGGCAGACATATGTAGGGAGCGTGTGGTAGTGGCTAGCTCAACCGTTGCAGTAGAACGTGGCTGGCGATCAGCAGAGCTAGTACTCGAGGTGTGGTGAGTTACAGTTTGGGGAATTGCAGTGGTGCGTCAAGAGATGCTATGAGTGTGGTCCGACCAGACACTTGGCGAGTGTTGTCAGTGGAGCTAACTTGAAGGTGGCGATGGTTTTCTGCTAAGAAAAGGTATGGTTCCCAATGTGCACGAGGTTCAAGGTCAAGTCAAGCATGGAGACCTTCTGTTTTGTAGGAGGCATGTTGGTTTCTCCTTGGTTAGAGAGAAGTGCCTTTTTGCTCATTTTCATCATCTTGCATTGTGTGTTCAGATTAGTTGGCCTTCTCGGTGTGCCATGAAGTCTGTGCGAGACGTGTTCCATATTTTGGCAGTATGGCTGCCTGTGAGAAGCGATGCCCATTCCCTTGGTGCATAAGGGTGTGCTAGCATTATTATGGAAGGATGAGTGCCAATGGGGCCGTGCTTGTGAGAACTCATGACTAGTGTTGTGCCTTCCTATGTGTCGTTAATCAGAGCCTGCGGAGTTGTAGAGAATTGCCAGATTAAGAGAGAGAATTTGTGCTCTGGGTTCGAGTTAATGGAGCTTTCCTCACCCTATTTTCCACAATTAGCTAGTTGAGTTGAGGATCATCGGGATGGCAGATCCTGAGTCGTTGTTATGAGTGTGCGCGTAGATCAGACTACACAGCAGAAGCCTGGTGGGCCCATAACCCATAGGTCCAAGATCATGCTGATGGCAGGCTTTGGAAGGATCTTAGAGGATGAGTAGAGCATCGGAGAATTGGTTCCTTGGTGTGAGGTTGTCTCTGGCTAGGTGAGCCGTGTTGATTGTAGTGCCAGTGCTGGAGGCATTATGATTTGTCGCACTAGCAGGATGGAGAGTTGGGAAACTATGACGACACGTCTACCGCATGAGTACCATGTTCTCGTGTTGGAAGTTGTACCCTCGAATGGGATCATGGTCCCAGAGTTGTAATCTCTGAGAGATGTTTATGGGTCCCAATTGATAGCTGTGAGCACCTATTAAGGGCAGTTGAGTGGTCAGCTATGATAGAATCTGAGATGTTTGGAGATCCATGCTTATTGGTCGTGACGTCATCGACCATGATGCTATGGTAGCAGATGGCACTTCTTTGTTCTAGAGATGTGTGCCATGAATTGCTAGGGTTGTGTCCCGTGGCTCTGTGGTGAGAGTGGAGCCGAGGATTGGCAGGTGTCCATTTGGAATACTTGTGATGACGCTGGGATGAGACTACGTAATGGATGATGCCTATGTATGGAAGTCCCTGGAGGGATGTTGTCAAATGGAATGCCATGATCTGTGACTAGCATGGGAGGATTTCCCTGTGAGTCTGAGTCTACCATCTACCAAGTACGAGGGAGAGGTGAGATCTAGGATCCCTCATGCAAAGTACAACATTCCAGATTGGCGTGACCAAACCTTCCTGCTATAGCTTTTAATATACTTGGTATGGAGGTACTTATAATTCGCTGACAAGAGAATAAGATGAAATCAAATGCTAACTGTAGAATGACAAATAAGAAGATAAGTGATCCTATGCATTCATCAATAGAAGCAAATATTCAAACAGACAATCACACAAAGGACAAGAGATTTTTAGGTGATTCAATTTTTCACCTACATCCGCCCCACACTCAGACCTGAGTGTGGATTACGCTGACTCACAACTTGAATCGCTGAGCACCACAGCTTGCTTACACGGCTGAGCAACACAACTTGCTATCTGTTGACTAACAGCTTGAACAACTGAGCATCATAGCTTGCTATCTACTGAGCCTTACAACTTAGCTTCCGCTGAGCACCACATCTTGCTGTCCAGAGGAACCGATCCTCTGCAATGCTGACACACAGCTTGATGCTCAAACAAGAAATAATGAAAAACAAAAATAAATGAACTCAACAATGGAGATAGAAAATGATGTAGCTCTCGTAGGGGCAATGTGGCTTAGATCTAATCCAGAGGCGACAAATGATCTTCATAAACCTTCTGGCTACTTCTGAGTCACAATATCACGATCTCTTTCTTGCTAGCTCTCTGGCTCTCTCTCTCTCTTTTTCTTTCTTCTTCTCTGCTCTCACGATCTCAAGGTTTCGCTCTATTCCCTTCGCTTCTTCCTCTTCTCTCACTCACAGACTTCCTCCAGTGGAATCTCACTTTTTCTTCTCTCTTGTCACTCCGCGCCTGGATGAGGAGGATCCCTATTTATAGGAAGAATAGGGACTCCAGAAACTTGATTCCAGTCCCTTCTCTCTGGCACAAATCTTGTGGTCCCCACAAGATTCCATCGAGGGTGTGTGGAGGGAACATTCTCGCCTAAAAGCTTCATCCTGAAGGTGCGCTTGTAGGACACTTGGCAAAAACTAGTCCCCGTTGGATTCCACGTGTCAGATGTAGAAGATACGCTGATCCACGTGGCTAAATCTTTAGTCAAGACTCCTACCTTGGATCACGTGTTTGATAAGTCAAATCTCAAACCACGTGATCATAGATGATTCTGATGCTTCCAGCTCTATAAGTGTTTGATCCTGGTTTCTTTAGTAAACTAAGTCTTTTCAGACTTAAATCCCTGTCAACAAAATAAAAAGCATTTCATCAAACACCTTGTCATCATAAGTGGATATTCAATATGCATCGACTTATGAAAATTGAGTCATGACATAAGTGATAGAGTAGACATAAGATGCACAAACCTTAGTTCAAATCAGTTCAGGATATGCACAGACCTGAATGTGTGCACAGACCCGGATGCTGCATATGCGTGGACCTTAGATATGCAAAAACTGATATGTGCGTAGACCTTAGACTAAGTATGTGCACATACCAAGACTCTGTATGCACACAGATAGACATGTGCTTTCACCAATGATATGGATGTATATGCAAATGCCATAGAGCATGGACTATGATGCACACACTTGATGACTTGAGTCCAGATGTGCATCGACTTCGGTCTATACATGTGCATTGACCTTGATGCAACATGTGCACAGACTTGAACATGTGTGTAGACCTTACTAGGCATGAATAAAAATGTGCATCGACCTTGTAGACATTACTAAAAAACATGCATCGACCTTATGTATCAGGCTGCAAAACATGCATCGACCTGGATTGACATCATGCATGCATGTGCACTGACCTTACATGCAACAATAAACATGTGCACCGACCTTAGTGTGCAAAAATGGCAATGTGCACCGACCATGCCTAGTATGCTCTGACCTGATGCCTTCATGTGCGCTAACTACAGTAAGGTGCTCCAACCTTATAATGCACACTAGCATATATGCTTAGACCTTATATGCAAGCTAGCACATATGCTCAAACCTAAGATTGCACATATGCTCAGACCTTAGAATGCACGATGCAAGATGTGCATCAACCTTAATATGCAAGATGTAAAATGTGTATTGACCTTATACATGACTAAGACAGATGTGCATCGACCTTAGTATGATTAAGGCAAGATGTGCATCGACCTTAGTGTGACTAAGGCAAGATGTGCATCGACCTTAGTGAATTAAAGATCAAATGTGCATCGACCTTAGTGAACTAAAGATCAAATGTGCATCGACCTTCTAATGTAAGATTTCTACATATGCACAGACCTTCTAGACAGAATGAATATGTGCACCGACCTATTTGTGCTGGACCTCACATGTGCATCGACTTTCTAGTGCATGACTTCACATATGCATCGACCTTAATTTGCAGCAATATGAATATGCTTTGACCTACATATGCAACATGCATCGACTTTCATGCTTCAAACTGAAATGTGCATCGACCTTACTTAATAAGGAAAGGTGTAAGCACTGACCTGTATGCTTCAGACTGAGATGTGCATTGACCTTACCTGATAAGGAGAAGGAATATGCACTGACCTTTCAATGCATCACAGCTAACTTAGAAGATTGGTAGCTGAAACCTACCCCATTGGGCCCAAAACTGTAGGGAAATCCTAGCCCACTTAGAGGAGAAGCTTATCCCTCGAATTCCTGACCTAATTAGGGTTTGAGGAAGTCTTTTGCGATGCTAGAATGGGTAAGGTCGAGTTTTTCGGAGTAGGATTCTGTCCCTTGACTAGATAGTATTTGGGAGACCATGTTGGATCTCTGGTTTTGATGATGACACACTATTGATCTTGATAAGCATGATGGACTAAGATTTAACATGGTGAACAGGTACACTGATCCTTTAGTATCTAATGGATCACACAAATTCAAGTTTACTTACTGACACGCTGCAGCGACGTAGTAGGATTGATGCATCGATGCATCATGAGAAACCAGGTCACTGCCTCTACGCAGTAGTGGAGAAAGGTCATTACTGTCTCAACGCAGAAGGTGGATGCATCGACGCATCTGCAGCGATGCATCGACGTATCAGAGGGCAGTGTCACCAATGCATCGACATATTTAGTCCAAGATTGAACAGAGTCGTAGCACGTCGAAGCATCAGAAGGAAATAGAAGGCTTGCCTCGAAGATCAAGTTGTTACACCGACGAATCAACTGTGATGTCTCGACGCATCAAGACCACAAGCCACTCAAGTCTTCAGCAACTCAGGTTATTCAAGAAGAAAGGTCGATGCACCTATTTCAAATCTGTTAGTAAGGTCGATGCAGCTGAACAAGTCTTGGCAACACCAGGTCGATGCACTTAAGCAATTAAAGAAGCAAGCTCGATGCAGCTGAACAAGTATTGGAAATACAAGGTCGATGCATCTCAGTTATTCTGGAAGAAATGTCGATGCACTAGTTCATGCATCGATGCCTCAGTACAAGCAATGCATCAATCAGGTCGATGCAGATCTTCATGCGCTAACAGGTCTGGAGATCCAAATCTCAGTTTTGTAACTTGAAATTAGACCCGATTAGGAAACTATCTCCAGCGATACAATGACATGTGATCCAAGAAAGAGTGGGACGCTTTTTCAGATATTTCCAGAGGAAGAATATTCATAATGCATTAATGCCATGTGGACCAATGGGGTTTCACTAGGTTTTCTGCCGCATCAAAATCTTTATGGAGACCCTATTCTATTTAAAGACTGCCTCGTCCTTAGGAAAAAAAAGGAAGAGTGGAGAGCAGCGGCTGTTATTCCCATTGCATATTCCGAGAGAGATCCACTCCAGGAGAAAAAGAGAAAGAGTTGAGAGAAGAAGAAGGAAGATAGAGCTTGATCAGAAGTAGTTCGAGCATTCTAAAGCTCAATGGAAGGCTGGTTTCGTGGATCAAATCTCGAGCCAATTTGCTCACATTGAGCTACATTGTGGTCGTTTGTTTTGTGTTTCTCTTTTGTTGATTTCTTGAGACCATCCGTTGTTTTTCTGCTAGTTTTCTGATTTCCTGTTCAGGGATCGGGCTTCTTTTGAGAAATCAGAAGAAGGGAGATTGTTCTCCAAAATCCCTCTATGGACTCAGAGGAAGAGAGGACGTTAGCTCTCTGGGTTTGTGAGCAACTGGGTGCTGTCCCATTGGTTCCTTCTGCATCACAGAAGAAGGGAGAGTGGGTCTCTTCGGTCACTACGGTTGTAGTGTGGTGCTAATTTAGCTGGGTGGCAGATCAGTGACTTGAGGGATTTGTCTCCCTCTGGTTCAAGCTGTTTGGCAGTGGATGTTTGCACATTGAGTCTACGTTCTTGCTTGGAGCAAGGGAAGCCACACTCAGGTTTGAGTGTGGGGTGGACGTAGATCTGCTTGGCAGAACGAACCACCTAAAAAATCCCTCGTGTTCTATGGTTCGAGTGTGTGTCTGATTGTCTTCTTTCGATCAGCTTTTCATGAGTTCGCTCAGAGTTTGTCATGTCTTCACAGAGCGTACTCCCCTACTATAAGTGTCTAACTATTTCATTATTGGTTCCCCTATGTGTTCGATGATAGTACTGTGGGTAGCATTCGCTCTATAATTCACTTCTAGCTGCCGCCTTGGAAGTCTGTTAGTTGGTCGTCATTTTGTGAGAGATCCCTCCGTGGAGTGGATATTTCAAATTAGGATCCACTGCATCTTTACTCTGCTCACATTTTGTGTCTCTGAATCCTTGCTTGTCTGAAGTTACTTGTGTTGAGCTTGACTTAGCTCTTGTAAAAGCTTGCCTCAAATGGTATTAAATTAAAAGTGTGGTTGTGCTTTCGCGAAATTTTTATAAATGGATCAATTATCCCCCCTTCTAGATCCTGTCCCATATTTCCTTCAATCGAAATCTACACCTTCATGCTATCAGACCAACCCCCTATATATTGGACCCAATGGACCCTTGGACGATACCTTGATCATCCTAAGGCATAGAGGCAGAAGATAGAACAAGATTCGGAAGGAGAAGGCGAGGATTCTGGGGCAACCGTGGGAGAGCGGTGTTCGTCATCCTCTTCCCTTAGATTGAATTAAAGGTAGGTTTCCTCTCAGACACAAACTAATCAAAGCTTTAAATCATGTTAAGTTACATGTGTAGAAGTCCTAATTGCATGTGTATTGCTAGCTTCATTTCTATCATCTGCTCGACCATGAGTTTATTCATCACCGCTGGGTCAACCGGACTTGGGTAGAAGTGAGCTTGTTGCATATGCGGCGTTGTCAACACGGCCGTGTAGAGCGTGGCAGGAGCCCCTTGGAATTGGAGGACTAGAGGTTGTGGCATAGTCGTAATTTACTATTATGGGGGAGGAATGCCCCTAGTGTAGTTGTGCACCGGTTGTGGAGCAATTGCTTGTGGCGAGACTTCAAATGTCTGGCTGCTGTCGCCCGATGTCCCAGGAGGGACCTCGAGCTGCCCGGGTGCGGAGGTGCGAGCGTCCCTCTCGCTCAACTGCTTCTTTAATGCTTCAATTTTTTGTCGATAGCTTTGCAGTAACATTAGCGAGGCCAGATCATTGGTAGAAGGGCTGGGAAGGCTTCCCCGCTCCTCAGATGGTGTCTCTTCAGATGAGGTGGATGGCATTCCACTGTCATGTTCAGTTGTGATCACATTGGCAGTTAGGGCAGCTGGCGTCTCCTCTGGATCTGTCGTCCCTACGAGGGTCTACAATGCCTCACTGGTGGCCTTTCCTCTTCTTGTGATAGGACCGGGCCTCTCGGCAATCCGAGCAACTTCTTCAGGTTCTTCGGGCCGGGCCCCATAATGGCTGGTTGCTCCGACCACATTACAAGTATAGACTTGTATATTTTTACTTTTTCTCCTTGCACATCTGGTCGGCTGACCAGGGAAGGTCAATCTTTCAAATATCAAGACTCTCAGTGCGTCTTCTTCATGGTGGGGATGCCCGTAGCATCCTGACTCTGCATCTTCTATTTCCACCAGGTCGATTGGACATCCTCGGCTCTCTTCGGCGGTATTGATGGCTTGTAGCAGCCGTTGCCTCCCTAAGGAGGTATTCCCAACCCCACGGAGATATCCGCACACGGCCTGGGTGATGTCTTCTTCCTCATAGTTAGGGTAGTCCATAGATGGCGGTACCCTTGCTTGTGCCAGGGGCCCATAAGCGAGCCGATCACTCTTGACGGTCCTGCTATGATTCTCAGCATGTAAAAAGGCCTTCTCCTGTTGTTCATTACCTTGGACATGTAATTTACGAGACGCCTTGTCAGCATCTCATTGTTCTTCACCCTTCCTTGCCTGGGCTTGTTGGCTTCAGCGGGTCCCGGTCGAGTTGACGTTGGGACCCGAGTGGGTCTTGGTACCCAGATCTGCTTGATTTTGGATGGCCTGGGGGCCGGTTCATTCTTTGGCTGACCGGCCACTCCAGTATTCTTCTTCTCTATTCTCCCGAGCGCTTGGAAAGAGTTGCACACCAGGACATTCGGCACAATTTGGTCAGGGATCACATCGGCTCACCGGCCATTGAGGTGGACCCGGATGCCTCCGATCAGGACCACCTTGCCGGTGTTTGAGACTTGGCCCCTAGGGGCGACAGCAGCAGCATTTCTTTGGCTCCTCCTTCTGCGGGATGCCATCTTCTTGGTGGCCGAGTCCTCATCAAAATGGATGTGGTGGATAAAACAGTCCACCGTCTTGATCGCCATGCGGTCGAAAGTAGTCACTGACGGCCCGGCGGTAGCAGGATTGGTGGTAGAAGCCCTTGTAGCGAGGCCATGGACTTTGACGGGCTTGGGCCCCTCGACCTTCAACAGGCTAACAAAGGCCACCCCCAGGAAATTAGGGAAGCTGACCACGAGAGGGAAACTCCCGAACCACACTAGGACCGCTAGGTAGCCCTCCTTGACGTGGCTTGCCACGACCACTGGTCTGAACGCAACAGATATTGCAATCGCCAAAGTACGACCCCAGTAATTGCAAGAGAAACAATTTAGAATCTCAAGAAGAGGCCAGACTTGTGGACGCACTGGGCGTGCCAGACTTGTGGACGCACTTTCGAGACATTTCACATTTTGTTCGTTTATTCACCTTTTCGTTCGTTTGTTCAGTTTATTAGTGCGAGGGCATGCCAGTCACCGAGGTGATGATTTAGTCAGACTTAAAGAAGTCCGTGGTGCGCTCGATCTAACTAATCAGACGATTGTGTGTATCATGTCAGGACTGAGAATCCGTCGTACCATAAAGGTTATGACGTTAATTACATCTCCTCGGAGAGGGGAAAACCCTTGATCAATCACCGAAAAAAGGGGCCCTACGACCTGAGATTCATAATAACAGAAGCGAGAGTAAAACTTTGGATGGTGTTCAAACAAACTCTGCGTTGGGGCATAGATGTTCATAGAAGGGTGCATGTCGGTCACTAACGGACCATTTCATTTCCGGACGGGAGTCCGTGTTTGTAGCACAAGAGACGGTGACAAAACCGCGCAAATGTCTACCGTGAGTACGGCAAGTTTAATGTAAATGCGGGATTAGATCCCGACAGAAGCGAGTCAAATTGATGAACTATTGGACCAAAATGTGTTCGAGCCATGGACATATCGAGATTCCCGAGATCCACGTCTGACGTCATGGGGCGTCATTAATGTTCTCTTAACACACAGTCCGCGGAAAGGGAAGGTCCCGAAGGTATGTAAGGTTATGGCATTTTTTTTATTATCATTGTTCCTGGATCCACTTTCTTCTAGTTGATCGCATCCATCCAGTGCTCAACAGTTGGTATCAGAGCGATTCTGATTCCCAACAAGAACGTCGTGATCGCCAGAGGTGTTTACCTGAACCTCACAGGGGTGATGATCGCGGGGAGATGATCCAAATAGGGAGATGGTAGGTTCCCTCTTCCTCATCGTCGGCTAGCCAAGGGCAAGGAGCCCTGCTATGTCCCTTATGCTGAAGTCCTATAACGTATCTCAAAGAAAAATGAAAAGAAAAGCCATTAGTAAATCTGACAGCGTAGTATCTATTCTAATAGAATGGACAGAACGAAAATGATGGTGGCAAGGTTACCTAGGGGTGGTGGGAAGGAGGGATGGCCGAGGCTTTTGACCACCCACCTTCTCATTTGTTTTGGGAAGAAACCTCTAAAGATTAGGGGCTAAAGGGATGCTACATGCAATGCTACGTAATTACCTGGAAGTAGTGATGCAAGTAGGAAGTAGGGGAGGCTAAGGGGTTCAAACCAACGCAAGGGAGGCAGGAGGAAGACGACCGACGCACGAGATTCTTCCGCCAAGGCCCCAACTCCTTCCGCTCTGATCTTCCTCAATCGCCTCCTGTACCAAAAAGAATAAAACCGAAAATGCCCCCCCCTCTTTTCACTGGAGAGATTGTCCCTTTTTGTTCCTTGAGACCGGAGTCTTCGATTGTGTGGAAAAATCATGCAGAACGGGGGAAAGAACGTGCCCACGAGCTGGGCCACATTCTCTGACCGAGTAATCGGAGGAGGACGGCCAAGTCTTTGGCCACCCAGTAGTAGAAGGCGGCCTGGCAGATGGCCACCCAACAGGGGAGGGCGGCCATCGCCCTGGCCTTCTTGAGGGAAGGGCGGCCAAGTCTCTGGGCGCCCAACGAAGGAGGGTGGCCATCGCTTTGGTCACCCAGGACTGGGGGGCGACCGAGTCTTTGCCCGCCCAGACCATGCTCTTTGGGCCCCTTAAGTGGACGAGGCCCAATAGCCCTAAGGCTACGGGCTGGGCTTTAAAACTCAAAACATCGATAAACAGAGTTCCATAATTAAGCATCATTCATACGAAGGTCCATTGGGGATCTGCAGGATGTCTGAAATTAGGCGTCTACAAATGCCCCTCCGAAACACCCGTTTTCCAAGGGAGCCCGGCGGACTGATAAATGGGTGTTTCAAAAAAGAAACAAGCATAATAAGGGCAACATGCTCAAGAAGATTCTTGAGCGAAAAATAAGCTTCACGCAGGGTCGCATGAGCATCAAGTAATCAAGTAAGCCATTGGCAAAGAGGAGGAAGGACAATTAATCTAAGAGGACTTGTATCTGCGGCTGCATTGGGCCCCCTAGCATGGCGCTGCGGGACTTGAGGGGACGAAAGCGTAATCCGGTGCTCAAGGAGATACAAGACCTAAACAAGGCAAGTAAAAAGATCAGGATATGGGAATACAATGACTCGTTGAATCATGAAATACTCAAAACGGCCTTGCATAAAACATATTTTCTACTGGTCGAATCGGTGTGGAATCACGTAGACTCATTTGTGCAAACCTAGGCAAAATCGAGGGAGTTGAAAAACTAGATGCGGGGACCAAAGAACATAAGTCGACCAGATCAACGTGGCTTCCCTGCTTCTGCATCACGACTCCCAAGATGAGGTGTATGCATTTTTTTGTTTGTTTTTTTGCATATATATTTCTTTTTTGGATTTTCTTTCAAATGGGGCTAAGAAGACCTATATGACGCATGCTGAGTTCAAACGGAAAAAACCTATCTAATGCAAAGTTGGAGGGTTTATTTACCTGCCTCCGAACCAATCGGTCAAGAGTTCAAGAAGTCTGTCATCCCATGCTTGGCGATAGACGTGGTCCGGATCCCAGTGGGAGTCCATCGTTCCACATTGTACTTAAGTATAGTCGAGAGTTCAGGAAGTCCGTCATCCCGGGCTTAGGCAGCAGGTGACCATCGAATAGCTTAAGGAGTATAAACTCTTCATGGTTTTTTTTAGAGTGGAACTCAGAGTTTATATGTCCGAAGCTATTAGCCTCCGACATTCTAACTATAATGCAAGGTAATGGGGGATTTATCACCCTTTGGTCCCATAGTTGTGGAGACCTACAACTGCATTAGCACACATTAGTAAAGTTCATCAATGATAATAACAATAGAACAACAATCATATTTCATTGAATGAACCTTTAAACCATTCATAATCGAGACAAACATAGCTCACAAGGAAGGGAAATGAGGGCGGCCAGGTTGCTGGTCATCCTGTGGTCTGGGTGGCCAGACCTATGGTCGCCTAGACCAGGGGTGGGTGGCCATCGTTTTGGCCATCCTCCTACTCTTATCCCAAGCCGTGGGAGTTTGAGCCAAGTGGGATTCTAGCCTACAAAAGACTACGGGGTAGGGTAGTCCTACTCCATCGTTGAATAAAGAGTTGAAGCTAGAGGAGTAGTTCTAAGGAGAAAATAGACATGGCGTCTTCTTCTACCCCGTCAGGAGGCCATGAACTTGGTGTTCTCTCTGACGTGCCCGGCCACTTAAGCAACCTTGTGAAAACTTCTTTTTAAACCCCCCTCTCCTCGCTTCTCTCCCTCACACTCGTAACCCTCTCTCCCTCTCCCCTGTTCTCCCCCTCTCACTCTCACGTCTCTCCCTCTCATCCTCTTCTTCTCTTGTGGCCGACGGGGAGGACGTGTGGCAAGGCAGAGGGTGGCGCGGGCTACGAGTGGTGAGGATCGAAGCTCGGAGCAAGAGATGGTGGCGTGGCCTGGTGGCTTTCACATTTTTGGGAAGAATCGGCCGTGAAACGAGGCGTTTCGGGCATGGATCAGCATCCACTCTTTGCGGTTTCTTTGTAAAGGTAGGGAGATGGATCCTTACCGTCCTTGCATTAATTCCTCACAGTTTCATGTCGATCAGTGCGAGATCGAGTAGGTTTCCTTTTTGTTGGGGTTTAAATGCATGATTCGGGATGAGTGGCGATTTCTACCATTTCAGGCCATGTTTTCTAGCCAAACGTGAGACATTGGTAGGATGGATGTTGGGGAAGGTTTCTCTTCTATTTTCCCATTTTCCCCCATGGTTTCGGGCCGTGGTGAGGCCGAGAGCAGGTTTATTCTTTTTTCAAGAAAAAGTTAAGCATGATTCGGGGTGAGCATCAAATCCATAGTTTTGATCATCGATTCGTGACCCATTGGGTCCCATTGGATGCATTAGAGGTCGGGGAGTGATTCCGTAAGCTTCCTGCTCGCAATGGGGGAGTGTCGGGCATGGAATGGGGCCCATAAGGGCGTTGTTGTTCGTTGGTCATCGGAATCGGATGACCCCTTGGGTGGAGCGATCGACCATTCCTAGTAGGAATTCATAGGGCATTCTACTGGTGGGTTCGGTCAACTGAACCCCTGGTTTTGGTCGACTGACCTAGGGTAGGTTGACCTACCCCAAAGGGGTAGGTCGACTAATTTTTTGGCGTTTCATCCCTAGGAGTTTCGGTCAACCGATCGGCCTTGGCTGGTCGACCGAACTCCCCTAGCGCATGGTTTTAATGGCCTTTTCGGCTTCGAGAACGTGGCTTTTCACCCCAAATCTAAAACTTAATATTATACTCACCTAAACCCATGGAAATTGGGCCATTTTGACCTTGTGAGGGCGCGACCGCCTGAGGATTCATTCACGTAGTTCGAGGGTTCATGGGTTCCCCATGGTAGGTCTTGGCCGTGGACTTGCGGCATGGTTTTCACATGGCTTGTGCGCCTGTGGTGAGTAATTTACCGCGTGAGTTCATTGACCATGGAGGGTCATATCCGCGTGAGTTCCATGATCACGGCGGGTGGTTTTGCGTGAGTTAGTGGGCCGGTGTCCACAAGTTTTGCTATCCAATTGGGATAGTTTCCTTAGCACCCCTTAGTGTCATACCGTGGTTCACGGTGGTTTGCATGCATGTGTACGCCTTTCTCGAGGTTCTGTGAGACCGTGATCAACCGTGTTTTGTGGTAGATTCCCACGAGACCGCAGATGTGAGAATTTGGTGGGACTTTGTGAGACCGTGGAAGATCCCAGTGGCCGATCATATTGGAACATGCGAGATAGCCTAGTGTGCATGACGCTCCTTGTTCTAAGGCGAGACTGCTTGAGCATATGTACCTTGGTTGGGATAAGAGTATGCTACTGATGGATGCAGTGGCACGTACCCCATGTCGGGTAGCTAGACACGGCCGTGCTGAAGGGCGCAGAGGTGGGCATCCGAGCTAGTCCCAGGGTGTGGGGTGTGTGTGTCTCCATTGCTCCTCCCGAGACTGGGTGTGAGTAGTGTGCACGCATATGAGGCCTTGGCGCAGTATAAGACATCAATGGACGCATCTGGTCTTATTGTGTATACTTGAGCAGTGGACCCTATGCCGATGAAGGTTGAGTTACTAACAACATTGTCTTGGCCCTTCCAGTAGACTGGTATGTGTCGCCCTGTGTGTGGGGCAAGTTTCCTCCATTGGCCTAGCTCAAGATTAAGGTCGCCAGTGTGTAGTTGTCCTCCCGAGGGTGGAGGTTGTATGTTTGCGTGGCTGCGTGGCCTTGTCGGTGTTTCCGTCATGTTGTTACTATTGTGTCATTGCGAGGTTCTCTCTCGGTAGTAGGGCTACGGGTTAGCTATGGGTCGGCGATCCCGGCTAAAGGTTGAGGTTCCCTTGTTGGGGATCAGGCTAGCATAGAGGTTATGTGTTTCCTTAGCTCGCCGTTGTTGCCGTCCTAACCGCTGTTGTTTATTGTCATTATTTTAGTTCTGTTGTTATTGCTATTATTACTATTGACACGATTACTATTGCTTACCACTTTCGTTGTGGTGGGGATCCGCGAGACCCCTACTGAGCCAATGAGATGAGGTTCACTCCTTATTTTTTAGGTATAGCGCTCTCCTGGAGGTGGAGCTTTCCCGGTCAGAGGACCAATAGTACGCTAGCTTGCCAGTGCCGGGGTGTGCCCTGCAGTCGAGTACATTTTTCTTTTCGTTGATTATACTTATGGTCTGGACTCTATAGTTATATTTAATTATTATAAAATATTAATTTTATTTCTGTCTGATAATTATTAATTATGTAGTTTATTTCCTACTTGTTTAAATTTTCAAGGAGAGATGACGGGGTCGTCGGGGTCGACGGAGACGCCGTTGTTGGGCTCTGATACCAAATTTGATGCAATCAGCGTCAGAGGAAGGATCGATGGCAACTCCGGGGATGCAAACGGGATGGGATAACTTGCTATCTCGTGCAGCTCGACCTCACGCTGGACGGTCTCACACCGGGTGACACTCAAATCTCATAAAATGAGAAAGGAGGGAAGGGGAAGGAGGCAAGAGGAACACTCTTATGTGAAGGAACCTTCAAAGCTTTCATGTATTCATCATATGAAAACACATGTCTTATTCCCCTTTATATAGGAGAGGCCATAACACTTATACCCTTAGACTTTCACTAATTGTCGTTATATCCTAACCTAACAAAACAAAGTCAACTACCCACTTTTGACTTTGACATAATAAAATAGAATAGTTGGACTTTGGTGGTTAATAATAATACAATACCACCATGAAAAATAAAAATACACACAATACTCAAATACGTACAATACACAAAAATAAATAAATAGTCAAGACGCTGGGTCTTCGAGTGAGTCACCGAGCCACAAGCTTGGTACGGTCTGGGCGGCGCGGCGTCGACTCTGAGTAGTGGATCTGGTAGTGGGCCCGGTGTCCCCACCAAATTGCTATGATGGTGTGTCGGGAGATGCTGTGAGTATGGTCCGACGAGACACTTGGCGAGTATTGTCGGAGGAGCTGGCCTGACGGTGGTAACGGTTTTCTGGTGCTGGAAGGTGTGGTTCCCAGCTTGTACGAGGTTCGAGGTCAGATCGAGCATGGAGATCTCCTACTTTGTAGGAGGTATGTTGGTTTCTCCTTGGCTGGAGAGATCGCGTTTTTGTTAAGCCCCGTCATCTTGCACCATGTGTTCGGATTGGTTGGCCTCCTTGTGTGTGCCATGAAGTCCGTGCGAGACATGTTCGGTGTTTTGACAGTGTGGTTGCCATTGAGAAGTGATGCCCATTTTCCCTAATGTGCACGGGTACGTTGGCATCATTCCTGAAGGATGAGTGCCAGTCGGGCTGTGCTTGCGAGAACTCGTGGCTGGCGTTATGATTTCTTACGCATTATGGATCGGAGCCTGCGAAGTTGCAGGAGGATGGCCAGATTAAGAGAGAGAATCTGTGCTCTGGGTTTGAGGTGATTGAGCTTTCCTCACCTTGTTTTCTGGAGTTAGCCAGTCGAGTTGAGGATTATCGGGATGGCGGATCCCGAGCCATCTATGATGATTGTGCGTGTGGATCGAAGTGCACAGCGGAAGCCTGGTGAGCCCATAACCCATAGGTCCAGGATCGTAGTATTGGTTGCTACGAGCGGATTCCCAAGGATTTCTAGAGCATGGGAGGATTGGTTCCTCAGTGTGAGGTTGTCTTTGGCCGTGTGAGTCGTGTTAGTTGCCATGCCATTGCTTGAGGTATTGTGTTCGTAGCACTGGCAAGATGGAAAATTGGAGAAATATGACGACGAATCTATCACGTGAGTACCCTGTTTTTGTGTTGGAAGTTGTGCCCTCGGATGGAATCTTGGTCCGAGATGTGATCTCCGAGAAATGTTTATGGATCCCAGTTGGCAGCTGTGAGCAGCTGGTAAGGCTAGTCGAGTGGTCAGCCGTGGTAGTGCCTGGAAGAGGCCTAGTTGAGTACGAAAGTTTCAGAACGTTGTGAGAAGGACTCAGCTGTGATAAGGATATATGTTGTTTGGAGACCAGCGTGCATTGGTCGCGGCGTTGTCGACTAGGTTGCTATGGTGGCAGATGGCACTTTTCTGTTCTAGAGATGTATGCCGTGAATTGCGAAGGTGGTGTCCTGTGGCTCTGTAGTGAGAACGGAGCTGAAGGATTGACAGACGTCCATTTGGAACATTTGTGATGAAGCTGGGATGAGACTGCGTAATGGGCGATGCCTAAGTATGGAAGTCCCTAGAGGGATGTCGTCGAATGAAGAGCCTTGGTCTTGTGACTAGCATGGGAGGATTTCCCTGTAAATTTGAGTCTGGTGTTGTTACGGACTGAGGATTTCAGAGTCCTGTCACTTGGTTTCGTCGTACTCCCCTGGGAGGGTAGATAGAGTTGGCAAGAGGATCAGGATCAGATGCGGTGTCCGAGTGAGGATCGTCTCGAGACGTAGTGACGATCTGTGCGTGAACCAACGGATCGCCTATTAAGAGTTGGAATGTGCTTATCAAGTTTGGCGAAGGAGCATGAAAGAGGAAGTTGAGCAAGCGAGGGTTTCCCGTTGACAAGTAGCTGGTGACTAGTGGATGGTCTTTCACAAATAAAAGACGTCGGTTGTAGTGAATCGAGAATGGCAAGCCGGTTATGAGGTATGCCTTTTCCTGGAATTGGATCTAGGATCTGTTGAAAGTTTGTGTTCTGGCAGAGCTGGTCCCGTGCTGTTATTGGTGTTCGGCTTGCCAGGTATGAGAGATGGTTCATGGGCAGAGCCGACAAATTTGTGACAGTCAGTTGAGATGACTATGTGAGCTGAAGAGGCTCAATGTTGGTTGTCCCTGGCGCAGGGCGTGAGACCAATTAGCAAAATGAGAAGCTGATTGTTGAACCCATTGTGGCTTCTTCGGGGTAGGAATGATCTTTGTAGTATTTGACAATTTCATAGAACCATGGCTTCTACTCGTTGGCCAGTTTTTCTTCAAATTCGGCCAACATGATTTCCTTCTTCTCAATAATTTCTCCCTCTTGAACCTTCCTTGACAACTCTTCCTTAATCCTCAGAAAGGTGGCATCCTGGATAGGAGGGGTGAGACGCCTGTGGATGACGATAGACTCAAAGTGTCTACTTAGAGGGAGCGTTAAAGATGATGCTGGTGAGGCGAGGACATTGGCCAAAATATTCTGGTCACAAGGGACATGGATAAATATCAGTTTGGTGAATAGCTTGGCATAATAAGAAGTAAGTTCTTGATAAGGCTTAAGCTTGGGATCAAGGATGTGGCATTTGGTGAGCACCTGGTGGAGGATGAGTTGACTATCACCTACAATTTGCAGTTTGGTGACACCAAAAGAATGGGTGACTTCTAAGCCAGCTAGAAGAGCCTCATATTCAGTGATGTTGTTGGTGACCGGGAATGCAAGTTAAAATGCCTGTGGGATGGTGACACCTTCTGGTGATAGGAGTACAATGCCGACACCTCTCCCTTGAGAATTCAAAGCTCCATCAAAATATAATGTCCACATGTGATCAGTGGATTAGTTGATGGACATTAGTTCTTCATCTGAAAACTCTGATTAGACAGGATCAAATTTGGAGGGAGGATGGTGAGTGAGGTGCTCAGCTATGGCATAGTCTTTAATCACCTTTGCTCAATATAGGTGATGTCAAACTGAGATAGGAAGCTTTTCTAGCATGCTAGCCTATCAGTGAGGATGGATTTCTCCAAGAGAAACTTGATAGGGTTCATTCGGGTAATAAAATAGACTTCATGAGTCAAAAGTAGTGTTTCAATTTCTGCACCACCCAAACGAGGGCGGCACAGGTTTTTTCCATAGTTGTGTACCTCTACTCACTGGGGTTGAGAAGTTTGGACAAGTAATAGGCTTCCATTTCCTTGCCCTCGTCATTGGTTTGTGCCAGGATAGCTCTCACAAAGTCATCCAGGACTGAGATAAAGAATTAGAGGTTTGCCTGGTACGGGTGGTATCAAGATAGGTGGGTTGGCCAGATATTCTTTCAGTCCTTCAAAAGCCTTCTGACACTTAGAATCCCAACGGAACTCTATTCTCGACTTGGTCAACTCATAAAAAGGTTTGCAACTACGTGAATGTTGGGACACAAAGTGATGGATGAATTGCAACCTTCCAATTAACCCTTGAACTTCTCTCAGATACTTTGGAGGTGGCATATCCATGATTGTCTTGACTTTATTGGGATCTATCTCAAAACCCCTCTAACTCACAATAAAGCCCAACAGTTTGCCTGATGAAACTCCAAACACGGACTTCTTTGGATTCATTTTCAATTGGAACAACCTTGATCTTTGCAACACCTTAGCCAGAACTTCTGGATGTTCTGCCCCAGCCCTTGATTTCACCAACAAGTCATCCACATACATCTCCAAATATACATACATCATGTCATTAAATATTGCCATCATAGCTCTTTGATAAGTAGCTCTAGCATTCTTTAACCCAAATGGCATGACCACATAATAATATGCTCCCTAGGGTGTAGTGAATGACGTCTTCTCCTGATCCTCTTCTATCAAATGAATTTGATTGTATCCCAAAAATCTATCCATGAATGAGAGAGTTTCGTATCCTGCCGTGTTATCAATCAACACATCGATGTGAGGCAAGGGGAAATTGTCCTTTGGACACGCACGGTTAAGGTCCCAGAAGTCAATGCAAATCTTGACTTTTTCATCTTTCTTCATGACCGGGACAATGTTTGCCACCCATTGGGGATAAATGACGACTCTAATAAACTTGGCTTTGTGGAGCTTGTCGACCTCTTCCTTCATTTTCAAAGCCACTTGTGGGTGGAAACGCCTTAACCTTTGTTTTACCGGGATAGACTCCAATTTTAAAGTTAAACGATGTTCAACCAGAGTGGAATCTAAACCTGACATATCCTCATAGCTCCATCCAAACATGTCCCTATATTCCTTGAGAACCTCAATCAATGCCTCTTCTTCTAATGATGGCAAATTATCACTTATGAGGACGATCCTGGGGTCTTCCTCAGTTCCCAAGTTTATTTCTTTGGTTGACTCTTCTACAGCGGCTGACGGTTCGTCAAATCCCCTCATCCCACTAGCATAAGTGCCAACTGCGTCCTCATATTCTTCATCCCCTTCTTCGATCGGGTATTCTTCATCTATGATCTCAGAGACTCCATACCCTTCATCAACTATGAAATTCTCCTCACATTGTATCTCTGATAGTTGGATGGGATTTTCTAGTAGATGAGGAATGCCTAAGCATGCCTGACACCTATTGACTAAATCTAGGAGGAATCGATGAGGGATTTCCTTACCCTTGGACTTTCTTTTGGGTACTACCATTGACCTATTATTCCTAACCTAACTGACTTGTCCTACAGAAGAAGAAGAAGACCCTGAAGAATGTACAGGGTAAGACCCCTCAGAGGAGGGGTAAAGGAGGTCTCTCAAGATCCCACACGAATGGCAGAGGAAGATGAAGGAGAAAATGAAGGTATAAGAATTGGAGACCAACTGGACTGGGGCCAGTCGGTAGAATCGAAGCAGTTTGGCAACAAAATGATGGAGGGGAAGGCGGAACTCGCACTTCTAGGCCAAAAGAAAAGAACAGAAGAGGCTGGAGCGAGTATCTAGACTAGACTCATGGGGCTCTACAGGAGAGAAATGATACTTCCATGGCAGCCCATATCAACACTCCAGCCGCTTCACCTCATCCTCAGTCAGCTCACTGCGTAGAGGTTCCACCGGCTCCGTAAAAGCCCTGGAAGTCTGCTCAACCTCTTGCACCTCAGCCTCGGGATGTTGGTCCGCCATGGAGCAATTAGGAGAGTTGGAAGAGGAAGAAGAGGACACTGTGCTGGATGACTCAGGGGGAGGCGGAAGTTGGCAAATCGTCGCCGCCATAACCTCTGCAAGCTCCGTGAAGGCCGCCGTCACTCTTTGCCCTTCTGGGTTAACCTCGCGATGCATGAGCCTCTCATGAAAGCAAAGATGGTGGAAGGAAAAGCCCTAGGCGATGGAGGTTAGGAACGACGACACGCGCTACGCTTATAAACCCCCCAAGGGAAGCGGCGCGACGTTCCAGTCTTCAAAAAGGGGGCTCCATACATCAATTCGCAAGAATTATCATCAAGATGGACGTATCTCCAGGATTGTCACATCAAGTGGCCCCTGCCAGAGAAAATCCCCACTCAGCTCAAACCACTTACACCTGCCCCAAATGCTACTCGACCGAGCCTAATTTTGGCTCGGGAGTAGGAGGGGGACAAGTGGAGAGGGGGAATTCTACCGCCCGAAAAGGAACGGCCAAATGAGGTCCCGCCAGACCAAACGAGGCCTAGCTCCTATGAGTGACAGCCCCTCTGGGGCCTACTGAGCCCAATAACTCACTTGGATTAAGCACTTCCTAGGCGACCTTTGAGTTTGAAAGTCCGAGCGTCAGGTCGATCGGGAGGTCCCTTCGAGACCCCATGCATCCCGCCCGAGCCTTGCGCCTATCGCTCAGGAAAGCCCCCTGGAGCCAGTGCCTAAGGCTCGGACCGACTGACGAAGGCTTATCTATGTGACCGTTGAGTGCCCTTTAAGAGCTGGCAGATCATGGGGATAATGGCGATTAAGAGCCCTCATGCCTTAACGAGCCCATGAAGGAGACGTAACCTCCCCTGAAACTCCTCGACTCACAGGGCTCTTACATTCGTGAGCTGCTATATAAACCTGGGAAACCCTCCGGCTAGAGGTGATGAGGGACGAGCGTGCGCATAGGAAAGTCGACGGTGGCGTCCGATGTGAACCTATTAGTACAGCCTTATGGCACTACACTCCATGCAGGGAGGGGATCATGGGGATGGGAATAATTAATACAAAACTAACCTCATGCAGGAGGGGGGGCAAGGGGAAGGGAGATGGGCCTGCTGCCCTGTGTCTGTCCTGCAGGACAGAACCAACTTGTTTCTCTTGGTATGCGGTGCATAGACGTCTGAATTGAGTGTCGTCGATGCTCAAACGAATCCTGGGAAGTGCAGATACACTCCGAAAAATTTGGCACTATTATGAAGTCACAGGAAGGTGGGGTAGGTCACAGATGACGACCTACGTGAATCTATCTCGCAGGACAGACCTGCACAGTCTGCTTGCAACGGCCGATGCGCTCTCCACAGAACTCAGAACGAAGTGAGACCTGTGGGGGTGGTCGGCAGATAGGAAGTTCTACGTACCCTCAAAAGATGAGCACCTCCGGATCACCAAGATGGGCGTGGTCACCAATGAGGTGGGGCTCTAGATTCTGGGCAATCACTCAGGCACAGTCGAGTTGTGTGAGACAATACGGACAACTCCAGATGCAGAACATGATAAAACCACCTGGGTTGGCTTCAGGACGTCGAGGGGTATGACTCTGAAGAAGAAGGCTCAACCAGAAGATCAACTAGGAAGGTGTGACACGTTCTGCAAGTCAGTTGCACACCGTGGGCGGAATGGTTTGCACCAGATCTGTGCAGTCACACGAGAATGGGTGCCACGATCTGTGCCGAGGTCGAAACGAGGCGAGACCACCTCTGGAACGCAGATGGCTTGGAGAAGAACCAACCCTTGTAAGGGAGTTTAGGCTGAATCACTTCGTGGAAGTTAGTGTAGCCTCTGAAAGCTAGAACTTAGGTGCAGGCTTGGATCTTATGCAGTCGTGCGAGAATGGACGACACGATCTGGGCTGAGGTCAAAACAACACGAGACCACCTCTGGAACGCAGAGGCATTGGAGTAGAACAATCCCAAAGAACTGAGTTTTCACCGATTCATGCTGTGGGAGTCGTTGGAGCCTCTGCAAGTCAAAACTCAGAGTCTGGCTCAGGCCTACAAGCAGTAGATGGACGGCTCCACTAACACCGGGGATGGGAGGCAATGGCGTGAAACTCTGGGACCGCTGTGGATGACCTTGGGTGATGAGGGTCCGTGGGAAGCAGTGGGGTGGGGCAGAGGAGGGCTGGAGGGCATGGGGAGCAAGTCTGGGATGCCCTAGGGTTAGGGGTCATGAGACGGCCCACCTACAATAAGAAGGAACACATCCCGATGCGGATGCATAACGAGGTCAGTCCTGCTGTTGAGAGACTCCAGGCCATCATTGATGGGCTCGAAGATTATGAACAGCCTAAAATTTAGCCTGTCGAGCTGAGAGAATACGTCCCCTGGAAAGAGTTCGAGTCCCTCGAACTGGTTCCCGAGGCAGAGACCCGGGTGGAAGAAGAGCCTCCCTTGTGGGGCAAACTCCCCCAAGAGCAGCCACCGGCTGCTGCAGAAAAGAAGAAGAAGAAGAGAAGACCCAGGAATAAGAAGAAAAGGGAGGTCATCGTTGCCTGCAACACCCTCTCGGCACTGTTTGACACTGCCCTCTCCCTAGAGGAAGAAGAAGAAGAGACACCCTATGAATCAGCGGAGGCGAATCAGGCCGAAGCGTCCACCTCCCAGCATGCCACCAGATCAGGAAGGAAGTGGGGACGCCCTCCTCCGACTGACTGCTACATCATACTCAGGGGAGAACAACCATACCAAGTCCCCGACCCTAAGGTTCGAGGTGCGGAGATCCCTCCTCCATCGGGCCTCTACCGCGAAGGACCCAAAAGCCAGGGCACTCCCTCATTCATCGAATTCCTCATGGCTCGAACAGAATGGTGATTGCGCTTGCAGGGGCCCCGATTGAACAAAGAAGCAAGCATCCCTCCAACTCCACCAGCAGGAACCCCTCCTCAGCCAAAAGAAGAATTTGACAGTATCCCAAACCTCGCCGAATTTATGCAGGAGAAAGGGGAAGCCCAGTCGACCCCACAGGCTCAAGCAGTCGTGCCAGACCCGGTCGAGGGGGCACCCTCTGACTCGGCACCCCAAGCCCAAACCGGGGGCAGACGTGGCAAGGCCGAAGAGATGAAGCTGTGGGCTGCTGACCAAATTGTCAGGCACCTCAAGAAGATCCTGACCTGGTTCACCGTCTGGGAGAAGCTATCCCTAGATGATGAAACGTGACAAGCCATCATCGCCACACTCCAGATGCCAGCACACCACGAATCTTTGCCTGACAGAGATGTCACCTAAAGTGTCCGTGGCCTTCACAGAGGATGACATGCTTCTGCCCACCTGTAGTCACAACAGGCCGCTCTACATGAAAGGGCAACTGAATGGACAACCTATCAATAGAGTCCTGATTGACCCAGGGGCAGCAGTGAACATACTTCCCTACCGGGTGCACCAGAAGCATTACTTTGATGTGCACCTGGTCGAAGTTAAGAATGTTAAGATTGTTGGTTTCAACCAGAAGTGTGAGGTGCCCATGGGGTCACGAAATTCGACCTGTCCTTCGGTGACTTCACCACTAAGGTCCAGTTCCACGTCATCAACTCCAATACCTCCTACAAGGCGTTGCTTGGTCGACCGTGGCTACACCAGAACAGAGTGGTGCCGTCCACCTTGCACCAATGCATCAAGTATCCCTGCGAGGGGAAAGAAGTCAGGATCTTCACAGACCTCCACCCCTTTGAGGTGTTCGAGTGTCACCTATCGGATGCCAATCTATACTTGGAAGAGACGAAGCAAGTTCCTAAAGTTGCCTGGGACAAAGGAGAGAAGAAAATAAAATAGGATGGTTGGTTTCCTCCACCACCCTCGGGCTATGTGGCTCCTCAACATGTGCCATTTATTACAGAAGAGGAAGGGATATTTAAGGCGTTTTCCCTCGCCATCTATCCTACCCCAGGGACACCATGCCTTGAAGACCTGCTAGAAGATGTCAGAATCTCTCCAGGGATCATCAAGACAATAGCAAAACTCGACTGCCAAGTAGCTGAGCAATTGAGGACCTTTGAAGTGCCGAATCCTGAAGGCCCGCCCACCATCTTCTATGTGGCCGAAGAAAAGCCAATCAGAGAAGACGATGATTGCCGACTCCCTGACGAGCTACATGACCCACACGTCCCGATCTTGGGGCTCCCTCACATGACTGACCGGACAGTCAAAGTGGCTAAGAGACAAAGAATTTCCCTCTACCAAGCCTCCAGCCGGAAGGAAATGTTTGAAAGGATGTGGAACCTGCCGAACCTGGATTGAAGGCTATTGCAAACCACCAAGTACCCGGGTTTGGGCTTCTCACTAGAAGATTACTACGAGGCTGACATGATATCGATTTTGGCTCCACTCGATGGTGACTTCACCAAGGCGGCAGCTCCACAGGACGCCCACCGCAACAAGCAACTTATGCCTCCAACAGAAGACGTGCAAGATGAAGAAGTGTTCCTTTGGAACCCTCTCCACCGCAGGCTCACGGGGAAGATCTCACCCTCTTCTGAAGGGTCAACCTCAAGGGACCACAGCACCAAGGTCCCCTCACCCCCGTCTGTTGGAGAAGCAAGAAGCGAAGGTGCGGGTCGTGCTCCAGATCCTCCCCGATATGACCCCATCGTGTTGGCTCTATATCATAAGCAACAACGAGAGATCGAGATCTTGAAGGCACGACTGGCCGAATTAACTGCACCGGTGGCCGACTTGATCCAAGGCTCCCTCCACCCATGGGGTGAAGACGCATCTTGGTCTCGGGACACCAGCCCTGACAAATGGGACCCATGTGAGATGAAGCTCGAGCTCAATCCAATCTCGGGTGTGTGGATGACCCGAGCCAGAGGGAGGTGGCGGTGATGTCTCCATCAGGACGACTGTCAGCGTCTGGGAAATCTGTTCTGATTGGGGGCATCCGGAATTTCCTAGACGAACGGGCGGCCCAAGCAATTCCAGACCGGGTGGTCGCTACTGTGCCAACCCGCAACTCTTTCCAGGCCCCGTTAAGAAGAAGGGACGAAAAGGAAGAAGCCAGTCGCCATGACCAAAAAAAGCTGGCCCCAGGGTCGAAAACATTCAAACAGGTGTGGGTCCCAAAAAGGATCGAACCTGCTCTCTGCAAGGCACAAGTCTATTACCACTCCAAGCCTTCTGAGGTGAAGGAGGAGAATGAGAGGGGCCCGGCCCCAAGAAAAGAGGAATTTGTCACAAATCCTCCACGCCGTGCAAGTTTCAGGGCCTGTACCTGACAAGCTGATGTCCTCGCATTGGGGAGAAGATTCGAGCAACCTGCCGGAAGAGCCTAGCTGGCCTACATCCCTCCGATGGGAGTGACAATCATCCCCAGCCCTACATCGGGGGCGGGGGTAGGAAGAGATGACCAGCATGGTCAGGAATTACTTTAGGGGTTTGGGCAACCCCTCAGTAGGCCAATGACGGTTGTTGCAGGTAGCCATGGCAGAAGAAGAAGATTGCCCACCGATGGCAGTCGAAGAAGAAGAAGAAAGAAGAATGACGTCGTCAATGGACGACAATGGATATGAGGACGGCTTGAAGGTTGGAGCCTTTGAAACCACTCCTCAACAGGGGGAGAGAAGAAGACTCTCGGTGTTTGAGAGCTTAACCTTCCCAGAGCATGCAAGAAGGAGGGTTCACAAACAAAGAAATAGTATGTGGATTTTCACCTGCAATATGACTGGCGTGTCCGACCAATACAGAAGACTACCTGAGGAGCCCTAGGAGCTGGCTCAATTGGCCAGAAGGCCGGGGCCGAATACCCAAAGGGTGGAAGCCGCAATAGAGATGCTGGCAGTAGCCAGGGGAAAGCAAGCCCTGCCTCATCACTTGCAACATGATGAAGCCACCATTTTAACTGCCAATGTGGTGATGGCAGAAGAAGAAGATGTACTACTTGACATCCTGCCTAAAGGTGTGCCCGGGGAAACAACAGAGCTATCCCCAGCACAGCGACTATGGACCCATCGGTGCAGATGATACTCTAGAGATACCAGCAGGAGATAGAGTTCCTGAAGAAGTAGCTCTTGGAGAAGACGGAGCAAGGCTCGGCCTCTAAACAGCCCGAGATGCAGGCTGAATCATCGCGGGGAGCCATCAATCCAGGCGACTTCCCACTGCTGTACACCTTGCCCCAGCCGACAGAACCAAGCTTGGCAACAACTCAGCAACGCCCATCACAGCCGCTGATACTGCCAGTGCTACCATAGGTGCACCAGACACCCTCCTTACTGCATCCTCCTCCATAAATTATTGCCCTAGTCACCCCCTATCTGCAGCCGGCACACTTCTATCCAGAACCGGTCGATCCAACTGCCATAAACACACTGGTGGTGTAGAGGATGATCGAGCTGAAGCTTGCCGAGTGAAGCGAGGGCGACTACGTCGCATTTGATGCCTATCGGGTACCATACCCGCCACATCATGCTGCGAAGCGGCTCTCTCCTGGGATCAACAAGCCACCTAAATTCGACAGTTCAACGGGAAGGGATCCCCGAAGGAACACGTCGCCTACTATATGACCGTCATGGGTGATCTAGCTACCGACGAGTCATACTTGCTGAAATTTTTTGGGTCCTTGCTGATGGGGCTCGCATTTGAGTTGTACTCTAGCCTCCCGGCCAGGTCGATCAACGACTGGCCAGACATGCAGAAGAAATTTAGAGAAAAATTCAATGTCACTGAGAGGGAGGTCACGGTGGCTGAACTCTAGTCAACAAGGCAAAGGGCAGATGAGACCACCCTTGAATATATTAAGAGGTGGAGAAATCTCAGGATGAGATGCAAGAGGCCCCCACATCAGGAGGACATTGTGCAAATTTGTAAACAGAACCTCAGGAGGGAGGTGCTGGAAAAGATGGTTGGCATGGAAGTTCGGTTGTTTGACTGCTTGAACAATATCGTGGCTGAGGTAGAAGCTTTCTTGGCCCGGCCTCCGCCTACATCAACTACTGCCACTACACAGAAAGGCAAGATAGCAGAGCGACGTCAAACGCCCAAAGAGGCAAACACTCTTGATATCAAGGCGTTTGAACAACAAAAGGATAAGGGCAAGAAGCCAGTTGCCCCTCAGCCTACCAAAGCCGAAGATAATAAAGAGGGCCCCTCACTCCGGGACAAAATGAAGAAGGCCTATTCTTTCCCCAAGGAGAAGACCAGGGTCCTGTTTGACTGGGTTACCTAGTATGGCAAGGTCACCCTGCCTGAGCCAAAAAGGCCGGAAGACCTGAAAATAAGAGATAGTACAAGATTCTGCCCTTATCACCAGATGCTGGGGCACCCAATTGAAGATTGCTATGTGTTCAAGGATATTATTAAAGGCATGGTGGAGAGTGATTTAGTATTGATGGTATCAGATTGATTGTTAGTGATGTCTTTATTTATTGCGCACTCTGTCATGGTCGAAATTATTAATGCTCTAATTGACATGAATGATATAAACTCGTCGCGCTCTCTGGGTTCCTTCCGCGCTCGGGGTGTGACAAGTTTTGTGGTATCAGAGCCTAGGATTTCAAATTCCTAGGAAAAAACCTCAAGTTCAAGGATAGGTCAACTCCTAGAAACTGTGAGATTGGGTAGAGCCATGGGATTAAGTCATAGGACTTACAACCTTGTAAGTATGAACGTGTAAAAACTAATTAAGAATTTAAATCCTTGTAGGACTATGGATGCTAAACGCGCACAATGGCGTGAGATGCAACAAATCGTCCAGAACTTTACCCAAGCGCTACAACAGATGGCGTAGGGCGGAGCACACTGTGGAGCAAGAGATCTCCACAGGAGTTTCAGGAACCTGAACCCTCCGAAGTTTATGGGTTCTTCTAACCCCGACGATGCTGAAAATTGGCTTAAGGAGATTCAACGAATCTTCCGCGTTATGCAGTGCGCAGACGACGAGAAAGTTTTACTAGCCACGTTCCAGCTGGAACGAGATGCTAGATGCTGGTGGGAATCTGTGGAAGCTACCCTGATGGAAGACAATGTGACCTGGGCCGACTTTGTTGGCCATTTTAACAACAAATACTTCTCCGATCGCATCCAAGAGAAGAAGGCCGCGGAGTTTGTAGCTCTCAAACAAAGAACCTTGACTGTGGTTGAACATGAGGCCCAGTTCTCTAGGCTGTCATGGTACGCACCTCACCTGGTGCTTACCGAGAAAATAAAAGCAAGGCGGTTCTTGAATGGGCTTCGCCCCCAGTTTATTACCCAGCTGGCACCAATGGATATCCAAGTATATCTGAAAATTGTTCGATGTGCCCAACTGGTAGAAGATGCCACGGAACTGTCTGACAAGATCCATGGTAAAGATAAGAAGGAGACCGTCACAAGCCCCAACCACTTCAAGACTTCTCTCAACAAGAAGAGACCTTTTAAAGGAGGTGAGTCCTCCAAAGACAAGAAACCCAAGGGTAACAACAAGCCCTTCTCCATCACTGCACCCACCAAAGAGAATTACTATTATTGTGACAAGCTCGGTCATAAGGCCGAGGAGTGCTGGAGAAAGCTGGGAGCATGTCTTCGTTGTGGAAGTCGGGAGCACAGGATTCATGACTGTCCTTTGCTGAATGAACAAACAGAACAAGTGACAAAGGAAGAAAAGCGCCCAGCCAAGAAGCAAGGACGTCTCCAAGCTCTGCAGGAGATTGAACCAACCGACGGCAGACTGGTAGAAGGTACCTTATCAGTTTGTTCCAAGTCTGCTCAAGACCTGTTTGATACTGGCGCAACACATTCTTTTGTTTCAAAGAAATTTTCTACTTCATTCTCTAAATCACAATGGATGAGCTTAGTAATTTCTACTCCGTTAGGGAATGAATCCGACGTCACATATCATTTTCCCAACTGTAAGGTCATGGTTAAAGGCCATAATCTACCTGCCGACCTGATATGTTTAGACCTACAAGGGTATGACGTCATTCTAGGTGCCAATTGGCTATCCATCCATCGGGCAATTGTAGACTGTCGAAATGAGAAAGTCACCTTTGTAGACTACCCAGAGTTGACATACGTTACCCCTCGGAAGAGGTCACGAGTTATTTCAGCTCTCCGAGCTCATAAACTTATCAACAAAGGATGCAAGGCATTCCTAGCATTTGTAATCGCCACGGAAGCTAAGGTGGCCAGACTAGAAGACATTTAAGTTGTTCAGGAGTTTCCCGATGTTTTCCCTAAAGACTTGCCTAGCTTACCACTAGAAAGAGAAGTCTCATTCACCATAGACCTTGTTCCGGGTGCCATACCTATTTCCAAAGCACCCTATAGAATGTCCCCCGCAGAATTGAAGGAACTGAAGGAACAACTTATGGAATTATTGAAGAAAGGTTTCATCAGACCAAGCACATCCCCTTGGGGAGCACCAATGCTATTTGTCAAGAAGAAAGATGGATCGATGAGGCTGTGCATTGATTATCGGCAGTTGAATCATCTTACTATCAAGAACAAATATCCGCTACCGAGGATTGATGAACTCTTCGACCAGATCTCTGGAGCCAAATATTTCTCAAAGATTGATCTTCGATCGAGTTATCACCAATTGAGGATCAAGGACGAGGACATTCACAAAACTGCATTTCAAAGTAGGTACGGGCATTATGAATTTACTGTTATGCCATATGGACTAACGAATGCCCCTGCAGCGTTTATGCAGCTTATGAATAGCATCTTTAGACCACATCTGGACAAATTTGTCGTGATTTTCATTGATGATATTCTGATATATTCCAAGTCTGAAGAAGAACATGAGGTGCATTTGAGGATAGCATTACAAATATTGAGGGATAATCAGTTATATGCTAAATTTAGTAAGTGCGAGTTTTGGCTAGAAGAAGTGGCTTTCTTAGGCCATATTGTGTCGAAAGATGGAATTTTCGTGGATCTTGTAAAGGTCGAAGCCATGAAAAGGAAAACACTCATACGAGAGTACATCAGGGGCACTACCATTGTCAACTAGTATCCTATCTACGTTACAATGGTTTATCACAGCCGATATTACAAGAGCGTCGTCGTGCGGGATAATTACCCCTTCTAGGTCCTGGTCCGAGAACACTAAGGCCTGCTGCTCACTCGTCGATGGGACTTTGGGGGGCTCAGAGGCCCTACTCGCCCGTTCAGTGTGACGTTTCCTTCCTCGTCTACTATCTTCACCTGATGCTGAGCTGCCAGAGATGACATTGATGTAGATTGTCAATCTCTTCTAGAGGGATACCACGATCCTCCCTCTGCTCAGACACATATCGGGATAGGTGTCCCTGGCAGATGAGACACTCGATCTCATCCTTGAGCTGATGACAATCCCCACTATGGTGTCCATGGTCGTTGTGAAACTGGCAGTGCTTGCGTCAACTGCGATGCTTTGGGTAAGACATCATTGGCTCGGGTTGGCGGAGGAGGCCCGAGCCCTTGATGTTTTCATATATCTCATAGACGGGGGCGGATAGGGGCGTGTACCGCTAGTATTTTTGAGGGGGCTCCCTGTGATCTCCATCTTGATTCTGCCTTTTCGCCTGGCCCGAGCCTTGCTTGGATGATCGCTTCCTATCTCCCTCTCGACCCGAGCCCGTCACACTGCGACAGGCATTGAGGACTTCTTCGCACTCTGCATTGCGTAGGGCTAGGGTAACCAGATCGGCTAGAGAGGTGGGCAGATGGAGGACTAGCTCTCACCGAAGGCTCTCCTTGCGGGTGTCTCCGGTTAATGTAGTGATGGCCGAGCCAACGTCCAAGCAGGGGATATGAAGGGCCTCTGATTTAAATCAGTTTATATAGGCCCGTAGCTTCTCCCCCTGTGCCTATTTTAGTGCCAGTAGCCCCGTAACTGACCTGGGAGGGTCACTACCGGTGAAGCTCTCCTTGAAGATCTGCCCGAACTGTCGAAAGTCTTGGATACTGCCGGGGGTGAGTGCTCGGAACTAGGCTTGAGCGCCTTGGACTAAGGTGGTCACAAAGGCTCGGCATTTGATGGCGTCTGAAGCCCCGTGGAAAGTCATCAGGGCGTCGAAGCTACTGCACTGGTCGGCCAGGTCTCCCTGGCTGTCGTATGATTTGAAGGTCAGTAGCGAGACTCTTGGTTAGATCTTGACCTTCATGACTTGGTCGGAGAATGGGGATTGCTCCTCATCCTCCTTGATGGACATCTTCTACAAGGCGCAGAGGGCGCACTCTTGCTCCGCGAAATGTCACTCGATGTCCCTCAGTTGCAGGGACAACTCTGGTTGACACTGAGTCGAGGGACTGTGGGGGCGTCCTTATGGGCTGCCTCATCGTCCCTCTGGGGCGTCGGTCTCCGGGAGCTATTGGCACGTCCCGGGTCCTTCTCTCCTCAGAGTGGAGGAGGTTTCTTGTTCTGGAGGAGGGGCTTGCAAAGGCCCTCCTGACCTGTTGCGCACAAGCCATCCTCCCCGGAGGGTGAAGCGGCCTCCGACAGTTTGTATGGAAGTTGTGCCACGAGGGGGGGGGGCTTTCTTGGGGAAGTCGGGACTTCTCCTCCCCGGTTGCCTGGGTCCTCATTAAGTCTACGAGGATATCCAGTTTTACATTGAGGGTTTGGAGAGCGTCAGGATCCCCACTGGGAGGTTGCCCCCCCATAGTTGGTGGAGGCAGCTCGTTGGGTTGGTGGTTGTTATCCTCAGAGGGGAGGCTTCCCGTGGGGTAGGAAGGCCCAGGATCTCCTTCCCCCATGGTGTTTCCCCCACCACCGTTGGTCCTCCTACCGGAACATCTTCGCACTATTATGGCTCATCTCCCGTTTCCCACACACGACGCCAGATAAAGAGGGGTGATCTCACGTCGGTCCTGAGCCGTGTGATCTCGGAAGAATCTTAATCATGATCACTATGTCTGTGTGAACTGCAAGGAAGGAAACGGATCAGGGGTGATGAATCCCTGGGGAAAACTCTCCGATGCTTTAGTCAGTGAATAAGGTAGTGCACAGATGCAGAGGGAGATGGCAGGAGGAAAAGAGCAGCGTGATATCGCTCTCCACCAAGAAGTGTGGTGGCTCTTACTCAGGACTGTTCTTCTCTCCACCAGAGGGTCTTCCAAGGTTTATATAGCTTGTCTATTTAACATAAGAATTCAAGGAGTCTCGGGAGTAGAGGGAATTTAGGAGAAGTTACATGCTTAGTATAGGCTCATTATAGCACAAGGACATTTGCTCTCCTTCATCCTTTGGAGTTCCCTGCTGCGTAACAGATACATTGATGAGATTCCAATGGTCGGTCCGAGCCTGGGATGCCGGCTAGTGGCCTTCTCAAGCGGAGGAGCGTAGCTCAGATAGGGTATTTTGGGCTACCATAGGGGCCTTCCCAATCGACCTGTCGCTCGGACTTACAGAACCAGGGGTTGCCTAGGAAGTGCTGGCCCGAGTGGGTTTTGGGCTTGGCGTAAGTGGGCCCAGAATAGGGCTATCACTTTTGGGGAGCTGGCCGAGTTCGATCGAATTGGACTTGGTTGGGCCGTGTTCTCGGGCAGTGACCGCTTAAGCACCGAAGCGGCCCTTTCTTGACCATTTAATTCCTGTAGAATTCAAATGTTAATCCATTCATTTGGTTATGTTTTAATATTACATATTCACCATGTTTAAATTATTTTTACAAATTGTGGCTCACTTTTATATCCCAATAGAGTTACTTTCTCTTTCCTTGTGATGGAACCACTAGTCGTAGTCCGACGACCTCAAGTGTCGGCCCACTTGGGAGTGGTGGCGGGGCAGTTCCCGATTTACAGTTTGTAAGCTAATTTTCGTTGACCCCCTTGCTTGGCAGTAGCGTCCTACTGGGGGGGAAAACTAGCTAGAGACCTGACTCAAGACGTTGAGCCTGTGTGTGCACACGTGGTCAGGGGCTTAGACTGACACTGCCGAGTGTTACCCTGACTAGTTCTTATTTTCTGGTACTGTTACGTGTCTCACTTACCACGTTCCAGGTTTGTGTAGATACTTGAGACACAGTGTAAGTCGTCAGTGGACACATCTGGTTTCTCTTTCTAGTGCTCTTCCTTCTCTCTCCTGTCACTTGGGAATGCTGAAGTTTATTCTATTGGTAGATTTAGTTACTCTCATGTTTAAATTAATTGGCATCATAGTTAGTTGTTCTTAAACTGTTTAGATAGTTTTACAGCTTTATTAAACTGATGTTTATTATGCCACTCCATGCGTTATTGCTTTGCTGCTTTTGCATGTTTAGTTGCGAGGTAGGGATCCGCGTGACCCCTACTGAGTCTGGTTGTGAGACTCACCCTTACTTTTTCAGGTGAGCAACAGCAGCCATCTACCAGAGCTTCCCGTGCTTTTGACGGTCGTCCTTAGTACCAGCAGTGGTCTGTCAGTAGGTTATTAGTAGTCTTTTTATCTTACTATACCTTTTTGGCTGGGATATGCCCTGTGTAGTTGTACATTTTTTACTCTTGTACAGTTGTTGGACTTGTATTTAGTGGATCTGGACTATTATGAATATTTATCACTCTGATATTTAAATTACTTCCGTTTATAGTTTAAATTGTGGCTATAATTAATAATGCACGTGTGTAATTCCAATTCGTTATGCATTACCTCGACAAAATCCTCCAACACTTACGGGGCCTCATCAGCCTCTTGGGTGGCTTCCCCGAGTTCTTGCTATCGGTTTACCAGTATCTGGATCTCCGGGTCATTACAGTTGGTATCAAAGCGGTGTTGAGATTATGTATAAGGAATCACAATTGCACTAGTCTAGAACAAGTCCATGTGTGTGTCTACTACTGCTGGCTTAGGTTGTTTTCCATGATTACTTATAGTTTTTTTGTTGATATGTGTCTTTTAGATTAAAAATGCCGCCTAGAAGAAGAGGTCGTGCCCCAAGGGAGGAAAGTGGTACCTCTCCTCCTCTAGTGAATGCTTCAGGTCGAGTTTGAGTTGATCTTACTCCTGGTGATGACGTGCCTCAAGGTGGTCGTGGTAGAGGTTTGAAAGAGTTTCTACTATTCCATCCACCAACATATGAAGGGCAAGCAGATCCAGATGCAGCCAGAGTGTGGCTAGATGCGACAGAACATGTATTCTGTTCAATGGAATGCACTGAAGATGAAAAAGTGATGGTGGCTACGTTTCACTACAGGGAGCAGCACTCGCGTGGTGGAACACGGAGTGGGAAGTTACTTTCTGATCTCGTCCGCTTCGCCAGATTACTTAGAGGGAATTTGTCACGTCCTTCGAGCGTACTTATAGTCTGGCTTATCTCAGAATAGATAAGATGTACCAGTTTATGGAATTGGCACAAGGCGACATGACTATTTTGTAATATCGCAACAAGTTCATGGAATTGGGCTGTTATGCGCCTCATATTCTTGCCGATGAAGGTTTGAAAATCGAGCAATTTCTGCGTGGCTTGAAAGTAGAGTTAAGGCAGCCACTGATAGCAACCAGGGTAACAGAGATGGATGCAGTATATCAGGCAACTGCGACATTAGAACTGGATATGGCAAGATCCTAAGGGCGTACCCAAGTTGACTCAGTTCAGCCTAGTGTGCAGCATCAGCAAGTCAGTCAACCAAGTGTGACAGGAGTCCCATCTTCTGTTCCTACTGCCAATGGCACTTCTTTTACAAAGTCCAAGTTCAAACGGATGTTCAGAAAGTCCAAGAAGCAGTATGACCGTCAAGCTTCCTCTGGTACCGTGCAACAAGCATCACCCTCTTCTTTTCAGCGACAGGGATCAGTGCCTAGTCAGCCGAGGCCGTGTCCGAGGTGTGGTGGCAGCCATCCGGGTAGACCATGTTCAATGCCTGTGGTGTGTTTTCGATGTGATCAAGTTGGACATGTGGTTCATGACTGTCCTCAAAGGCCGAAGTAGCCTGTTCAGTTTTCTCAGTTTTCACAGCCACAGCAATTCAGACCTCCTCCACCACCACAACCTCAGCAATATTCTCAAGCTTTAGTGTCTTCATCGCAGCAGTCTACTACAATTGGCAAGAAATAAAAGGGAGAGTCATGCATCTGACTCATTTTGAGGCAATGGCATCCCATCTTGTGGAAGGTACTATTATGATCTATGGTCATGTAGCTCGAAAACCAAGGGTGAGTCTCCTATCACTGGCTCAGTAGGGATCTCGTGGAACCCCAACCGAGAAACAACGGCGACACGAAAAGTAGGAACTACGAAAGCAGAAAAGTAACTATGGTGGCCGGTAAAACCTCGGCTCTACAGCTACTCCTACTGTACCAAAAATACGACTCAGTCTACCATCGGGGGACAACCAAGTTGCGCTCCTAACATCTCGATTCCACGATCAGGGGACCACCAGACACGCACCACCCTGACCACGCTACTAGGAAAATGTCACGATGCCTCAGTCGCGAAAACTTGCCCTCACAGAAGGGCCCAAGTTGAAACCACGCGATCAGGAACACAGTCACGACCTTGCCGTCGTAAACTCAACGCTGTCTAGGGAAAGTCCTTGGTGACGCTCACCGAAAATCCCAGACCTTGACTACAGAAACGCTCTCGAAAATAACACCCGAAACCCCGTCTCGCAGATGAGAAATGGAAAGCCGGGACACGACAACTCACATCACGTGACGAGAGCACCACCCACTAGAAGACCGACCGGATACGTCCCCTGACGTCTTACACCACGTCACAAGTGTCTAGCTACAACACCCTAGGCGTGAGACTCAGACACACACAATAACCAGGAGTACCACAAAATAAGGACTAGCTGAGGTTGCGCTCGTTAGTGTGGGTCCCGAGCCTCATCCTCGTGTGCACACTCAGACCATACGCCATAAGTATGTCCTCTAGCTAGTAATTCCCCCACCAGCCCGGACTCGGCGGTATGCGGGGGCCCTATGGTAACTAGCCAACTCACCGTCTAACTCGGGTCACGCTCTCCACCACTTCCAAGTGGGTCCGCACGTGCGTGCGCAGGAAAGCTACGACTAGTGGGGGTTCACTAAACGTGAACACTGAAAATCACGTACACACCCATCGCGAGTAACACAAAGTAACAAGTGGCTTGAGGTCATCAAACTCTGGATAGCCCACTGACCTACTAACCCAACGGTCCTTGAGTCACGAGCCTCGGGGTCAAGACCGTTGAACGTGATGGCACAACATCGTCAATCTAGCCTAGTTCTTGGGTCTGAAACCACAGTAACACGGATCCCACGGACACCTCAAAATACGGACACGAAATCTCTGGGGTGTCTGGGACACTCACGAGATCAAAAGTCGACCACTGTGTCACAACCGGGTCGACCGGAGGCCAACACAACACTCAACGGTCACAGGACAAGCCACTAAGGCTAACCGACAACACAACGGATAAGACCGACTGGACGGTCACAAGGGGGCCGCTCAAACGCATGAACGGTCCGGAATGGGCCGCTCAAGGGTCAGATCCTAAGGGGGATAGGCAGTCAAGGCAGAACCACCCAAGGGGATGAGCGGTCAAGTCTTGGCCGCTCAAGCCCACAACCTAGGACAATTCCTGATCAAAATGGTCTTGACCGGACCGCTGAATGGAACCGACCTACTACAAAGCCAGTCAAAACGATCTTGACCAAACCGCCTAACATGACCAACATGCAACAGTTGACCAAGGGTCAATAGGGATGAATGGTCAGATCCTGGCCGCTCAACCCACACGATAAGATAGGCGGCTAGAACCTGGCCGCCCAAGGGGGGATGGGCGGACCCTACCGGGCCGCACAACCCATGTGCGGTCTATCATCCGACCGTACAAGCCCCAAAATCCAACGAGGATGAACAGTCCAGAGCTAGCCTCCCATACCTTGGACGGGACTTGGTTCGACCGTCCAACCGTCACGGCGAGCAAACCTAAGGGTTCGTCCGATCGTCGCCTTTCTAGGCCCCGTTCGTGTCGAGACAAAGGGGATACAGCCACAATCACACTGGCAATCACATGGACTCCGACCGGAGTCAAAATGACACACGAATCGCAAGAAACGAGCGATTCTAAAGAAATCACCCAAATAGGGTTAACGAGGTTCTCGGCCTCCTACCGGCCCCGATAGACCACCATTCGACACGAAATCAGAGACTATGGAACGCCGACGTTCCAGGGAGTCCATTGACACCAACCGATCGCAGAATCGTTGCCATTTTCCAGCGAAGTCTACGAACTCCACAAAATCCCGACGAGGCTAAACTCGCCCGTTCTCACACCGTAGAACACAAAACTATGGGGAAACGGAATACACGAGCTAGGAAACCGTCTCGCGTGCCGAAGCAGCTAAACCATGGCGAAATCGTCAAAACATGAACTGCGCCGATTCTCGGAATCCACCGAGGGATCGTGCCACGCCACGCTCAAATCGTCACTCCATCCCGCGTTCCGATCACTCCACCGCATCCTCGCCTCGGTCAGCTCCGTAACGGTGTGCACCCCGCGCCGAACGGACCAGAGGGGAGAGAGAATGAGAGAGAGGAAGAACGGTTGAAAATTAGAGAGGAGAGATAGTGAGGTGGTTTAAATAGAAGAAAAATTAGGAAATTTTCCTAAATTTTAAAAATTCATATTTTTCACCGAAAATACACTAATTCAGAAAAATACGTAAAAATAGTCGAAATGATCATCTCGAGGAGTACATCGTAACTGTCACGTCCGCGAGTCATGAAAAAATTACCTCCGCGGTCCTCGGGAAGAGCACAACGCGTTGGTAATGTCCCGGAGTCGAAGAACACCGTGGTTCACCCTGTACAGAATATCGAAGGCTCGTCAGGGTAAAAACACGCGTAAATCACAAAACACTCTCTGAGACCCCCAAAAATGATCCGAAAAATATTCGAAACACATTCAGGGCATTACAGAAATCATGGTGGCTTCTAAGTCTCTAAAGGACGGACGCTCATGTTCCCTCAGAAACCATGTTAGCTTCTGAGCTCCTAAGAAGCGAGTACTCATGCTCCTTCAGAAATGATGGTAGCATTCAAGCTCCCAAGAGGGGAGCACTCATGTTCCCTCAGAAATCATGGTGGCCTCTAAGCCTCCAAGAGGCGAACATTCATGCTCCCTCAGAAATCATGGTAGCTTCCGAGCTTCCAAGAGGCGAGCACTCTTACTCCCCTAGAAACGAGGAGCAACAGTCTTCCCCCACTGAGGGGGGACGTACACTCTCTTCCGAAACTAACCGCGAGCAACAGATAAAGCCTTTAAAGGCCAGAAGAGTCCCAACGCATCGTGGACCTGAGGTGAATAAGAGTCTAATCCCCCCAGGGAAATAGGCATGTGCATGTAATGAGGGTAAATTTGAACGGTGAATCTATCTACTCTCACAAGCTCGCCATACACGAGAGATTCCTCACCAAAAATACGTACAACACGGGCATGAACTAAGGAGTCTTTGCTTTTATTCAAAATACAAATCGCCTAACTCCAGTGTGGCATCCTCGTGCGGCCAGCGTACACGTCTATGAGAATAAGTGGGACAAACTAGGGCCATAGCGACATCATAGCCGTCCCAGTACCTGGCCATCCAACCTTGGACACAGTCACTGCCCCAGTCAAACGGCTCGTCAACGACAACCGGAGCAACGTCGACGACAACCTTGTCCTCCGTTGTCACAGCTTTTGGATGGGTCAAAGCCACTGGAGGATCGTCTGCCTTGACACCCACGCTGAAGGGGGACTTGGAACCTTCTCTCCAGTTGCCACAGTCTTGGAAGAACTCTAAGCCATCGCGACTATGTAATGAAGATGAAGATGGGCAACAGGCCTGCCCACTAACCCTACTATTTATAGACGAGGGACACCTCGTCTCCCCTTACCAATGGCAAAAAGCATCCTTTTATTCGCATATAAATCAAAGAAATAAAGGGGAACATCAAAAGGCAAGCACATACCACGGAGCAAGGGAGAAGATTGCAAAAGGAAAGCTTTATTAATAAATAGGGGGGAATACACAGAGGTTACTCGTCATCCTTGGGACGGAACCTGCCTGGTAGGAGGCTCAAGACCCCCTTGTTACAGTAAAGGCAGTTCAGCTTCGCCAAGGCTTCCTGCCATCTATCCAGATACCCCCGCTTGTATTCCTCCGACACGCCTCTACCGCTACTTTCCCCTATCTCCGACCCCGGCTCTGGTAGTGCTTCCTTCTGGAAGCACAGACGCTTGTTGGGGGCCTCGTCCAAAGAGGAGCCTGACTTCTCCAACGACATCTTCGAAAACACTCACCAAGCCAAGCAGCGGACCTAGGATGGTCTCAGGGCTCACCACGGGATGCTATTTATAGGGAGGGAGACAAAGTCCCTCGAGGAGGAGAGGAGTTCTACCACCTCTCCAACTTCGTGGAAATCAAAGTGACGAATCCCAAAGATCGCACCCACTCTGAGCGACCCCCTAGGTGCCACTTGGTATCCCCAGAAGAAGATTTAACGTAGGGAAAAAGCTGGCAAGTTACGTGGAAAACTCCAGAAACTCCAGAATTTGTGAGAAAAAGGAAAGTCCTCATTTCAAAATTAAAAAGGTTTACAGGATAGGGGGCAATTGTCCCGGTGTACCCCAACAGCACAGGAAAAGAAAAATACAGTGCAAAGAAAATAAAAAGAAGAAGGAGAAAATGGCGAGCACCCTCTCAAGAGCTCGCCCCGACAGTAGCAGCATCGTCCGGCCCGTGGTCCGGAACCTTGGGCACATTCGCAGGAGGAGGGGCATCGTCAGTGAGGTCGACCAACTCCTTCTCCACCGACACCTCAGCCTCAGCACCCCGCTCCTCCTCGCTAGGCTCCTCCTCGCCGTCACTAGCTTCCGGCCCAAAGTGCGTCAGAGGAGGAGCCAGGGACGGCACTGGGACACCCAAGCTATCGGCCATGGCCTTGAGAGTAGCTGACCAACCTTTCTGGAAGCCACGGTCTCTGGCCGGGCCGTAGACTTTGACGACTGCCGCATTCAACTTGTCCTGAAAATCTGAGGACGAGCGATAGCATGCCACCGCCTCCAGCCTGATGGTGGCCATGGACGCCCGAAGGTTCTCGAACCATGTTTCCACTGCTCGAGCTTTCTCTTCAGCGGCATCCACTAGGGTTCCAAGCTTGGTCGCCTGGGCATCGGCTGCCTCGACCAGCTTGGTTGCCTCCCGAAGGGAATCCTCCAACGCCTGGGCCTGAGTGCGGAAAGTGTCTCAATCTAGCGTGCCCTCTGCCAGGGCTCGCTCCTGCAGCTCCAGCCGGCACACTCGGCTTCCTGCACCGCTTGGCGTCTTCAGAGCTTGGCACATTGGGCCTCCAGCCCCCTCCGCGCATTTTGGCTGACCTCCAACTCCCGCGCAACCTCGTTGAAGTGGTACCCCCACAAACTAAACGCCCTGGCAATCGAGCTCAAATTCTTCGCCGCCAGGTCGAGTAGCTCCCCGTGGGCCCCGAGGTCGAAAACCCTGGTACGATCACATGCCCGAATGCCCTTGTCCATCAGGGCGAGGGCCTCCAACCGACCAGTATACCCCGGTGTGGCCTCCTCAGGCGCTAAGAAGTGGACTGTAGGAGGATCCTCAAGCGACAGGAGGTGAGCAACCAGGTCCGAGTAAGGAGCTTTGCCCTTATCCGGAACACTCCCCATGTGAACAGGAGCAGGCACCTCAGACAACGTCGATGCCGGTGGAGTCACAGACCAAGGGGGAGAAGGTACCTTGCGGCTCGCCCCGGTGGCTGGCTTCTTCCTCTCTTTCTGGCAGCGCTGGCTATCCAATGCCGCCACCTCGTCCAGGTTTACCTAGATGTGTGGACTGCCCAACATGGTGAAATCTACCTCAAGCACGCTCGCTGTGCCTTCAGAAGCGCCCCGCCAAACGCTCGATCTGACACTGGCCAAGGGCACTACGGACGAGCCCTCTACCGAAACCGCTGTAGGAAGTGGATACAGCAAGCTCCCCGGAGCCAGAGCGACAACTTCCTGAGGGGCGCCGACGGTCACCTAGTCGGCACCTGGCTCAATATGGTAGATGGGGCAAGGAGCGAACTGCGAAAGCTTGACCATCTTGTATTGCAGCTCTGATGCCTCCCGCACCCCTACAAAGCAGCGTAAAGAAGGTCTGTTAGATGAACAACCAGCAAAGCACGACGAGCGATAAGCTTAGTACCCTAAAGCAATGGGGGGATCAACCCTAGCTCCCAAAACACCGCCGGGGTCAGCCTAGTATCAACATCTAGAAAATGGAAGTGAAGAAGGAATTTAATCGCCCTAGATTCCTTAGCAGTAGGGTTGGGCAACCTATCTGCCCTAAGAGGACAAAAGCCCGCGGCAAAACTCCAATAACTTGGGCGACCGTTGTCCCCTACCTTTGTAATGAAAATAAAGTGCTCGGACTAGCACTTAATGTTTGACACCAGGGAAGTGACACAGATAATGCTCTTGTCCTTCCTGGCCCGGAGGTAAAAAGACGATGCATCGGTAGGACAACACTAAAGGCTGTAGAACTACCGGAAGAGGCAGACAATTCAAGCAACCGAAGCTTGGTTGTAGACAAAGATGAAACTGCATAGAATGCACCAAGAATTAGGGGAAAGCTCCCCTGGGTACCGACCGTAGTGGTGGAGGACTAACTCGAAGAAGGGATGTACAGAGAGGCGAAAGCCGGCCCGGAAAGACTCTATGGGGACCTTAATACTACCCGGGGGACGACTCCACAAGCTGTCATCAACGGTCGGGAAGACGATGTGAAACTCAGAAGGAATCTGAAAGGCCTCCCGCAGTCCATAAACTACTCTATAGGCGACCAGCGGAGGGGAGTGAGGACGACTGGGACCAGCGCCTGTGGTGCTCGAGATACTGCCACGACCAGCTCTTGCCTCCTCGGTGGACTACGAAGAGCTAATGCGAAGGGCCCTCCTATGGGACGCCATGATCCGAGGAGTTAGAGGAAAGGGGAGACTCTCACCAAGAAAGGAGGGGTCGGAGGAAGGGCAACTAACACCTGCCGCAGGCACTGAAAGAATAGGTAGGGTTCTTTGGAGGGCCCTGCGGTGAGTCTTATAGCTTCTAAAAGAGGGACGGCCACTTCGAAACCACACGAAAGTGAAAAAGGTGTCGGTCGCTATCAGCGTACGACCGTCGAACTCAAGCAATTGTTCGCGCCCGCGCCCCAAGGCAAAAATGGCCTGTGTCATGATTACCGAGACATCGCCTGCCACCACAAAGGGTGCCTTGCGCGCCAAGCATCAGATTGGGCCCACTATCCCAAGCGATACAAGAAAGCTCTCATTGGAACCATCCCTCGACGAACCCTCTCGAAATTACCTCTCAGATTCTAAAAAAGTGCTCGACATCTGAGAGTGGGGTGGGGCGGCTAGTGAGAAGGGTAGAACTACCACAGCCCATAAGAGGCCCATCGTGATAGGCCCACTTCGGCTGGGTCTCTACAACGCATGTAGCGGGGCCCCGACAGTTGAGGCCCACGGCGGACAGCCCAGGATGGATCGACCTCGAATTCGCCAGTGTACGAAGGGCATCGACCCAGGCGCAACAACCGCCGGACGACCCTCCTACGACCGAATGTTACCTCCCATGACGTCAGCCTCAACCCCACTAAGGGCGAGCATGCCTCTCAGGTGCCATAAGACTCACCGGAGAACCGTCCGATTTCGAAGGAACGGACCCTCAACGAAAAACTCACCACGATCGCGGGGAGGTATTACTCCATGACTTACGCCCTTCCCTACTAAGGGACTGGCCCTTGCTACCAGGACAACTCCCTATAACTGGGACTTCGACAGGCAGGTAGAGGACAAGGTGGTTTTCACCAAGAGAAACACGCTTAGCCCTAGACAGAGGAAAATAGGAGTCGACTTGTTGCTAAGAGAGAGGTTCCTACAAAGTATCGATTGCCTTCCGAGCACTCTTACCACCCAGCGAGCACTCTTCGAGCGTCCGTTGGCCATGATGAGCACTCTCCCGGAAGGCTATCCATCCCCCCAGGCTTGCATTACCATTCTCCAACTCTCTCTCTCTCCGAACCCCCTTTCTAGTTCCTTGCCTCCCAAATGCTTACTTTCCCAAATGCTTACTTAAGCATCGGAGGGTTGTCTCCTAAGGTAACGCCCAGGGCTCTTTCTGACGCCCTTCGTTTTAGTGTCTGCAGGCTTCCACGAGGAGACCAACTAGAAGAGAGAGACCAGATGCGTCCACTGACGGCTTACACTGCATCTCAAGTAACTCGCAAGTCAGACAAACACAACAAGTGAGAGCCGTAAGGGAACCAAATCAAGTACTAGTCAGAGTAACACTCATCAGTGTCAATCCAAGCCTCTGACCACGTGTGCACACACTGACTCCTGCCTAGAGCCAGGCCTCAAGCTAGTATTCTCCCCCCGTAGGATGCCACGGTAATAAAGGGAGCCCACGGAACTAGCTTAAAAATCGTATAGCGGGAAACACCCCTCCACCTTTCCCAGGTGGCCTGACACTAGAGGTCACTGGGCTACGACTAGTGGCTCCATCACGAGAGACGAGGAGACCAATCTATCGGTGAACTAAAGTAGTGTAACATAATACCACGCTTTAAAACACAAGTGTCGAAGTACATGCAGGCGAGAATACCCCATAACACGTACTTCGAAGCACCAAAGGCAGCACAGGAGACTGCCAACAGACTCAGGACAAGGCAACTAGACCTACGGCTACAACAGTCCCTGAGTCCTACGACTCTGAGTTGGGATCATCGCACAGAGCGGGACAAGCCGCCAATCGGTCTAATCCTAAGCCAAGAAAAACAACGCTGTGAGAAAATGACACACGGAGACCTGAGGGGACATCGAGAACCCTCAGCACACCTGGACACGTAAATCGATGTAAAATGGTACCTCAGGGCATCCAAAACCACTGTCACGAATTGGACAAAGCCGTCGAGACACAACAAGAATATCTGTCAACCACTAGGTAACCCCGGGTTGACCGGAACCAGACCCGACACCGACACACTAACACATCTACCGCCATAGCAACACAAGCAAATAGGAACAAGAGCGGCAGATGATGACAACACTCTGGGCAGAGCAACCCGTCAGTCAACTACTAGGGGAAACCCAACAGTCAAGAGATAGCCGCTACGCGACCAAAGACAAGGACAATGGTAGCTTCTAGGTTGAGTCATTAGGGTACCGTCGTAGTCTAGGAAAAGACCACAGCCAGTCACCTAAACCGACCAATCCAGACAACCACTGACTGACAGACACCACCCTAAATAAGGACCTAAGATAGACGGACACACAACACAAAACCAACCAATGGTCGTCATGATAAACAGGACTATAACGCACCAGCATAGGGCCGTTATACCCACACAACGCACCACAGGAGGGGCGTTATGCCAACCAGACTTGAAATCACATACAGATGATATAACGCACCAGCATAGGAGCGTTATGTCAACATAACGCACCCGTATAGGGGCGTTATGTCCAACAGACCAAAATGAAGTATAATGGACCACTATCGGCACGTTATACTGGTATAACACAAAAGGGTAGGTACGTTATACCCAACAGACACAAAATCACGTTACCCACAGACCGAGGGCACATAATGGACCAAGACCCATCCATCATAGCCACAAAATGCACAGGGTGAGGCGCATTATATCAACTGCCATACCCAGCCAAACATCGGTCAACAGACCATAATAGATCTGCACCTGAGCGTTATACCGACCATAACGCACGGGGAGGAGTCTGTTATGCTAACCGACTGGCATGGTCTTCGAGGTGAACACGATCGTCGAGGGGACTAAGATGGCAGTCAGCCTCGAAAACAACCCGACCATAATGCGCCTAGACAGGGGCATTATGCTCCACAAAATGGACCAGTCTAGGTCCATTATGCTCCAAGACCTCCGAAGATAAAAATCGATGAATGATGCATAACGGTCTATCAGGGGACCATTATGCATATAACGGCCTCTGGTAGGACCGTTATGCCAATCCGATGATCAAAACGGTGAAACGATCGAATCAGCCCATTCCAAGCCCTATGCACGCCATAACACAGGGGAAATACACCCAAACGATGGGAAATCTCTCAGGGATTCCAAAAATACCACATGCATGCAATGAAATGCCTTAAATCGTGAGATCTGGGCAATTCTGACGAATTGACCCAAATCGAGTCACCGGGGTTCCCGGACTCCTACGGGCCCCAAATGACAACCAATCGACACGAAACTGGTGAGGTTGGGATCCTAACATCCCAGCGGTCAGTTTGACACTAACCACATCACGAATGGTTGCCATTTTCTGACAAACCCTACAAACTCCAAAAATTACATTTTACACTAAACTGGCCCGATCTCCCCCGATCGGCCACAAAAATGCGCACAAAGATGGGGAAAATGTGCGGAACGAGATGAGGATCTGTCTCCCTACCTCCACCAATGAAATCGAGCGCCATGGGTGACTAATCCGCGCCAAAATGCCATGGTGAACCGAACTGTCGACTTCGAATCCGCCGTTCGGGATCGCGCCAAATTCACGCCGTTCCTCGCTCCACCATGTGTCTCAGCAAGTCCCACGCGTCGTCACCTTACTCACGGACCGCTCTGTCTGTAGCTAGACGCCCATAGGAGAGAGAACAGAGAGAACGAGGGAGAGAGAGAGTGAGAGCGCGAGACTGATGAGAGAGAGAGAGGGGGTGGGCTATGAAAAAAATAAAATTAGAATATTTTCTAACTCTAAGCAGACACTCCACCAAACAAAGACAGAAGGGTGAACTCTGAAGCTGTAAAAGTCAGAAGCTTACCGAACTGTTGACACGACGCCAGGCTCCAAACGAAGCCCTGCAAGGATAATCGACAAGGCCTAGGAAAATCTAGACAGACTCAGACCCAGACGACACGACTAGAACGTCGTGCACACAGCCCTACGCATGACAAGAACGTCGTGCAGGCGACAGACACTAACCTCAGGAAAAGCCACGAGAGGGCTAACCCGAAACATCACGATGCACAAGAAACGTGAAGAGAACCGCGAAGAGTCACGTACCACATGACTAGAGTGCCTCACCACCAGAAGAACAACCAGTTGCGTCCACTAACATCTTATGTTGCGCCTACTAGCATCTTGTCCACGTCACCTACCACAACGAGTAGGCCGAGACAAAGACACTTCTAGAACAAGAATAGTACCATAACTCGAGTGACTAGTTGGGGTCACGTCTGATGACGCAAGTCCAAAGCCCCTGACCATGTGTGCACACACTGGCTATCGTCTAAGCCAGGCCTCTAGCTACTATTCCCCCTCCGAAGGACGCTACGGTTGACGAGGGGCCTACGAAACTATCCTAAGAACCGTAAACCGGGAAAGTGCCCCACTACAAGAGCCGAGACGTCGAAGCGTGCCGTAAGGCTATGACTAGTGGAGGCTCTCAAGACACAGAGACTCAAAACACGAGTGTGGAAGTACAAGTAGGCAAAAGAGCACTCTCACACGTACTCTAAAGCACCAATGGCAGCACAGCCACTGCCGACAACTCAGGACAAGGCAACTAGGCCTACTCACATAACGATCCTTGAGTCAGATGACTCGGAGGCAAGATCGTTACAGACAGCGGAATAAGCCGCCAATCAGTCTACTCCTAAGCCAGAGGAAACAACGCTATCAGAGGAAATGACACGCGAAGACCTGAGGGAACATCGAGGACCCTCAGCACATCTGGACATGCAAATCGAGGTAAGATGATACCTTGAGGCATCCAGAACACTATCTCGAGCTGGACAGAATCGTTGAGACATAGGCAAGGTCACCTGTCAACCCCTGGTCTCACCGGGTTGACCGAAACCCGACACGACACAAACACATAGAGACGCACATAGCATGCACAAGCACTCCTGGCCGTCCTATCATGGTCACTGCCCTCATAGCATGTCAACAAACACCCACAGGTCACAGGCAAACCACGAGATCAAGCCAAGATAAGCAGAAAACGGAGCGATGGACAACGATTATACTCTGGGCAGAGTGAACTATCACTTAATCACTAGGTGAACCCGACAGTCAAGGAACAACCGCTACGAAACCAGAGACAAAGACACTGGCAGTTCTAGATCAAGTCATTAGGGAACTGTCGCAGTCAAGGAAAAGACCACACCCAGTCACCTAAACCGATCGATCCAGAAACCACTGACACACAGACACAGGCCTAAAACACAAACCTAAGACAGACCAACACACAGAACAGACCAACGGCCATTACGGCCAACAACAGGACTGTAACGCACCTCTATAGGGGTGTCACACTACTCTGACGCACCAGGGTAGGGGTGTCAGGGCAAACAGACCTGAAATCCACTGCAAACCATGTAACGCACCAGGACAGGGGCATTATGGCCAATGGACCAGAACTCAAATGAAGGGCATGTAACAGACCTATATAAGTGCGTTACACAAGCCTAATGCACTAGGACAGGTGCGCCAGGGCCAACAGGCCTAAAACTAAACCTCGAATGACGTAACATACCAACCAAGGCACGTTACACCACCAGACGTGCCAGGACAGGGGCGTCAGGGCCAATAGGCTTAAAAGCCTAGCACGGACCATGTAACGCACTAGGACAGGGGCGTTACACAACGTGACGCACAAGGGGAGGTTCGTCAGGGCTAACCGACTGACCTGATCTTCGAGGCAAACACGATCGTCGAGGGACTGATGGCCACAGTCCTCGGAAACCACAGCACCTAACATAGCAAGTCAGGCGCACTACAGGCATGTGACGGTCCTATATTGGTCCGTTACACCAAGGGTGTAACGCCCCATCATAGGTGCGTTATAGTCATCTAACGATCCAGTACTGGTCCGTCACACGACCTCAACCTCAAAGAACGTGAAATGACCTACGGACGTGACGATCTTACGAGGGACCGTCACACAGTGTGACGGTCTCTGGAGTGACCGTTACACAAATTCGGCGAGCAAAATAGGACAACGGTCGAATCGGCCAGTTCCACGCCCCATTCACACCGAAGACGCAAGGGAAACAATGCCACGCGACGAAAAACAACCCCTAGAGGCTAAAAATAAAACATGCATCCATTAAAACATGAGATCGGGGCGATTTCGACGGATCGACCCTAAACGAGTCACCGGGGTTCCCGGAATCCTACCGGCCCCAAATGATGACCAATCGATACGAAACTGGTGGGGTTGAGATCCTGACATCCCAGCGGTCAATTTGACACTAATTACATCGAGAATGGTTGCCATTTTCCAGCGAACCCTACAAATCTCAAAAACTACGATTTACTGACCGCTGGGATGTCAGGATCCCAACCCCACCAGTTTTGTGTCGATTGGTCGTCATTTGGGGCCGGTAGGAGTCTGGGAACCCTGGTGACTTGATTTGGGTTGATTCATCGGAATCGTCCAGATCTCACGATTTAAGGCGTTTCGTTGCATGCATGTGGTATTTTTGGAATCCCTGAGGGATGTCCCGTCGTTTGGGCATATTTTCCCTGCGCTACTGTGTGCATGGGGCGTGGAACGGGCCAATTCAGCCGTTTCACCGTTTTGATCATCAGATTGGCATAACGGTTCTACCAGAGGCCGTTATGTGCATAACAGTCCCCTGATAGACCGTTATGCATCATTCATCGGTTTTTATCTTCGGAGGTCTTGGAGCATAACGGACCAAGAATGGCCCATTATGTGGAGCATAATGGACCAAGACTGGTCCGTTATGTGGAGCATAACGCCCCTGTCCAGGCGCGTTATCGTCGGGTTATTTTTGAGGTTGACTGGTTTTGTCAGTCCCCTCGACGATCGTGTTCACCTCGAAGATCGTGTCAGTCGGTTAGCATAAGGGACCCCTCCCCGTGCGTTATGGTTAATATAACACTCAGGTGCAGATTTGTTATGGTCCGTTGATCGATGTTTTGGCTGGGTATGGCGGTTAATATAACGTGCCTCACCCTGTGCGTTTTATGGCTATAACGGATGGGTCTTGGTCCCTTATGTTTCCTCGGTCTGTGGTTATTATTTTGGAGTTTGTTATGTATAACGCAGCTACCCTTGTGCGTTATACTAGTATAACGTGCCGATAGTGGTCCGTTATACTTCATTTTGGTCTGATTGACATAACGCCCCTATGCTGGTGCGTTATATCATCTGTGTATGATTTCAGGTCTGGTTGGCATAACGCCCCTCCCATGGTGCATTATGTGGGTATAACGCCCCTATGCTGGTGCGTTATAGTCCTGTTTGCCGTGACGATCGTTGGTTGGTTTTGTGTTGTGCGTCCATCTGTCTTAGGTCCTTGTTTAGGGTGGTGTCTGTCTGTCGATGGTTGTCTACATTGGTCAGTTTAGGTGACTGGCTGTGGTCTTTTCCTAGACTATGACAGTACCCTAACGAGTCAATCTAGAAGCTGCCATTGTCCTTGTCTCTGGTTGCGTAGTGGCTATCTCTTGACTGTTGGGTTTCCCTTAGCAGTTGACTGACAGGTTGCTCTGCCCAAAGTGTTGTCGTCGTCTGCCACTCTTGTCGTTGTTGGTTCTGTTTATTTGTACTGCCGTGGCAGTGGATGTGTTAGTGTGTCGGTGTTGCGTCTAGTTCCGATCGACCCGGGGTTACCTAGTGGTTGATAGGAAGTCTTGTTGTGTCTCGGTGGCCTTGTCCAATTCGAGACATTGGTTCTGGATGTCTCGAGGTACCGTTCTACCTTGATTTATGTGTCCAGGTGTGTTGAGGGTTCTCGGTGTCCCCTCAGGTCTCCGTGTGTCATTTTCTCGGTGCATTATTTTTCCTGGCTTAGGATTAGACCGATTGGCGGCTTGTCCAGCTATGTGCGACGATCCTGACTCAGAGTCGTAGGACTCGGGGACCATTGTAGTTGTAGGTCTAGTTGTCTTGTCCTGAGTCTGTTGGCAGTCTCCTGTGCTGTCATTGATGCTTCGAAGTACGTGTTACAGGGCACTCTTGCCTGTATGTACTTCGACACTTGTATTTTGGAGTCCGTGTCTTGTAAGCCTTCACTAGTCGTAGCCTTACGGCACACTTCGGCGTGACGGCTTTTATAGCGGGGCACTTCCGGTTCATGGTTCTTAAGCTAGTTTTCGTTGGCTCCCGCTGTTATCATTGCGTCCTACGGGGGGAGAAAACTAGCTAGAGGCCTGGCTTAGGCAAAATCCAATGTGTGGACACGTGGTCGGGGGCTTTGGACTGACGCCAACGGGCGTTCCCCTATCTAGTCACTCGCGACTTAGTTACTGTTCTGGTTCTAACAGTGTCTTGGTTGCTGCCTGACTGTAGGCATAGCAGACGAGACGCTAGTAGGCGCAGCATAAGATGTCAGTGGACACAGCTAGCTATTCTTCTAGTGTGGGGCACTCCATTCACGTGACACGTGACTCTTCGCAGTTCTCTTTGTGTTTCTCGTGCATCGCGACCATCTGGGTTAGCCCCTTTGTGGCTGTACTCGGGGTCAGTGTCTGTCACTTGCATGATGTTCCAGTTATGTATATGGCAGTGTGCACGACGTTCTTGTCGTGTTGTCCATTGTCTGTGTCGATCGTCTGTCTAGCCTTTTCTTAGGGTTCTTTTGTCTATTTTGCAGGTTCCTTGCGTCGACAGTTCGGCAACTTCTGACTCTGTCAGCTCCGAGTCGCCTTCCTGCCCTTGCTTGGAGTAGTTTGGGGTACCGAGGTTAGTTCGGTAGCCATTTTCTGGTACGGCTTCTTCCTTCCCTTTTTCCTTAGCTTGCTCCCTACTCCTGCTTCATGCTCTGTTTCCTTTACAGCTTTGTAGTTTAGCTTTCCTGCTTTACTACTGCCTGTTGCTCACCTGCTATTTTTAACGTGTTACTGTGCGTTTTCCATGTCTATCCAAGTGTCAATAGGCTCTTGTCGCCTAATCGCCCTTAAACCCTATATGTTTAGCCAATAACTTTTGGCTAGTTTGGTGAGTTACATCTTGGCCAACCTCACTCTCCTTTCTTCCGACATGGGGTACCATTCAAAGTATTGGTCCATGACGGTCTCCCAATCTAAGTAGGTGCTTGGGTTATGGGATCCGTCAAAGCTTGGGGCCTCTACTTTGATCAACCTCAAGAGATGGTCATCCAGGTCGTCCCGGGGGCATCTTTCATTACGCCGGTGGTGGCAGGGTATCTCATAATCATAGTGATGGTCTGAATCTGAGCCCCCTCTATCAAGTTCAGCTTATGGAGTGTGAACTCTTGGGACATTGTTCCTAGGTGGGGGCTCATTTCTCTCTAACTGAGCAAGCCGAGTGGAAATGGACTCTAATTGATCAAGGATGGTGGTGATGGCAGCATCTAAATGATCCATTTGGCCTTGGGGTTCTTCCTTATGGGTATCTTAGTTGACTTGGGAATTGGGATCCATGGGGGGAGCTGAAGATGATGGGTCAGGTCGGTATACGGCTCCTCTACGGGTGGACATGCAAGAGAGGGGAGAGGCTCGATGCACGGATGACTCAATGCAACGGCCCTCGGACTTAGACTTGGTAGAGACAAGTCTAAACTTGCTCTGATACCAATTGATGTGAGACAACTAGGGATGGAGGTGGTAACCCGAGTTCTAAGTGGTACGAGGTGAAGGAATGACCCCAGGGGGGGTCTCCTCGATGCAAGAAAGGCCACGATTCAGACCGGCGTAATCGAAACTTCCCGTGATGTCTTTTGATATACCACTCAAACATGGGCACCTCAATGGGTGGGACACGACCTATGGAGTGCAGCAACTAGCCTGAAGACCCTTGGACCTAGCTAGACAAGCACAATTTGCAAGAACAACGGACCAACGTTGGTGACCACTCACCCGATGCTCACCCAAAACCCGAGAGTGACTCGGTGATATCGAGTTGAGGATGTGGGGGCTGGACCCTTGCTGGTGGAGGGCTAGCAAGGCCAAGGTTGACCTCCCTAGGGTACGAATGCCCGAATCAAAGGGCAGACCATGTGCCGAGGGCATGGGTCTCACTCTCTCACCCCACGACGGTCACTCGAAGGCGGTGTTATATTCGGGACTGGGCACTCTCTTACAATCCAGCGGAGCTATAGACAGATATTGAGTAAACAATCACTAAAGAGAAGCAAGGGCAGATGGCTTACTCAACTGGTTTGAAGAACCCGATCTCGGTCGGAGATGGGGGCGAGCGGGGAAGCGTGGGTTCCCCACACGCTGCGTCGGTGAAGCTTCAACCTGTTTAATTAAGTACATTCACTACACCTCACACAGGAGGGGTGGACTAGCAGTGGGGGATAGAATGGTTACATGCAAACACTACCTCCCACAGGGAGGGGCTTTAATCTGGTTAGACGGGGTTGGGGGAAAACTAAACCAAAGCTAAATTGTCGAACTAGGCTGGTTCTGGCTGCCCTGGAATAGTAGGACAGGAGGTCGATGTTATCGCCACCATGGACTCCTCTGATAACTGGTGATGGTGAGACCAGCGCCAAAATGCCCTGGGTTGGCTCAGAAATATGCCCAAATTTTTGGAGAGCGTTCTGATGCCGACGGTGGTCGAGGCAAGGTCGGGACCAGGGCCGGTCAGACCTGGTTCTGGCTGGCCCAGAACTGCTGCTGCTAGAAGAAGTGGACGTCACCAGTGCTCCCGGGGTCCGATGAGGGCGGGAACAGAGCCGTTGTGATCGTGGATGACTCCTCTTCGATCAGAGACCAAGGTTGCCAGAGGAGGTCGGAGCAGAGCGTGAGAGCCAGAACAGTGGGAGGGGGTCGGATCTGACTCAGGGGAAATTGACATGTGCACTCCCGGGAGAAAAATTGGAACTCTGTGCTCCGGAGTCTAACTAGCACCCTACTTCTTGGAGATGGCAGGGGACTTGGCGAAGAAGACTTCAGCCAAACGCCGCTCCAAGAATCTCAAAGGGCTGGTCGTGGGAGCCTCTGGAAGGTGCTGCTGGTTGTCTGCCAGGGAGGAAGTGTGCAGTCTGGCGAAGATGACTCCACCGGGTAGTCCCAAAGTCAGATGACAGCGAGACTATCTCCGTTGCGAAGCAGACAGGAAGACGATTCCAACAGTGCCTACTTGAACCCCCAGGGACTCTAGGATAAATCTGTCGCCAGCTCTGCAAATGACTAGAATTCTCCAGATCTTCAGCTGAACACAGGCTCATAGGAGATGGCTTGAAAGGGCATGGAAGGTTGGATGGAGAGCTACTGGAGAAGGGGGAAATGGTGATGGAAGATGGTTGAGAGGTGGGAGGGGATGTGGGGAAGGCAGGGAAGGAGGCTAGGGCAGAGCTGGGCTGGTGCCAGGAGCAGGGAGGTCTACTGCTCACAGTACGAGGTGAATGAGGGGGATGGAGGATGGGGGCTGGCCTAGGGTGAATGGGGAGGGAGAGGGGAGTTTGGCCAGGGTTGAGGGGGGAATGACAGAGGGTGGGGGCTCAGCCTACTAGCACACTCCTCACCCCCCCTTGCTGTACCCTCTTCCCTTGCCCACTCCTATTCACCAACTTCATCATCCAGTTCAATCTAGCTCGCAGGTAGTAGCAGAGGCCCGAGTTGTAGATCCTGTCCCAGAGTCATTTGGCATCATCTGAAGACGTACTGTATATCACCGGAAAGCTCGTCAAGGCATCTTCACAGCCGTGGTGGTCCCGCTGGCGTCTGACATCCCAGCTGTTCCAAGGGCTCGATCTCCCCCGACTGCACAGATCAGGACCTGTTAGTGACCTGAGGTGACTTCCTGGAGCTCCCACGGTCGCACCCCACTACTAATGAAGGTGCTGTTTTTCTGAGGTCTTCTACAACCAATCAGATTCCATCAGCAAAAGGCGGCATCCCGTTCTGCATCTGGAGGAGCATCTACCAATTTTCTTCCCCCAGGTGCACAGAATAGGTCACCCAGGACCAGACCCGACCCCTCCCCACTCAATGGGCTCCCCCTCTCTGCCCCGATATTGTCTGGTGCTCCCCCTGGTTGCTGCTCGAAGAAGACTCATCCATAGTCGTCCTTGACTTGGTCCCGCCACGATCGGACTTTGGGAGCGGCCGTGGCGGCTACAACCAGCTGCTGCTACACCCTGGGATTAGCCTGAGCTAGAGCACAGAGAGCTTGTTCCAAGAGCCACCCCAGCCGGTGGCAACGACGGGTCCGTCCGCAAAAATTCTCCAGTGTACCAGGGTATGATAGCGACAAACCGGCACCAGTTTCGGTGACTTCTGAGTTCGGGGGCATGCACAGCAGCATCTGCATCGACCCCTATCCTATCATTCCAGAATTGGACAGAACCGGAGAAGTGCACTTCCGGCACTGACTTAGCAATTCTCCCCTCCCCGCCTGGCCGGCTTAGCACCCCTCCCTGTGCGGAGGTAGTTTTTATGTAATCCTTAATTTCCCCTCCCCTAGTCCAACCCTCCTACGTAAGGTGTAGTACATGTAATAATGGGTCGCCTTCCGAAGCTACATCGGCACGGCGTGTGGGTGCATACCCACGTCTCCCCGCTCGCCTTCGTCTCCGGTTGGGATCGACGTCTTCACGCTGATCAGGTGAGCTTCTGGCCCCTCTCCTTGCTGGCTTAACTCTACTTAGCCTAGTATTGTTTCTAAGTTGCACCGTCGGCAGTGAGGAGAGTGGTCGTTCCAACTATCCATCAAATTGTGTGACCACCGTGGAGTGACTTGAGAGAGCAACCCTACAACCCACGCCCTCAGTGTGCTGGCCGCCCATGAAATTGGGCATCCCGGACCCTTAGGGGTTCAGCCTCAAGCTAGCCAAACCCCAGAATAGCGAGGTCCCATTTCTGACCCTCATCCCCCATCGTCGGTCCACCTACGGACCCAGGTGTGCACTATGCGAGTGAGTCTGCTAGAGTGGGTCTGCTGACTCGGTTGTTTGCTTGCAATTTAGGATCCAAGGAGTGGTTTCACATCATCCACTTCCCCTGCCTAGAGGTTTGTTTAGATGACCACTTTTTCTCTCCTTCTCGCCCTGAGATTGTGGGGCCTCGACAGGCATTGAGGACTTCCTCACACTCTGTGTGGCATAGAGCCAAAGTCACCAAGTCAGCGAGAGAGGAGGGAGGGTAGAGCACTAGTTCCAACCGGAGGGTTTCATCACGGATGCCTCTAATCAGCGGGGTGATGGCAGAGGTTACGTCCAGGCGGGGGATGCGCAGGGCTTCCGCCTTGAAGCGGTTGACGTAAGTCCATAGCTTTTCTCCCTGTGCCTGCTTGAGTGCCAGCAACCCCGCGATTGATCTCGGGGGGCCACTACCGGCAAAACTTTCTTTGAATAGTAACCTGAACTATCAAAAGCTAGTGATGCTTTCGGGGGCAAGTGCTCAGAACCAGGCCTGAGCACCCTGGACCAAATTTGTCAAGAATGCTCGGCACTTGACGGTGTCGGACGCCCCGTGCAGGGTCATCAGGGCGTCGAAACTATCGTAGTGGTCGACCGGGTCGCCCTGATTGTCATAAAATTTGAAGGTCGACAGGGAAACTCTTAGTGAGATCTCTGCCTCCAAAATGTCATCGGAGAATGGGGATCGCCCCTTGTCCTCCTTCGTGGAGGTCTATTGTAGGGCGTGAAGGACGCGCTCCTGCTCGGTGAAACGTCGCTCAAAGTCTCACAGTCAAAGGGAAAGCTCTGACTGGTGTCGGGACAGTGCCGGGGGGCTCTAGGTGTTCCCTTGAGTTTTTCCCTGCTACTCTATAGCGGGGACGTCCACTTCTGTAAGCTGGCGGGGTAGCCCAGATCTTCTTCCCCGTGGATTGGAAGAGGCTTCCTATTCCGGGGGTGGGAGTGACGAGGGCCTGCCTGGCCCACTCCGGATAATGCATCCCCCTCGGCCCCCGACTATCAGCCAGGAGGCTTCTACGCGAGGAGGACTCGCCCGAGCACACTGGGACTGTTGGGTCCCGGGATAGGTGAGCGGACAGGAAGGGGGGTTGAATTGTCCCCCACACTAGATGGCAAATTAAAACACTACTCAGTGGAATTAACAATATTAATGAGATTGAAGGCCGTAGGGCCCCTTTTCCTAGCGACTAATCAAGGGTTTTCCCCTCTCCGAGGGGATGTAATTAATGTCGTAATCTTTATGGGACGGCGGGTTCTTTGTCCCGACGTGACACACACAATCGTCTGATTAGTCAGATCGAGCGCACCATAGGCTTTCTCGAAGTCTGAATAAATTTTCACCTAGGTGTCTGGCACGTCCTCGCACTCAATAAACTGAATAAATGAATGAACAAACAAATAAACAAATAAAAGAAATGAAGTATCTCAAAAGTGCGTCCTCAAGTCTGGCACGCCCGGTGGGACAAAACTTCCCTTCATCTCCTCGCCGGGATAAGGGGCCTTACGGCCTCCTCTTGAAATTCTAACTATTTTACTTGCAATTGCAGGATCATATTCTGACGATTACAATGGCCGTCAGCTTCGGACCATTAGTCGTCGCAAGCCATGCCAACCATGGCTACCTTGCAGTGTCAATCAAGTTCGGCAACTTTCCTCCGGTGGTGGGCCTCCCCAACTTCTTGGGGGTGACTTTCGTCAACTTGCTGGAGACCAAGGGGCCCAAGCCCGTCGAAGCTCACATCCCCGCCACGGGAACTTCTACCGCCAAACCGGCTGCGGTCGGGCCATCGACAACTACTCCTGGCCGAGTGGTGGTCAAGACTGTGGGCGGTTTTGTCCACCACGTCCATTTCGACATGGGCTCTACAGGCAAGAAGTCGGCGTCCCACCAAAGAAGGAGCCGAAGAAATGCTACTGTTGCTACCCCCAAAGGCTGAATCTCCAACACCGGCAAGTCGGTCCTAATCGGAGGCATCCGGGTCCACCTTAATGGCCGAAGAGCTGACGTGATTCCTGAGCGGATCGTGCCGAATGTCCCTGTGCGCAACTCTTTCCAAGCGCTAGGGAGAATGGAAAGGAAGAATACTGGTGCGGCCTATCATCCGAAGAATGAACCAGCCCCAAGGCCATAAAAGACCAAGCAAGTCTGGGTGCCCAAGCCAACTCGGGTCCCAGTGACAACTCAGCTGGAATCTGTCAAGATCGACAGACCCAGGAAGAAAGAGAAAGAAAGAATGAAGGGGAACGAGATGCTGGTAGGGGCGTCTTACAGGCCACATGCCCAAGCTTACAGGCGACGGGCGAATCCTCCACATGTTGAGAGTCATGGCATTGACAGAGAGGGTCGGCCCGTCTATGGGCCCCCAGTGCAAGCCAGGGTACCGCCGCCTGCGGTATATCCTGATCATGAACTAGAAGACATCACCCAGGTTGTGCACGGGTACCTCCGTGGAGTCGGGAATACCTCCCTAGGGAGGCAACGGCTACTACAGGCCATCATCGCTACTGAAGAGGGTCGAGGGTATCCAACCGACCCGGATGAAATAGAAGATGCAGAATCGGGGTGCTATGGGCCTCCCCGCCATGAAGAAGATGCACCGAGAGTTTCGGTATTTGAAAGATTGACCTTCCCTGGTTAGCTGGCTAGACATGCAAGAAGAAGAAATAGAAATATCCAAGTCTACACTTGTCACATGGCCGGAGTGGCCAACCGCTATGGGGCTTTGCCTGAGGAGCCCGAAGAGGTCGCCAGAATTGTCGAGAGGCCAGGCCCTCTCACAAGAAGAAGGAAAGCTGCTACGGAGGTATTACAGACCCTCGTCGGGGCAATAAACCCAGAAGACACAACGGCGGTCCTCACTGCCAATGTTATTACGACGGAAGATGACGGTGGGGTGCCATCCACATCATCTGAAGAAACACCAGCTGAGGATAGGGGTAGCCTCCCCAGCCCCTCTATCAATGACCTGGCTTTGTTGATGCTGCTGCGTAGATATCAACAAGAAATTGAGGCATTGAAGAAGCAGCTGAGCGAAAGGGATTCACATGCTCCTGCCCCCGAGGCAGCTGAAGGTCAACCTGGAACATCAGGGGGCGGAAGTCGGGCGTTTGAAGCCTCGCCGCAGGAAACCGCATCTCAACCAGCACCCAGCTACACTGGGGGCATTCCTCCCCCGTAGCAACAGCTTGCGGCTACGCCGCAACCCTCAATCTTCCAGTTTCAAGGGGGGCCTGCCACGCCCCACGCGGCCATGTTAACAACGCCGCATATGCAACAGGCTCATTTTTACCCAAGTCCGGTTGATCCGGTGGTGATGAACAAGCTCATGGTTGAGCAAATGATAGAAATGAAGTTGGCGAAAAGGAGCGATGGCAATTCCGCCTCGTTTGATGCATACAGGGTACCATACCCATCTCATAATGCTGCCAAGAGGCTGCCCCCTGGCATCACTAAGCCTCCAAAGTTCGAGAAGTTCAATGGGCAAGGGTCTCCGCGCAAACACATTGCCTACTACACTAATGTGATGGGCGACTTAGCTACTGACAAGTCGTACCTATTGAAGTTCTTTGGGTCCACACTAACGGGGCTTGCCTTCGAGTGGTACTCAAGTTTGCAGCCCGGGTCCATTATTGATTGGCCGGACATGCAAAGAAAGTTCAAAGAAAGGTTCCACATCGTCGAGAGGGAGGTGACGGTGGCCGAATTATATGAAACCAGGGAAAGGAACGACCTCTGCATGGGCCCATGGCCCTACATCATTTGTGCTTGCTGCTAGTCAATCCCTGGCCCCCCCGGTTCTCCCTGTGGCTATTCACCCTCCGGCCCGCACTGCCAAGGGGGATCCCGCGGTGTTTTTTTCTCTGGCCGAGATCGGTGCCTCGTGCAAGCCTCTGGAGCATGCCATTGTTGCATACACACCCCATGGGCGGCCTTCGTTTCAAGAGATCCGTGCTCATCTTGCACTAAGGTTCAAGTTTCAGCAAGATTTCACCTTGAGTGCTCTTGGCAATCGTCACCTTCTTTTGAGATTATCCTACCGCGAGGACTTCATCAAGGTCTTGCTCAAAGGTTCCCTGCTGGTTCATGGCCGCCTGTTCAAATTTGCTAGGTGGTCGATTGAGTTTTCTCCAGAGATTGACTCCCCGATGGTTCCGGTTTGGATTGAATTCCCTGGGTTACCTGTTAACTTTTATTTTGATGCTATGATTCGTTCGATAGCTGGGAGTGTTGGCTCTGTTCTCCGTGTTGATGACAACACCGCTCTGTTAGCCAGATCATATGCTGCTCGGGTGTGTATTCTTCTTGATGTATCTCAACGCATTCCTGATCGTATCTGGATTGGGATTGGTTCTGGTGGTTTTTGGCAGCCGATATTTTGTCCTAAGCTGCCCCTCTATTGTTCTTCCTGTCAGAGATTGGGCCATCTCTCTGTCAATTGCAAGAAAATCTCTGGCCGGACTAAAGCTTCTGCTCCTGCCGATGCTGCCCCACCGGTGTCCGATGGTGTTGCTCCGGCGTAGCCTATCCCGCAGACGTGGAGAGCCATTACTACTGGTCGGTCCGTTGCTGGCCCCTCCGTGTCCCATGAAGTGCCTGTTGGCGTTTCGATCTCCCAACCATTGCCTTCCCTGCATGGCCAAATTAATGCTGATCTAATGCCTCCTTTTATTGATGGTTGTTCTGATGGGTCCGACCACTGTGAAGATGGTGCCCCAACTATGGCTCTTGGAGCTCTTGCGGCCAGCCCTGATGGAATCCAAACTGCTCACCTTGGGTCCACGCTTGCAGTGTCCCATGTTCCCGCCCATGCCCCTACTTCACTTACTGCTCATAATTTGGTTCCATCTGGTGGTGATCCATTATCTCAGCCGGTATCTTCTCTCAATGCCTGTATTAATGCTGCTGTTATGCCTCTTTTATCTGGTGGGGACCCCTCCCCTTTGGCTCATTCTTCTCCGTTGGAGCCGGGCAGCACCTCCTCGGAGCCCCTGTTTCCTCCTCCCAAGGCCCACGGGTCCATGGAAGGTCCACCTCCGGCTGTCTCTGGGTCCTGTGGCCCTCGTGATTCTCCAGCGGCTGCCTTGTTGTCGGCCGACGCCATTCCTTTTACCCCCTCGTCCGTGGCTGCTGCTCCTTTGGCTGGAGCTTCTTTGGCCCCGCCAGTGCTGGACCCATGCCCTGCTATTAACATTCCTCCGCCTGCGGTGCTAGTTGGGGACCCTGATCTGTCATCTGTTTCTTCTATCCCGCTAGAGGACGCTTGTCCTTCCTCTATGAATGCTTCTAGCGGTCCTGCATTTTTAGTTGGTAGCTCTTCTCAGCTGGCCCCCCCTCTCTCTGCTGACATTGATGCTATTTGTGCTGGTTCAGTTGGCCTTGCTCCCGTCCTTGTGGCCATGCCTGAATCCTATCCTGTTACTTCTTCGACCGTGCAAGCTCCTGTTGGTGCCGTCCCTGTGGCTGCCTCCCCATCGGCCGTCCGACCTGCTGTGGAACTTGCCCAAGCTGCCACTACGGGTTTGTTGCTCGATGCTGCAGTTGCATCTCCTGTTCCTACGGCTGGTGTTGTTTCTCCTGCCAGCGTCTATCCTCCGGATGCCGCACGTATTGATCGCATGGCTGCTTTGCGTGTGTTGCAAGCCGGGGTCAATGCCTTGCCTTTCTTTGGCGGCCACTCTTCTGCTCCTCAGCCTGCTCCTGTTGCTACCATTGGTGCTCCCTCAACCGTAGCTGCGGGTCCTCTCCAACAAACTTCTGCTCCTAAGGCTCCTCCTTCCATGGTTTCTCACAGGCCTTCTCATCCTCCGTCGAAGCCTCCAGTTGTCGTCCTGGCACTGGCTACTCCCTCAGCCCCTCGTGATTCCTTGGCTCCTTCCTCCGGGTCTGCTTCCAATCTGGATCCTAAGGCTCTTGTTAGCCCTGTACCGCCTTCTCATGCTGCTACCTTTCCCCCAGAGGATCCCGGTGATTTTGATGGCTCTTCTCAAGGCTGGGAGCGTGATGACATGTATTTCTCCCAAAGGACGACTCGAAGTGCTCGGCGCAAGTATCATGAACATCTCCGTTCTTAGTTTTGGTGTCCCTTTGTAACCCTGTTTAAGGGCTCCCAGTGTCTGCCGGTGTTATCTTGGTTCTTTGTGTTATCTCCTGTTTATTTTCCCTTTGAGTCGCGTCTCCCACCCCTATGCGTAGGGTGTTTTCTTTTGGTTACTATTTTTGTTGTATTTACTTTCTGTCTTATTTATAAAATTGCCTAGCTGATCTTCGGATCTGCCTAGGTATTACCTTAGTTAAAAAAACCCAGTATGAATGCCGGGGACTTCACCTCAGGAGAATCGAGATGGATCTACAACCAACCGGCAGTGCGATCAAGCCTGCCCAATGAATCAGCATCGACTCGGTCGGGCTGCATAAAACACACCCCTTTGTCTGACCAAGGATAAAGGTATACCTGGTGGCCCGCCACCTGAATGAAAGATCCTCCTGAGGTAAAAGAATGCCCTTGGCCCTTCAGAATAGGGGGACCGAAGGCTCTGTCAGTAGAAGACCCCGATGACCCTGTACAGGTACGACTTCTCAACATATTGGGTCCGTTAGTGACCAAATGATCACCCAGTCAAGGTGAAAACATCCTGGATAGTATTCTACCCCACAAGAAAGCTTTGAGCGTGAGTCAGGCCGAGTTGGCAGCACGAACCATAGTGCTGAGGGCCGTGTCAGTGGAAAACTCATGTGTTCATGCCAAAGAAACACGAGGCTCCAAAAAGGGATGTACGTCGACCCGAGAGCTTCGTCAGGACTTCTCATCAAGGTTTTGCAGGACCGCGATGAGATGAATGGTCATGGTGACCCCTGGAACCAGCCTGAGGCCCACTGTCTAACCCGTGTCGAGTAAACGACACTTATACGGTGCGCTCCCTCACTGGCGCTCCCTCTTCCCGATGCCCCTCTTCCCGGTACGCAAAGTGATCAAAGAACCTCTTCCCGGCGCGCCATTCTTCGCACAGTAATAGGCCACGGCTATAAAGCTGCACTTGGTTCGATCAAGTGAAAAAAGAGGATGAATTAGGAGAAACCAATTCGAAGAGAAGAGAAATAGAGGGAGAGAGAGCCAATCGAATCCGTTCCTCCAAGAGAGAAGAGAGTCTTGGGTGAGAAGTAGGGTTCCTGCTAAGCATCCCCGCCGCCGTCCTCTCTGTCTGCTCGCCTGAGTAGCCCTGGAGCCAGGGAAGAAGAGCCAGATCTGATACCCTGTTTTGGAGAAGAAGTCTAGGTGGGTTTTATGGTTTTCCCTCCAACGATTCTCCTTCCGTTTCTCCCCTTCTGGCGTAATGTAAGTGAGGGGGGAGGGGCGATGAGATGAGCCCATCTCCCCCCTTCACCATCTACCCATCTCTGCATCGTCTACAGCATATATATGTGTAATCATCGAATTGGCGTCCGTGCGACAATGTCGACGCCGAATGCCTTTTTTATTTCATGTCTTTGCCTTCCCTATTGACGGGATGAGTCATATATGCATATTAATGGAATGTCTGGGTGTTTGATGCCGTGCATACTCCCCCCTTGCCATCTCCTCATTCTTTCTTCCTCTGTAAACCCTCCTCTCTACAACTAATGGAAATGGTGTCCGTGCGACAACGTCGGCACCGAATGGTTCTGTATTTCATGAATTTTGATTCCCATTGATGGGATTATATATATATATGGATGGAACAAACGACTAAGGCTGTGTACGTTTCTTCTGTTCTTCTGTCCCCCTCATCGTCTGGTCCTCTAATCTTGGTTTCTCGACATTGAATATGCCCTGGAGCTATGGGCTACAGAAATGATCCCCTTCCCCGGGGCCTCTCTTCTAATGCAATGGCCATCCCTTGCTCCAATCGTGCTGTGGGTTTTGTGGCCAGAGGCACACTCGTGTGTGCATCTCTGTCCATTCTGATCTGGGGTTGACCCCCTAGTAACTCTCTGTACTTCTCCATAGCTCAGAGGGGATGGGGGTCGCCTCTAAGATACACATGCTCATTCTATGCTAATTATGCTAATTGCATGCCAATTGATCGAATGGATATCTTATGTGCTTTGGTTACGGGCTAACTTATGAACCCCTCTGTGGATGTTAATCTGCTAACTCCCTAACTTACATACCATCTGTCTATCTTAGTGAGTGCTAACCCCTCCATGAGCATTAACATGCTAATCTCTGTGAGCACCCTTTCTCCCACCCATTGGCCATCGTAATATGATGATATGATGTTGTATCCTTCTTATTATGTGGGTGATTTAGAGCCTCTGAGCTTGTTACTTATGGTAAATTTGCTTCAATGACTTAGGGAGGGGAACATGCCCCATTCATATCTCAGAACCACCATTCGGTCAAAGGGTTTCATCTGTGAGTGATGAGTACCCCTATGGGCCAATAGGTGAACATTGATAGGGCCTTAGCCCAATATTCAATTCATTGTCCCTAGGGACATCATGTTGACTATGGGATGTGTGCCCCTCGTAGGCTAGCCCTCGGGGTTTCCTTCCCTATTGGTTGTCCCTTTATCGGATTACGTGTTGACTATGGGTCGCATGCCCCTTGTAGGCTAACTCTCGGGGTCCTTGCCTCCTTCATCGGTCACAGTATCCGATCGATTCCAGCCCACGGAATGATGGTGCCCTTAGTAGGCTAGTCCTCGGGATTTCCTATCTATTTGGGTACACCGACCGCTGTTGTGCCACTCGGCTCTAAGGGGTTTGCTCCACCACGTGGGCATATCCCCGCAACCCTCCGGGGATGGGGAGACGCTGTCAAATTTTCACAGGGTTTAACTCGTGATGCGGACATAATAAACAAGCTTCTTAAAGAACAATAAATGTCGTGAGCTCGAGACCGACAAGGTCACCATCGAAGTGCCTGCGCCTTCCGCAGGAACGCTCGGCGAAATCGTCGCCAAGGATGGCGAGACGGTTGCGGTTGGAGCGTTGCTCGGCCAGATCACCGATGGCGCCGGTGCGGCGGTCATCGCCGAAGTCCTGCGCAAGACCGTGGCCGCGCTGGCCTTCGAGAATCGGACGCCGCCGGCCGTCACCGTCAGCCTGGGGGTCGCCAGCTATCTTGCGAACAGCGAAAGCCTGCATGACATCCTCAATGAAGCCGATCGGCAGCTCTATGCCGCCAAGGCCACCGGCCGGAACCAGGTCATGGCGGCACAAGGCGGCATGCGCCTGGCCTCCTGAAATCAGGCCGTCCAGCCGCCGTCGATGATATGCACCTGGCCGGTCGTATAGGTCGCGCCGGCGAGATAAACCGCCAGGTCCGCCACCTCTTCCGGCTGCGCAATCCGCCCGATGGGCTGGCGTGCGATGAACGCCTTGCGGGCCGCCTCGACATCGCCGGTCGCCGCCCAGCGCTCATGCAGGCTCGGTGAATCCACCGTGCCCGGCGCAATGGCATTCACGCGGATGCCCTGGGTCGTATAGTCGGCCGCGATGGACTTGGTCAGCCCGATCACCGCCGCCTTGGAAATCGTATAGGCCGCCCGGTTGGGCACGCCCTTCACCGACGACGCCACCGTCGCCATGTTGATGATGCAGCCATCCTTGCGATCAAGCATCTGCGGCAGCACGGCCTGGATGGTACGGATCTGCGCCTTGATGTTGAGGTCGAAGGCGAAATCCATGTCCGCGTCGCTCATTTCCAGCACCGTGCCGGAATGCACCACGCCGGCGCAGTTGAACAGCACGTCGATATGCCCGATCTCGGCCACCGCCTCGGTATCCGGGATCCGGGTCGTCACAGTAGGTGCCCATGTCCCACTATTTTATTGACTATAGTTTTCTTCACATTTACCCGACACCTCAGTATTGTCGTTAAAAAATTAATTTGTTATCTCAGTAGGACCCTGTGTATGGTACTTTACAAAGGTTTAATGTATGAATTGATTTTTGTATATTTCAAAACTTTGTAACAGGTACAATGGAGGAGAGCTACTTAATTAAGTTGTTTTATGGTGGGCATTGGAAGGTGGTGCATGGTCATGATGGACAGGATAGGTTATCTCCGAGGAGTTTCAGACAGAGGTCTTTTTCATGGACCAAAGATTATGCTAATTTAATGGAGCTACAGTTGGTAGCAAGTGGGTTATTCACTGAGGGAGGACAAAATGATCAGTTATATTTTGTGGCTGAAGTGTAGAATGACAGTAGGGATAGAAAGTATTTGAACTTAGAGATAGATGAACATATCATCCAAATATTTGATAAGTGCAGTAACAACAAAATCATAAAGGTTTATGCTAGTCAAGACTATCCAACTGTACCCTTAGATGCAGAGCAACCTGAAGAAGTTTTGGATGTTGTTGGCCTTGATGAGACACTAGAGGATGCACAGGTTATTTTAGATCAAGTATCGGATGGGGAAGTGAGAACAGATGATAGTGACTACAATCCCAGTTCAGATTCTGATGTTGATTATGTAGATGAGCTAGTTGATGATGATGAAGTAGGTGACCAATTTGCTGACTTAATGACGCCAGACATGACTGAGGGAGCTCTGTATGATATTGTTCAAGTATTTAGACTAGCTCTATCCCAGTTTGCCATATTACATGAGTTTGATGTTAAGTACATCCGGTCAGAGCCATTGCAGGTGACTGTGACTTGTAAAGCAACCAATTGTAATTGGAGGTTACACGCTTTAAGACTAAAAGATGGTCACACATTCCAAGTGAAGAAAGTTCAAGGTCAGCATACATATGTGTCAGAAAATAAGCGAGGAAACCACATGGCAACCAAGAGTTGGATTGCTTACCAATGCCTTCCATGGTTGAAGAATGAAGGAGATCTCCGAGTGAGAGAACTTGGAAGACGACTGGAGCATACATACCATATAACTTTGTCATACATGAGGGTATACAAGGCTAAGGTGGTTGCATTGAAGGTGATACATGGCACATGGGAGGACATGTATGCCATGATATCGGGTTTACAGCATGAGCTCCTAGTGAGGAATCCAAGAAGTGTGATAAAGTATGAATTGGAAGAAGGTACTAGGTCATTTAAGAGGTTCTTCATATCATTCAAAGCTTACATTGAAGGGTTCAAAGGTTGTCGGCCCCTGATTGGCCTAGATGGATGTCATTTGAAGTGCACTTTACGTGGTGCACTTCTAGCTGTCACTTGTGTGGATGGGAACAACTGTTTGTTTCCCTTTGCTACTACTATAGTGGAGAGTGAGAATGCCGACTGTTGGCTATGGTTTCTGTAGAATATGAAGGAGGCAATTGGTCACCTTGAAGGGTTGGCATTCATATCTGACAGGGCGAAAGGCCTAGATGAGGTCGTATCAATTGTGTACGGAGTACAAGAACATCGTACTTGTTTGAGACATTTTTACAAGAGTTTCAAGAGTAAGCTTCCAGGACCAGCATTGAAGAAGCTGTTGTGGTCATCTGCCAAAGCTTTCAATGAGCACAGTTTTAAGTATCACATGAATGAAATGAGACAACTAAATGAGAAGGCTTACCATTTTATGTTAGGTCCGGAGGTGAGGGGATTGAAATGGTCTAGGTCACAGTTCAGCACCGTAACAAAGTGCATGTACGTATGCAATAACTTCAGTGAGTCATTCAATAATTACATTGGAGATGCCCACACAAAGCCCATTCTTACTTGCATTGACACACTTAGATCATTGTTCATGAAGAGTTTCCATAATAGGACACTTGCAGACCGGTGGAAGGACACACTGACACCCATTGCCAGGTGCCACATTATTGCTACAACTAAAGGGCTGGGAGGTTATTTAGTTGAGAAGGCCAGCCACAATCAAAGCCCAAGTGACTAGTCCCACAGAGAGGGCTGAAGTGGACTTAGAGAGGAAGACACGCAGTTGTCATAGATGACAAAAAATTGGGCTTCCTTGTGTTCATGCATGTGCTTTCTTATCATCCAATAGGGCACCGAAGTGGGAGGACTATGTATCTCACTATTATCATGTGGCCACATATAAGGCTACTTATGTTCAGACCATGAGCCCTATGCCTAACAGAGAAAGTTGGGTCAAGCTTGACGTGGAAGTGTTTCCACTAAATACAAGACGTCCCCCTAGAAGGCCAAGAAAGAGTCGTATTCGAGATCCAGATGAACCAGCTAGACTAAAAAGACAGCATAATTGCACAAGATGTGGTGAAGCTGGTCACTATGGCAACACATGCAAGAATCCAATCCAAAACACACCTACTTCAAGTGAAAGGTAATTCAATTTAATTTTCCAATCTTACATTTCTTTTACTTATTTACTTAACAGTGCATTTCTTGTAGGAGGCCTCCTGGGAGACCAAAGAAGATTGTTGCAACATCAACACCTGCTACTTTTCGGCCACCAGTGGGACAAAGGGGTAGAGGCAGATCTGTGCCATGTAGGACTACACCTGGGAGTAGCACTTAAGATGCTATCTTTGGCATTCCAATTTTTGTAACTTAACCAAACGGTGCTTCAGACTCTCTATTTTGTGAAGTATGCTCTGTGAGCACTGAATTGGTGTTTATAATCAATGGATGTTTCAATTCCCTTTTTTGGTGTAATCAAGTTTGAATGGTATTGTGAAGTATGCTCTGTGAGCAATTAATTGGTGTTTATGATCAATGGATTCTATGATTTTATGATTGATTGTTTTGTGAAGTATGCTCTGTGTGCATTTCTGACAGTAGTCAACATGCTCTACCAAGTACCAAGATCTGACAGACAAAAGTAAGCTTCACAACTTGAAGATGTAAGCTAACCTCAGTGGCAGTGATCGACTGTGCCCAGGGGAAGAGGGACACTACCAGCTGCAAATGCATCCTCACAGTTGATATGCTCCATGTAAACAGAGCCTCACAACTTGTTCTACATTGTTCACCTTTCACTCATTGACAAGTATAGATGCTTGTTAGCCAAAACATTAAGATTACTGCTCAGTGCTCTCTGTGCAGTCTGCAGAGGAGATCATGGCTAATGCACACACAACTAGAAATTTTATCTGCTACTTTGAAAGAACTTATACATAGTTATCTTTTAGAAGCAGAACTTATAATTTTAACTCCTTAGAAGCAACATAATGAGTAGATTTATTCATAGATAGGATCGGCTGGTTATTCAGCCCTTATTAACTCCTTATTCAGCCCTTATGCACCCTTTTCTTAAAGGTTAAGGGTAAGGATAGGGCTACTGTTTGGCCTGTAACAAGTATGATGTCCACTTCTGTAAGCTCTGGAAGATGATTGGTATGGGGAGAAACAAGAGTATGTGACATGCTTAGAGAGCAAGCCTGCACTTTGATGGGATGATACAAGAGTAACTGGAATGCTGAAAGTTTTCTTTTCACTATCAACACGGCAATAGCCCAGTACATACAAGTGTGTTCCTATTACAAATGCAATTAGAACATGCACTTACTACTGCAAATGGGACTATAACACCAATGGCATATGGATGCACATGACCTGTCTAACATGTTATATAGTGATTGGCAGATCTAGAGGGGAGGGTTGAATAGATCAGCCCCTTCAATCCTCCCCTGCTTGTGCTGAAGAAGACCCTTGTGAGGTGTCGACACTTTCTGATGGAGAGGTCGACACTTCTTGGCCAGACAGAAGGTTATGCTTCCCTGCTTGTGCTGAGGTGTCGACGCTTCCTGATGGAGAGGTCGACACTTCAGTGCTTCCAGAACCATTCTCTTCAAGGCTTCATGTTAGAGGTGCTGACCCTTCCAAGGTATATATGCCTATGCTTATTGAAGGAGGTATGCCTGTCTCACACACTAGAAAAGCTTGATTAGATATCACGAATGTAACAATAAATCATGGTGTGTTATCACCAAAACCTGGGGACACAACATAACATTACTTTTTTTGATGGTACAAGTTATACTCCTATTTATCAGTTGATAAAAGTGTTCAAAACTCTCAAGAGTTCTTTTGTTATCCAAAAGGCAAGCAAAGCTGTATTTTCTTTGTTTCAGAGTTAAATTCCTTTGGTAGTGGAGCTCGGTTCAATGAGAGATGAGTCCAAAAGTAAAAGTCTGGAGAAATCAAAGCGTAGTGAGGTTCTCCATATGCTAAAGGTCGTGAAACTTATTGTTCCAAATCTTTCCTAGAAAATCATTAGGAAGCTCCTTGATGACCTTTACAAGCTATTTTCTTTCTGGTTCTCATTATTGACAAGGCATATTCTTAGACTCCTTGAGGTGCTCCTACAGCAGATGACAATCGATATTCTTGCCTCTGAAGAAGAAAAAGTGATACCCATGCTTACATCATATTTGTCTTCTGGTGAGGATAACCCTGCGGATACTCTCCTTTCAGCATTGGTTTATTGTGGCCGATACAACTAGGGCGTCATCATGCGGGGTTGTTAACCCTTCCAGGTCTTGGTCAGAAAACACGAAGGGCTACTGTTCGCTCGCCTGCGGGGCCTTGGGGGCCTCGGTGGCCCGATTTGCCCGCTCGACGTGGCACTTCCTTCCTCGACTGCTGCCTCCACCTGATGTTGCGCCGCCAGTGATGACGTTGATATGGACTCCATGGGGGATATTGTCGATCTCTTCGGGAGCGACAACATCCTTCTTATGCTCGGACACGTACCGGGATAAGTGCCCCTGGCAGATGAGGTGCTCAATCTCATCCTAGAGCTGGTGACAGTCACCGGTGTGGTGTCCGTGGTCACTGTGGAATAGACAATGCTTGCGGCGGTTGCGGTGTTTCACCTTCATAGGCTCGGGTTGGCGGAGAAGGCCCGAGCCTCTGACGTCTTCGTAAATTTCATAAACGGGAGCGATTAGAGGGGTGTACCGCTCATACTTTCGCGAGGGCTCCTTATGGTCCCCGTCTCGGTTTCGCCTCTTTCCTCCCTGCTCGGACTGACGCTTCTTGTCCCCCTCCTGACCCGAGCCCATCGTGCTACGACAGGCGCTGAGGACTTTCTCGCACTCTGCGTGACGTAGGGCTAGGGTCACTAGCTCGGAGAGGGAGGTGGGGGGATGGAGGACCAATTCGGGCCGAAGGTTCTTGTCGCTGGTGCCCCCGGTCAGTGCGGTGATGGCCGAGGCAACATCTAGGCGGGGATACGCAGGGCCTCCGATTTGAGTCAGTTAATATCGGCCCGGAGCCTCTCCCCATGTTCCTGCTTGAGGGCCAATAGTCTCGCTATCGACCGGGGAGGTCCACTGCCGGTGAAGCTTTCCTTGAACACTCACCCGAACTGCCGGAAGTTGCGGATGCTGCAGGGGGCGAGGGCTCAGAACCAAGCCTAAGCGCCCTAGACCTAGGTGGTCACAAACGCTCGGCACTTGATGGCGTCAGATACCCCATGCAAGGTCAATAGGGCATCGAAGCTATCATAGTGATCGGTCGGGTCTCCCTGGTCGTCATGTGACTTGAAAGTTGGGAGCGAGATCCTGGGAGAGATCTCGACCGTCAAGATATGGTCAAAAAATGGGGATTGCTCCTCATCCTCCATAGTAGAGATCTTTTGTAGGGTGCGGAGGGCGTACACATGCTCTGCGAAACGCCTCTCAAATTCTTGCAGTCTTAGGGATAGCTCCGGTTGTCGCTGGGTCGAGGGGGTATGGGGGCGTTCTTGTAGGCTACCCCGGTGTCCCTCAAGGGCCTCGATCTCGGGAAGCGACCGATGCGCTCCGGACTTCTCCCTCTTCAGGGTGGAGGAGAATTCCTACTCTGGGGGAGGGGCATGCGACGGTCCTCTTGACCGGTTGCGGATTAGCCGCCACCCCTCGGAGGGTGAAACGGCCACCTGCGATTTGCAGGGAAGCATCTCCACGGGGAGGGCTCTCCCTGGGGAGTCATGACCTCTCCTCCCTGGCCGCCTGGATCCTTATTAGATCAATGAGGCTGTCCAGTTTTACGTTGAGGGTTTGGAGAGGGTCCGCGCTCCCAGTGGGTGGTCACCCTTCTACCGCAGGTGGGGGCACTTCATCGACTGGGTCGTTGGCGTGAGACGAGGTGTTCCCCATGGGATGGGAAGGTGCGCCTTCCTCTATTGTCATGTCCTTCCCCTTGTCACCAGTGGTCCTCCTGTTGGAGCTCCTTCGCACCATGCTGGCTCTTTGTCCGTTTCCCACAGACGGCGCTAGATGAAGAGGGATTATCTCGCGGTATCCCTGAGCTGAGGACGATGACCACAATCGTGAGAACTGCAAGAAGGGAAACGAATCAAGGGCGCCCAGGGATGGATCCTCGGGAAAAACCCTCTGATGCTTAGGTCAGCAAATATGGTAAAGCTCTAATGCAAGGGTGGGTGAGGAGGAGATGGGGGGCACGAGATTCCTCTCCACTAAGTGGCGAAGTGATTCTAGCTCAGGGTTAATATCACTTAATAGCGCTTACCTTTCATAGGAGGGCCTCCCTAGTTTATATAGCGATTCACGAGCCGTAAGAGCCCTGCGAGGCAAGGGGTTTCAGGGGAGGTTACATCCTCTTCATGGGCTCTTTAAGGCATGAGGACTCTTAACTCTCCATTATCTCCACGATCTCTCTGCTCTTAAAGGGCACTTAAGGGCTGCCAGTCGATCCGAGCGAAGGGCACGGGCTCAAAGGGGGGTTTCCCGAGCGACAGGTGCAAGGCTCGGGCGGGGCACATGGGTCCTGAAGGGACCTCCTGACCTATCTGACGCTCAGACTTCCAAACCCAAAGGTCACCTAGGAAGCGCTTGATCCGAGTAGGTTATTAGGCTTAGTGGGCCCTCGGGGGGCCTGTCACTTGTGGGAGCTGGGCCTCATTTGGTCTGTCAGGACCTCGTTTGGCCGCTCTATATGGGTAGTAGAAATCCCCCTCTCCACTTGTCCCCCTCCTACTCCCGAGCCAAGGCTAGGCTCGGTCAAGTAGCAATTGGGATAGATGTAGGTGGCTCAAGCCGAGCTTTAACCGAACTAGTTCCTACTTTGGGCCCCTTGGGCCTTATACAACTGGCCCATTAAGGCCTACAGGACTCAAATGGACTTAATTTAAACTATTTTGACTGAACAGACATTGGATTAATGTAAAAATAAATGTTGACTGAGCTGGATGATCTGCTGGTATGCTGCTGCACCCTCTGTCAGAGTGCATCGTCTGATGTCCCCATCACCCATAACACCCCAATTCTGCATCCTCTATTTCATCTAGGGTAGTTGAATGCCCTCGATCACCTTCAGCAGTGGTGATGTCTTGTAGCAACTACTGCCTCCCTAGGGAGGTGTTCCCGATGCCACGGAAATATCCGTGCACTGCCTGGGCGATGTCTTCTTCTTCATAGTTAGGGTAATCCGTGGGTGGTGGTACCCTTACTTGCACTGGGGGCCCATAGGTGAGCCGATCTCTCTTGGCAATCCTACCATGATTCTCAACATGTAAAGAAGTATTCTCCTATCGTATGCAGACTTAGACCGGTGGCCTGCGAGACGCCCCTGATGGAATCTCATTTTTCTTCATTCTTTCCTTCTTAGGATTGTTGGCCTCAACAGGTCCCAGTCGAGTTGGCATCGGTACCCGAGTCGACTTGGGTACCCAAATTTGCTTGGTCTTGAATGGCCCAACGGTTGGCTCATTCTTTGGCTGATGGGCCACTCCAGTATTTTTCTTTTGCATTCTCCCTAGCGCTTGCAAAGAGTTACGCATAGGGACATTCGGAACTATCCGGTCGGGAATCACATCGGTTCTCCGGCCATTAAGGTGGACCCGAATGCCTCCGATTAGGACTAACCTGCCGGTGTTGGAGATCTGGCCCCTAGGGGTAGTAGCAGCAGTATTCCTCCAGTTCCTTCTTTGGCGGGATGCTGATTGCTTGTCGGTGAGGTCCGTGTTGAGACAGACATGGTGGACAAAGCAGCCCACAATCTTCATCGTTACACGGTCAGCAGCAATCATTGACGCTCCATCAGTGACATGCTTGATAGAAGAGGTTCCCGTGATGGTAATGTGGACTTCGACGGGCTTGGGCCCCTTGATCTTCAATAGGTTGATGAAGGCTACTCCCAGGAAATTAGGGAAGCCCACCACGAGAGGGAAGCTCTCGAACTACACTGGAATTGCCAGGTAGCCTTCCCTGACGTGGCTTGCGATGACTAGCAGTCCGAATGAAATAGCCATTGTAGTCGTCAAAGCTTAACCTACATTTGCAAGTGAAATACTTTAGAATTTCAAAAAGAGGCTGTAGGGCCCCTAATCCCAGCGAAGAGATGAAGGGAAGTTCCATCCCACCGGGCGTGCCAAACTTGTGGACCCACTTTTAGGAACACTTATTTTGTTTATTCGTTTGTTCATTTGTTTATTCATTTATTCAGTTTATTTGTGCAAGTGCGTGCCAGTCACCTAGGTGACAATTTATTCCAACTTCGAGGAAGCCCATGGTATGCTCAATATGACTAGTCAGACGATTGTGTGTATCGTGTCAGGACTGAGAACCCACCATGCCATAAAAGTCACGATGTTAATTACATCCCTTTAGAGAGGGAAAACCCTTGATTAATTGTCGGAAGAAGGGGCCCTATGGCCTGAAATTCATAATAACGAAGTGAGAGCTAAATCTCAGATTGCATCTAAACAAACCCCACATTGGGGCGTAAACATTCATAGATATATGCGTCTCAGTCGCTTGTGAACCATTTCTTGCTCGGGCGAAAATCCGCATTCGTAGCAAAAAGGACGGTGATGAAATCGTACAAATGTCTACCGCAGATGCGGCAAGTTTAGTGTGGATGTGGGATTGAATCCTAGTAGAGACGGGTCAGGTTAACGAACGGTTGGCCCAAAGATGAATTTGGATCATGGCCATGTCGGGAGGGGCTCCCAAGGTACATATCCAATTCAGTGGGGCATCGTTGCTTTCCTCTTCGCACCCAGTCCGGAGGAGCGAGGGGCCCAACATGTGCATGATTATAGCATCTTTTATTATCATTGTTCCAACTGTTAAATCTCATTGTCTATTCGCATATAGGTAGTTCATCCCCCCCTTTTTTTATTAGATTCGTATCTTTTCTTTTGTTTGGTTAATTGTTGTTTTTTATTTGGAAGGCACACCAGCTTGGAAGGAATATAGGGGGCATGCCGGTTAAGGCTTAAGATGGAGGGTGCATTAGTTTATAAGGAGCAAAGGGGCACGCCGGTTTAATGTGGCAAAGGGGCAGGCCGATTTTGTAAATAATTCGGAGGCGCGCCGATTTTGGTGAGCAAGCAAGAGGGCACGCTGGCTCCGAGTGAAGTGAATAGAAGTGGGTTTTATGAGAGAAGTTAAACCGGTGCTGGGGGATACCGTGTCATTTTAGGGCACGCCGGATTAAGGCTTACGAGTTTTGTTACATTGTAGTAACCCTGAATTTTCAAAATTATAAAAATCCTGACAAAATATTAAAGAACGACTTAATGAGAGTCGTCAATTTAATAAATAACGCCACTTTAAAAGGCGTCCCATAATAAACTAACGACCCTCTAAAAGTCGCCAATTTAAATGTGATAGGAGGAGAGAATGCCATGTAATGTGCCGAGGATCCCTCGCCCGATGATGGCATTATACCCAGTCATGGCACGGACTATGGAAAAGTCAGCGAGGAAGGTTACCTATTTTGGCGCGGTCCCGAATGTGATCGGGAGTGAGATGCATCCTTCCGGATGGACTGTAGTGCCAGAGAATCCATATAGCGGTGTGTGTAGCAGGGCGAGTCGGGACAAGTCCACACCCATGAGCACGAGACAATCGTATGCAATAACATCTGGACCGCTTCCATTATTCACTAATATGCGACGTATGGTACACTGGTTAATGGTGGCTGAGACCACCAAAGTATCAGAGTGGGGAGTAGTTACACCCTCCAGGTCATCTTTGGAGAAGACAATGGGATCTCCTAGGTGACCCGGGGGGTGGCTTCCTATCGGGTGTCGTCTCCTCGCCCTGAAGCGGGGATGGTCGATGCATACCATCGTCGCCTGCTTATGCTATCTCCCCCCACCGCTGGCCCCCCAGAGATCATCATGATCTCCTTCCCATTGGGCCGGTTGTCAATCGGCGGGGGCGTCCTCTGTCGCTTCTCTGCAGCTTTGGTGAGGAACTTATCGAGGAGACCTCTACGGACAAGGTCCTTGATAGCATCCCTCAAGTTGATACAGTCGATAGTGTCGTGGCCATGGTCGCGGTGGTAATGGGAGTACTTCTTCTTATTCCTCGAGCTCGTGTCTGACTTCATCCAGGGAGGCCATTTGAGGAACGACTCCTCGCGGATTTCCATCAGGATCTGATCAAGCGGAGTCATCAGGGGTGTATAATGGCGGTAGTTACCCCTCTCTCTTTCAGGGTGATCACGGCGGTCTCTGTCACATCGCTTTGGCTTGCTCCGCCCTTCTCGTGGTGAGTCGGCGGATGTCTTCTGGTCAGACCGGTCAGATCCGACTGTGCGGCCCAGGGCGTCATAGTCTCGGCCGGTAGGGACTCGAACCAGGCCCGGGCATTCTCTCGGAGAGTCATGACGAACGCCAGGCATTTCATAGTATCTGAGGCTTGGTGGAACACCAGGTGAGACTCAAAGCTGTGCATGTGGTCAGCCGGGTCGGTGGTGCCGTCATAGGTGATGAATGATGGCAACTGGAGTTTTGGCGGGATGGGGACCTCCATGATCTCTTTGGAGAATGGAGCGTGGAAGTCCTGGTTGTCATTGATGAGGCCATGATTTCTGGTGGCTAGGAGGACATCGTCCAGATATCAGACTTTATCCTCTATCTCATCGATGCATTGGAGCCGGTGATCCATCTCTGGGTTGGAGTGAAGCGGGTTGCGCACCCTTGGTGTGGGCGTGCTGCGCGATCGTCGGGTCCTCACAACCAAGGCGCGGGACACCTCTCGCGCTCAGTGGGAGTTTTCCCCCGTCTGGTCCCCCTCCCCCTCCCCCCGTTCGTGTAGGGCGCGTCGGGGTTCCATTTGTTGATTCCAAAGTTTCTAGCAAAATTCTATCAGGGCTCGGATCTGTTGACAGATCTCATCTAGGTCACCTGGGGTGACCTCTCACTGGGGGTGGCCAGAAGAGGCTTCCTGTGACCCCCAGTGGGAGTTGGGTCCCTGATGGGAACTGCACCCCCGGTGACTAGCGTTGCGGAGGCTTCCACGGGCATAACTTTCTACTCGACTTCCCACAGACGGTGCCAAGATGTGTAGAGATAGAAATCTGATTCCTATGCCACGTACCACCTTCTCTATTTATTGAATGGGGAAGTCATCTCGCACCTGTAGAGGCCTGCAAGCACCAGGAGACAGGAGGCGTCAGAAGGAGTCTCGGGTGTTACCCCAGGGGATAACTCTTCGATACTTAAGTCACCAATGGGAAAATAAAGTATAGAGAAGAGCAAGAGAGAGAGAGAGAGACAGGGAGATATCATTGTAGAAGGCTGAGGAGCAATGGAGATCTTCCAGACGAGTGCTCACTGGTCCCGGCGCTCACTCGATGAGTGCTTGCTAGGTGGTAAGGTCACCGAAAGGAATCTTTCTCAGAGTGTGGATTATCGCTCCCTTCTTCCCTCTGAGTAGCGGGCTAGTAGCTCTATCCTCTTGCGTAGTAGTTAGGTAGAATGAACCACCGTGTGTCTCTTCTCTATCCTTCCCCCTTTTATAGAGGGTTGTTGTGGAGATAGGGGCCTCATCCCTTGATAAGGAAGGGCATAAGAAATGGAATAATGCTTTTCGCTATATTGGTAGGAATTTCTTGTTGGAGGGCGATTACCTCGGCATTGGTCAGTCCTGGGGCGAGTCTTACGGCGCTCATGGGGCGTGCTCGCCCGTTATGGGGTCGAGGCCGACGTCGTGGGGGGCAACGGTCTATCATCGAAGAGTCCTCCGGCGATAACGACGCCTGGACCATAGCGGTGATCCGTTGTAGAATCTAATGTTATCTTGGGCTGGGCCACACCTTGGTGGGCCGCGTGCTTTAGGGACCTCCTGGGTACGCCATTCTGGAGTGGGCCTGTGATTATTGGGCTGTAATTGGGTGCAACCGAATTTACCCTCCTCAGATTTAAATCAGAGAATAGAAAACAATGGTAGCAGGTACTTGTTCTTGATTGTGAGGTGGTTCAGCTGTCGATAATCGATGCAGAGTCTTATTGATCTATCCTTCTTCTTAACAACTAGCACGGGTGCTCCCCATGGAGAAGTACTCGGCCTAATGGAGCCCTTTTTAAATAACTCCATTAACTGCTCTTTTAGCTCCTTTAGCTCAGTGGGGGACATTTTGTACGGTGCCTTAGAAACATGACCAGCTCTAGGGATAAGGTCGATTGTGAACAACACTTCTCTTTTCGGGGGTACACCAGGCAAATCTTCTAGAAAGACATCGGTAAACTCCCAAACAACACGAATGTCTTCTGGATTAGATTCCTGACTACTGTGGCGGTCACAAAAGCTATGAAAGCAACACATCCTTTACTTAAGAGTTTGCTAGCTCGAAGGGCTAAGATAAGAGGTGATCTATTTCGAGGGCTAATGTAAACTGATTCTTGGTAATCCACAAAAGTTATCTTGCCATTCCGGCAATCTACAGTTGCTTGGTGTGTGGATAACCAATCGGCACCTAGTATGACATCATACCCGTTAATATCTAGGCATACTAAGTTGACAGGTAGATTGTTTCCTTTAACCATAACCTTACAGTTTGGGTAATGGAATGCAATCTTAGACTCACTCCCGAGAGGAGTAGAGATGACCAGGTCTAGCAATTCGGGTTCCTTAGAAAATGAAGCAGTAAATTTCTTAAAAATAATAAATGAGTTACTCTGGTATCAAATAAAACTTGAGTAGTTTTAGAATAATCAGTTAGTGTACCTTCCACAATTCCACCTTCCATCGGTTCCGTTTCTTGGAGAGCTTGCAGACAGCCTTACTTCTTGACCGGAGGCTTCTCATCTTTAGTTGTTTGTTCATTCAACAATGGGCAATCAGGGATTCGATGTTCTTGGCTACCGCATCGGTGACATGCTCCTAGTTGCCTCTAACATTCCTTGGCCTTATGTCTGGCCTTGTCACAATGCATGCAAACTTCCTTAGAAGGTGTGGTGATGGAGAAAGGCTTGTCATTTTTCTTGAATTTCTTCTCTTTGGAGGGTTCCCCTCCATTATTGGGCTGCTTCTTATTGGATGAGGGCTTGAAACTTCCAGGACTTGTGATTGCCCTTTCTTGTCCCTTCCTCGAATCTTGTTAGATAATTCAGTGGCAACTTCTAGCAACTGTGCACGTCGAACCATTTCTGAATAGACTTGGATGTCCATCGGTGCCAGTTGGGTAATGTATTGGGGCAAAAACCCATTGAGGAATGTTGTCACCTTCATCTTTGCAGTACACACCAAGTGGGGTGCATACCTGAATTATCTTGAAAACTAGGCCTCATACTCGGCCACTGATAGGGTCAGTTGCTTTAACACTGTTGGCCCAGAGTAGATGGCGGACAAGAAGAGGGGTTGAATTGTCCCCCAGTCGAGATGACAGATTTTAAAAACAAACTGAACTAATTATAACGGAAATAAAATTAACTATGTTAATTAGCTTAAACTAAACTAAAGTGAGATTTAAGTTCACTCAATCTTTCCAATCTCACTTGAATAATCTAAGCACTTGAACGATTTAGCCTAAGTCAAACATAAATAGCAGAGGTAGCAATGTGTAGAGGTGTAGCGAATAAAAATCTGTAAATTGACCTGTGAACGGAGATAGAAGAAATGGACAATCACACAGGCATGCCACAAAGAACACAAAGATTTTTAGGTGGTTCGGGACCATGACGGGCTCCCTACGTCCACCCCTCACCAAAACCCAGTGAGGCTTCACTAACACGCTACAGATGTAGCAACCACGAGGACAAGCCCAAACATCACAGACGTTGCTTTTGCAGCAAATCACACACACGGGGCCTGGCCCCAAGACGCTGCCACCACAGCACACACTCACACGTTCGGGGAACTCACCCCGCACAAGAGTCCCACGCGGAGACGCAGCTCCGTCCACACACATAGATAATATTCTGAGTTTGAGACAACAAAAAGATATATAATGACTGCCCAAATAATAATCTATGCTCAAATGAAAGCGTGGAAATGAGTGAAGAAAAAGTAACATATGATCAATACACGCCTGTAAACCGAAAGAAGATGACTCAAATAGATGCAAACAAGATGCAATAAAGAATCCCCATGAGTACAAAGGGGTTGTAGAAAATCTTCTCTAAGCCCCAAGTCGGAGGGTAGTCGGATGTCGATGATGAGAATGTCCACACGTTTCCCTTCTCATTTCGCTCCTTTCTTTCTTCACTCACGAGCTCCAAAAATGATTGGAAGTATATGAAAACATTGAATCTTTCCTCAGCTCCTCTCCTTCCTCCCTTTCTACTACTACGAGATAGAAAAATAGAGCATTAGGGTTCTTCTTTCATATTCGGAGCACATGTTAGTATATATAGAGAAGAGACCAAAAGACCCAAATACCCCTTCCAAAATATCTTAAAAATATCCTTTTAGGTCTAGGGGCCATTGGGGGGTATTTTGGTAAAGTTTGAAGATGTTTAGAATGGGTTAGGATGGGTTTCGCAAGTGACGTCCGGAAGGGGTCGACCCGCAACAAGATCACGATGGTACATGATGACGATCCATCCGGGCTTCGAAAAATGTGGAGGGGGTAAATGATGTCCCCATCATTTACGGTTGCTTAACTTTGGACTCCGTTATGGTGTTAAGAGTTGTTGTGTACCACATTTTATTGTGCCATGTCCAGCGGACGATGTGTTGTGAAGGCTCATTAACCGTTTTAGGACGTGAAGGTAAGCTGAGATTTACATTTTTCCTTGGGCTTTATGCTGAAGCTGGCACTCTTCTTCGTTGCACTTAGGCTTCCTGTGACCGGTTGTTCGCTGGATCAGTACTCGTGATGTGTTATTTATGATTTTTCATGAATTACGATGGCGCCGTGTGTGTGCTGAGATGCGAATATCGAGCTATTTTCTGATGCCTGTGTGCATTGTATGAGTGCGCAGCGGAAGCGTGTGGGCTAATAACCCATAGGTCGAGGATCTTTTCGTAAGGTTCTGGCCAGTCGAGATAATTGCTTCTCTCGATGAGACTTCATCTTGGCTTCCTATGCCTTGATGTCATCCATTGCCGTGCTGTTGCTAGTAATTTATCTGGTGTTGGCATCGGCGTTTGCGAGTGTTGGGGAATTGGTCGACATTCCGACTGATTGAGTACCCTTTTGCTCTGCATTTTCTCTCTTGGGTGTTATGTTCTCGAGGCGTGCTCGTAGTCCTTGAGATGCATTTCTCGAGATTATTGTTTCTTGTTGTTGTGGGTCATTCTTGGTGAGCTGCTCGATGCATGACTCATTCCCCGTAGTCATGTGCTCAGCTACTGTTGTGCCTTGATGTGACCCTACTTGCAGTTATGTTCCGTGGTTCTGTGTCCTGTATGGAACCGAAATCCTGCGAGTGCTGCCGTTGTTGTTGTTTTTGCAAGTGCTGTTTCTCTGTGATTTTGTCTACCTGATATTCACACTTTATGGGCCAACTCTTGTCTGTTAGCTTTGCTACACACTTTTCTCCTGGTAGGGTTAGCTTGCGACTCGATCAGATGTAATATCTGAGTGAGGACTGACTTGATTATGTCTGTGGTCTAATGCATCTGTCGTTGGTGTCCTGTATGCCAGGTGTTCGATGTTATCATTGGCACTGGAACGACCTCAGACCTAAGTACGCAAGCACAATCGCACGTCGAACGGGCTGATATCAGCGCCCAACTCACCCGGCACTCACCCCAAACCCGTGGGTAACTCGGCGATGTCGAGGGGAGAATGTGATGACTGGTCCCTTACTGGTAGAGGGCTAGCAAGGCCAGAGGGTCTCCCAAAGGGGTATGACTAGTTTGCTCCTAGAGGCCGACCCAGTGCCGAGGGCACGGGTAAACACTCACTCCCACGGCGGTCACTCGGAAGTCCGGGACGCGTGAGATCGGGCACTCTCTTATCGGCCAGCGGAGTCTAGAGCTAATATTGAATAAAAATCACCAAAGAAAGAGCAAGGTGGGAGCACTTACTCAACCGGTTTCAAGAAACCAATCCCACTCGGAGATGAGGGCGAGCGGGGAAGCGTGGGTTCCCCGCATGCCGCGATGGTGTCACTCGAACCTGCTCAAGACCTTATAACGCTACACCTCTCGCAGGAGGGGGATCTTGGGGTGGGGGTTAAGCTCATACAACCAAAACTACCTCCACACAGGGATGGTCTTCAGCCGGCCAAGCGGGGAGGGGAAGATGAAGATAAAGAGCTTCACACGATGTCAGAGTCGATTCCATCCCCTCTCAGGAACAGAGGACAGACAGTGGATGCAAGAATTATTGTGGTTGCTCCTGAACTCCTTTGTCAGTGGGACTGGTGCCAAAATTTTGTAGGTTGGCCCAGGAAGGTGCTGAAATTTTGGTAGGAGCTTTGGAACCCAGCATTGGTCGTGGTGGAGCTGGAAGAAGAGGCTTTGTTCCCTAGTTCAGACTGTCTCAGCACCTCAGCATCTGGAAGATAAAGCCGCCACAAGCTGTCCTGAACTCCAAATTGAGCACCGTCAGTGGCATTGGAACCGTTCACAAGTTGCCTTCGAAATGAGACCCACGGGGAGGCCAGCTCAAGTTGGAGAAGGTCGCAGCAGCCCAAACATAGACAGGGTATCATTTCAGTCCCAGGGAGGACAGAACTGTGCACTCTGGGGAGAAAAGGGAGAAGAAATTGCTCGGGTTGTCGAATGGAGCTCCGCTTCTTGGAGGAGGAGGGAGACTTGAAGAAGGTCTCGGTCGAACCCCACCTCCAGATCTTCAGATGAGTAGGCGTGACAGCTACTTCAAGCCATCTCTGGAAACTGATCAGGACCCTTCTGCATAGTTGGAGTAGATTGCCTGCCCCGGACAGCCACGAACTCAGAACAGGACGAGGCGACTGTCATTACGAAGATGACTCGAGGACGCTTTCAGAGGTAGCTCTTGCGCCTCCTGGAACACCTGTATGATGTCGCACCTTCCTCTGTAGTCTTCAGGTTCTCTGGGTAGCGAACTGGTCAGCAGGGGCAGCCTTCAAATCTCAAGTGGGGGAAAGGGAGAGGTGGCTAATGGTGATGGGAGGGGGAGGGAATCCCAGAGAGGGATGTGTAGGAGGTAGGTAAATAACCCTTATACCTAGGTACTGGACTCAAATAAAAGGAAAATTACATAGTTTATGACTCAAATAAAATATAAAAATTACATGACTCGACTCAGAAAAATAAGACGGACATAATGGAACCATGTCGAAGAGCAATCGGAGCTGTGGAAAAATGTGAAGGGCGAGTGATGCCCCCATCACAATCCTACACTGGCCTCGCCTTTTATAGTGAATGAGGGAGCCCGTGACACCCTCGGCATGGACCTGCTATCAGCCTGGACCAGATAGGATAGAGCAAGACCGATTAGTGATCTCTGACCTGCAGCAGCCCTAACTACACCCTAGACGGCTTGAAACTCTTACAGTGAGCTCCTACTTCATCCCCAGACAATTCGACACCAATCCCGCATTCTGCAACGCTTCGAAGAGCCCGTGGCACCCCCGACATAGACTTGCTGTCCTGCAGGTTCAGCCCGGGCAGAACCGACTCCCTGCTCATTCTCCCCTCCCCTGGCTAGCCGGTTGAGCGCCCCTCCCTTCCAGGAGGTATATTTTGGTTATAATTAAGCTCATCCCAACCCCAAGATCAACCCTCCTAGGTAAGGTGTAGTGTTGTAACCACATTTCATAGGTCAAGCTTCCCCGACGCAGCGTGCGAGTAGTGCTTCCCGGCTCGCCATCATCTCTAGCCGGACTAGATTTCTTAAAACCGATTAGGTGAGCGCTCAGCGCCCCTCTCCTGGTCATTTCCTTTGCTTATTTAGTATCATATCTCTCTGCCCGTCGAATAGTGAGTGAGTGCCCGGCACCCACTTTACATGCTTGTGATCCGCACTGTAGCAAGAGTTGAGCAAACCACCACACAACCCACGCCCTCAGTGTGCTGGCCACCCACGAATAGTAGGAACCCTAGCCCCTCCAGGGGTCAGCCTGAATCTTTGTGACACCTTGGAACAATGAGGTCGCATCCCAGACCTTCACCAACATCCCGAATTGTGACGACCCAGATCCCGGATACCAGATATACTCGATAGGACTATTGAATACACCTGATACCACTAGGAACCCGCGAGGCCTCCCAAGAGCGGTAAAGCTCCTGAAGGGATAAAAGGATTGTCGTGCAGTACATTGAAGCCACAGAGATATAACAGTAAGCAATTAAATTCCATTAGATCGGTTTGCTAAAGTAGTAGAAATAAAATTACTTTTTAATTAACAGTTTAAATTTAACAATTATATTACCACCACCAGAGTCAAGTCCAACAGAAAGATAAGTACAGTCGACAGAAAAGAAAGATGTACCCTAAATGTCAGGAGAAGCCCGACGCAGGTACTAGCTGGCCACTACGACATGCCACACCAGGAACCACAGAAGTAGAACGACGACGACTCACCTGAAAAGTAGGAGTGAGTCTCGTGTCACTAGCTCAGTAGGGGTGATGCGGATCCCCACTGAAAAACACGCAATAACACGCTAAAACAGCAGGTAAACAACAAGTAGTAGTAAAGTAGGAAAAACTAAACTACAAAGCTGGAAAAGCTACACTAGAAAGCTGTAAAGGAAGAGCTAGGAAGTAGGAGTAGGGAACAGCTAAAGAAGAGGGGAAGAAGCCATACCAAACAAGCACGGCTACTGAACTAACCTCAGCATCCGAAGCTACTCCTAACAGTAATGGAAGGGCGAACTCTGATCTGACGAAGTCAGGAGTTGCCATTCTGTCGACGCTGTGAGAAACCTGTAAAATAGACAAAACCTAGGAAAAACCTAGACAGACGACAGACACAGACTGAGGCTGACGGCACAACTAGAATGTTGTGCACACGATAGGACGCTGACCTTGGGAAGGCCAAGGAAAGGCTAACCCGGAAAGGTCACGACGCACAAAAAACGTGAAAGAGTCACGTGTCACATGACGAAATACCCCCTCACTAGAAGAACGGCCAGATGTGTCCACTGACGTCTTACACTACACCACAAGTACCTTGCCTACGGATGCCTCAAGAATGGCGGAGTCTAAGGTACGCGCTGAACCAAATAGGAACTACAGTAACGAGTGACTAGTCAGGGTCACGCCCGTTGATGCAAGTCCAAAGCCCCTGACCATATGTGCACACACTGGCTCACTGCCAAAGCCAGGCCTCTAGCTAGTATTCCCCCTCTGAAGGATGCTACAGTTGGACTGAGGGCCCACGGAACTAGCTTAAGAATCAAAAACTGGGAAACTGCCCCACTACAAGAGCCGGCACGCCGTAACGTGTCGTAAGGACATGACTAATGGAGGCTCACTAGACACAGACTCCAAAACATGAGTGCTGAAGTACAGACAGGCAAGAAAGCACTGTCGTACGTACTTCGGAGCACCAAGGCAGCACAGCCACTACCGATAGACTCGGGACAGGGCAACTAGACCTACTCACGTAACAATCCTTGAGTCTAACGACTCGGAGGCAAGATCATCACTAACAGTGGAACAAGCCACCAATCGGTCTAATCTTAAGCTAGAGAAAATGACACTCTGCAGGAAACGACTCACGATGACCTGAGGGAACACCAAGAACCCTCAACACATCTGGACACATAGGCTGGAATAAAACTGTCTGAAAAGGTTGGGGATGATTCTGGCACTTATGATATTTACAAGGTGCTGTATCCTGCACAATATGCTGCTAAGAGGCTGCCACCAGGCGCCAGTAAGCCGCCGAAATTTGAAAAGTTTAACGGATAAGGCTCCCCTAGAGAGCACATAGCTTATTATACTACTGTTATGGGTGACTTAGCAGTTGATGAAGCCTATTTTTTGAAATTCTTTGGCTCATCCCTCATAGGTATGGCCTTCGAATGGCATTCCAGCCTACCACCCGGGTCGATAACTGACTGGCCCGATATGCAGTGGAAGTTCCGGGACAGATTCCATGTGACGGAAAGAGAAATCACAATAGCCGAGCTATATGCATCCAGGCAGAAGGAAGATGAAACCGCCCTGGATTATATAAAAAGATGGAGGAATATGGCTATGAGATATAGGTGACCTCCTCATCAGGAAGATGCTGTACAGATATACAAATAGAATCTCAGGAGGGAGGTGCTGGAAAAGATGATCGGGACAGATGTCAGAAGATTTGACCGATTGAATAATATAGTTACAGAGGTTGAGACATTCCTATCCAAGCGCCCAGCCGCTAATGCCCCTACTGCGCAGAAGGGGAAGGCTGTTGATCGCGGCCATCACATTCAGAGGCCAACTCCATCGACTTCAGGGCCTTTGAACAGTAGAAAGGGAAGAAGAGAGTAGCTGATGTTCCCTCGCCAGCAGCAGTAGCCGAAAGAAAAGAAAAGGTCTCCTTGAGAGACAAGATGAGAAAAGCGTATTCTTTCCCCAAAGATATGACAGGGGCACTATTCAATTGGGCTTACAAGTTTAACAAAATAACACTGCTCGAGCCCAAGAGACCTGCTGATGCAGCAAAAAAGGATGACCCGCTGTTCTGTCCATACTATCGGGCACTCGGTCATGCTATAAAAGACTGTTACATCTTCAAGGATGTTATGGAAAGCATGTTCAAGAAGGGCGAGCTGCAACTGGGAGACTACCAGGTGAAACCTCCGCGCCCACATGAACCTCCGACAATGAGGATGGCCGCGAACATGATATCTGTATATCAGCAATTGCCCCAAGAGGCTGTTGAAGAGTGCACCAGGCGCACTTATGAGGCTTGTTTCCTTACTCCGTTGAAAGATCAGGAGGGATGGCAGTCAAAGCCGATGAAGGCTAGAAACAAGGCGCCAGCCACTAGAACACCTGGTGTATCTATTCGGAGCGCTACTCCAAAGCCGGATTCACCCCCGATGAAGCCAGTCTGGCATGAGACGGAGATGAAGCCAGTTATCAGAATCCCTACTCGCAACCGGAGGAGACAGACCCCATTGCCTGCATATAAAGAAATAAGTCCTGAGGTGAAATGCCTTCAGCAGTACATCAATGGGCTTTATGAATATGAACAAACTGAGCCGAAGCCGCTACTGGTGAAGGACTATATACTCTGGGAGCAGCTAGAAGGGCTGACCATTGAAGAAAACCCAGAGGAAAAGTAGGAAGGCGATGAGATTGAACCCTTCTGGGGGCAGGAGCTGAAAAGGTCGAAAAGCCAAAAGAAGAAAAGACGTTCGAGAAACAAGAAAGAAAAGAAAGTTACAATAGTGCAATGCAACACCCTCTCCATGCTATTCACCTTGCCAGGAGAGAATGATGATGCCTTGGAAGTTTGGAAATCACCCTTCAAATTTTGAAGATGAGCGTACGTCTGTATCCTGAAGAGGAGAAGATTATTACTCTCTTAAAAGCTCGGAAACCACCAGTGGTATTTTTGAGGTGAGCGTACCTCTACTTCTTGAAGAGGAGAAAATTATTGCTTACTCTTAGAAGCTCAGAAGCCAGCAGTGGTATTTTTAAGGTGAGCGTACATCCATCTTCTGAAGAGGAGAAGATTATTACTAGCTCTTGGAAGCTCAGAAGTCACCTTTGGTATTTTCGAGGTGAGCATACATCCATCTCCTGAAGAGGAGAAGATTATTGCTCTCTCTTGGAAGCTCGGAAGCCACCAACGGTATTTTCGAGGTGAGTGTACATCCATCTTCTGAAGAGGAGAATATTATTGCACGCCTCTTGAAAGCTAAAAAGCCACTAGTCCTTATCTGAGCAGGCTTCTAGCGAGTGCTCATCCTCCAATATGATTGCCACATAGCCCGTCATGGACTTCGCGAACGGCTTGCTTGGCTTCGGTCAAGAACAAGCACTTTAGGAGGGATGCCGATAGTGAGTGCCTGAAGAGGTGTCCGTTGACAAGAGTAAAATGTGTTAGTTGGGCTCTTTTTCGTCGGGCTTTTGAGTGATCCTTAGGCAAGTGTTGATGAAGAAGGCAAGCGAGGATGGAGTCCACCCATGACAGCTCATAGTCAATGGCATTCACCTAAGCCTCGGGCTCTTGCGGTCAGGCTGACTGTGTAATGTCTTGGATTTTTTGGATATTTCTCAGATATTTTTCGTGGGTCCCGGATTGAGTTTAGCAGTTTACGCGTGTTTTTATCGGTCGGACCTTCGGAACCCATTATAGGGTGAACCGTTGCGTTCTCTGACTCTGGGACATTACCACTGCAAACCCCACTACCCAATAATAAACCCCCAAAAAAACGCACCGTCGACGTCATATCGCATGTGCGCGTTTGTTGTGAGGGGGCGCCGCGCGTCTGGGTGCCACCGACGGGGGAGCCATTTTACGAAAATACCCACGCTTGGACAGAAATTACCGTTTTCAGAGAAGGACATTGTTGTAATTATATTTTAGCAGGACAAATGGTCATCTGTCGGGCCCCACCGTCCGACATTGATCATTTCGCCTCTAACGTGGGCTGGACCAGGCTCCATCAGCAACCACTCACCAAGCGCCACGTCACACGTGAGCAGAACATACCCATAAAAACCTTCCCCCGGCATTCTTCGGTGTGTACGGCACGCGCACAGCTGAACCGGACACGAGACCCCATGGAGTAATTGTTGGGGGGAGGATTTAATGGCGGACGACACAAGTTCTTGACTGGTCAAGATGGGCTCCTCCTCCTCCCCACATGTGACTGTGAGTGCTCTTCCTGCCTACAGATCTGTGGCCTTCCTCTCTGAGAGCACGAGGCAGAAGAGCAAGAAGTAGCAGAGAGAACAGGGAACTACAAATCTGGTAGTGTAGTCTTCATCCCCATTGTTAAGCAAGAAGAGGAGGCAGCGGCAGCAGCAGCAACAGTAGCAGAGAAAATAGGGAACATAGTGGTGCCCTATCTCCATTATTCACCTCATCTCCTTCAAAGTTACGGGTACATTTGTGTGTGTGTGTGCAAACCTGTGCTATTAAAATCTTGTGTGAATGTTGAGATGTTTTTTTTACCGTAATTGTCTGAACATTTTGATTTTGTGCTGGGTGCTGCTCAGAATCAGCAGGATCCCAAGCGGCGGCGGCGGCTTCTTCTCTGTCGGGGAACTTTGGCTGCCGGGGCTTCTCTGCAAGTTGCAGAACATGGGTTTTCCTTCCTGGGAGTTGTGTGTTCTGGATGAGGGGGGTGGGTTCTTGAGCAGCATCTGATCCTTTGGCGGATTCTTGTTTTGCTAGGCTAGAAGAATATGCACTCGGGGAGTGAGAAATCGGGTGTTTACAGGTCCCTGAGGAGGCCTCTCCTTGTTGGGTGTGAGAACTCTGAGAGAGCAGGATGTGGGACGAGTGGGAAGACCAGGAACTCTTCCCCGTCGGCAATGGGGTTGCCTGCTTTCAGCCAAAGAGGCCGTGAAGGCGTCGGGGCGAGCTACATTGGTGGGTGGGAGGACGAGGGGGCCATGGCTTGTAAAGGGAGCAGCGATCTGCAGCTGGTACACATCTCCAGGGAAGCCCAGAAGCTCAACCAGATGATCGACTCGTGGTCGAAGTCGCCGAGCTTCGACGGCCGGTCGACGGGCATCGCGGCGGACCTGCTGAGAGGCGCTCTGGATCTCCAGGAGTCCCTGCTCATGCTGGGGAAGCTCCAAGAAGCCTCCAGTTTAATGGTTGAAAGGAGGAGGCGGCACAGCTGGAACGCCACAGAGGAGGAGGAGGAGGAGTTGCGGGGAACGGGTATGGGAATGATGGATTCTAGCAGATTTGGGAGCAGCATTTATCACGCCACAGCTCAAGAACGGAGGATTCCTGTCGATGGGTCTGCAAGGAATTGCCGGGAGGAGCTCAAGAAAGTGATCAAAACCAGTCTTCACAAGCAGAACCTTGTGCCAATCTCCTCCGACGAAGAAAAAGCTCCCTCTGGTCGATCTCTCAAGCTTCCTACTCGTAATGGGTTTGGGGATAGATGGAACGAACAGGGGCACAAGACGGAGAACTCTGGTTCTGCAGCTGCCGGGCAGAAGAAGGCCAAAGCTCCAAACTTGATCGCCAGGCTCATGGGTCTGGAAGAGGCCCCGTCAGACGAGTCCCATCCTGCTGTGAGCACAAACCCAGAGAGAAAGAAGAGCCCAGTTCAGCCCGGGCACTCCTTCGACATCGAGATGCCGAAGGTAACCAAGCCGGCGTTGTCGGAGGAGAAGCCGGAGCCGGAGAGGAAGACGCTGCAGGAGATCTTAGAAGCCATGCAGTTTAAAGGGCTTCTCAAAGCTGAGCGCAGTGAAGAACCCCGAGGTCGCTCACCAGCGGAGCTTTACTTCAGATGCCTCCCCACAGAGGGCGACGCACCACCCATTGTAATCATTAAGCCCGTGCATTCGGCAAGTTTGAAAGTAGAAGGGACACAAAGAGGTTCATTTATGGAAGCTAAGCACGCATCTGTACATGAAAAAGGGCAATTCTCCAGGGCAACAGAGGAGGCGTCAGCAAAATCAATATCCCCCATCCAAATGGAGAACAGAGTGGAGATGCCTGTGGCTAAGAATAAGGTAGAAGCAGCTAGCAAGAACAACACTTCAGCTTCTTCCCATCTCAAGCAGTTGAAGAAGGAGACTGGTAGAATGAGGAAGAAGCCTGATGAGATGCAAAAACCAGTTCTTGATAGAGTCAGACTAGAGGGCAGGAGTGTGAGATCTGTGACTGTGTCTGGATCTCAGACCAAGGCAACTTCGTCAACACCAGTTAGAAAGCCTGAAAGCAGAAGACCAGTTCAAGTCCAGAATCATGCTTCAACCGGAGCAAGCTCCTCAATCCTCGACGACACCGATGAACAGACATCTTACCCGGACCTTACGTCCAGGGTAAGAGAATAAACCCTTCTTTGCGTCGACATTGACCCAGTGTCGACGAATATTCCAAGAGACGAACAAACCTTGTCGGTCGCGTCACCTCGACGACACCGACGAACAGACATCTTACCCGGACCTTACGTCCAGGGTAAGAGAATAAACCCTTCTTTGCGTCGGCATTGACCTAGTGTCAATGAATATTCCAAGAGATGAACAAACCCTGTCGGTCACGTCACCTCGACGACACCGATGAACAGACATCTTACCCGGACCTTACGTCCAGGGTAAGAGAATAAACCCTTCTTTGCGTCGTCATTGACCCAGTGTCGATGAATATTCCAAGAGATGAACAAACCCTGTCGATCGCGTCACCTCGACGACACCGATGAACAGACATCTTACTCGGACCTTACGTCCAGGGTAAGAGAATAAACCCTTCTTTGCGTCAGCATTGACCTAGTGTCGACGAATATTCCAAGAGACAAACAAACCCTGTCGGTCGCATCACCTCGACGACACCGATGAACAGACATCTTACCCGGACCTTACGTCCAGAGTAAGAGAATAAACCCTTCTTTGCGTCGGCATTGATCCAGTGCTGACGAATATTCCAGAAGACAAACAAACCATGCCAGTTTCATCATTTCGTTGACACCGACGAATAGACGTCTCACCCGGACCTTGAGTCTGGGTGGGGAACAAACCTCTCTTTGCATCGGCACCGACCCAGGGTTGACGAATGCCCCAAGAGATGAACAAACTATGTCAGGCTCCGCCACCCTGGTGACACCGACGAGCGAACATCTCGCCCGCAATCCTTTGACTCGAACCTCTCGTTCGGGTCAGTTGAATCCATAAGCTCTTCTCTCCGTCCCTTCGGGTGACGAATATTCCTCCGACTGGGACCTCCCGTCTGGGTCATTTCCATCGATGAATCATTCCTTGTCCCTTCGGGCAACGCATACACCCCTTTGACCTAGGGTCCTTCGTCTCGGTCAACCTACTTCACGAAACTGCTCGGTGATGCCACGAGACTTGCATGGTGGAATGGTCCCCTCATCTCTCCTCTAGGGAGGCGAGCACTCTCCTATGCCCCTCTGCACACCCGACCGGAGCGTCCCTAGGCCGAGCCGTCGACACGGACTTGCCCCGTCAAGGAGCAAAAGAAGAAAGAAAAAAAAGAGAGAAAAGAAAAGAAAAAGAGAAAAGAGAACAGATTCGTGGGCCAGCACCTGAAAGGAGGTATACCAATGTTTTTCTTTCCCATTCCAGAATAAGGGGGTACATGTGCTACGGGCCATACCCCTGAGTTACATGTCAAAAGGAGGAGAGGGAAAGTGGAAGAGGGGAGAGCGGGATACATTGGGAGGCTCGGGGATGGTGGCGTTCAGTCGATCCCCCGGAAGATGTCCTCAAGGGGGAGGATGCCGATGCAAGGGAAGCTCGCCATGTCATTCAGCCGGCCCCTCTGCCCTTCGAGATGCTCCAGCTCCGCTTCGAGGGAGGTCGCCTCAGCCCTGGCAACGGCAAGCTCCTCGCCCGTCCTCTCCACGGTCACCTCGGCTTCGGCCAGCGCGGATCTAGCGGCAGCAAGGTGGCCCTCTAGTTCCTCAACCCTGCCTTTGAGGGCATGAACATCCTGACGACCACCTGCCAAAACCTTCTCGAGCCGCTCCCCGCTGACCCGGCGCTCCTCCAAGGCTCGCAAGTATTCGCCCTCCTGGGCCCTGATTGCGGCAAGCTCGTTGGGGACCCGACTCTCGAGGAACTCACGACGGTTCACATACTTTAGCAGTAATAATACGTGTCGCGACCATTCCTCTAGAGGGAAGCCTAGCACTTGCAACACCCCGGTCAGCTGCGTTGCTATCGCGTGTGCCCCTCGGTACGTGAGAGAGGGATCGGCAAATATCATCGAACGCAGTGCCACCAACATAGGGCGGACCGGTGCGTCCGAGGCAGTGTGACCGACGGAAGGTACCTTCGGCGGGTTGAACTCGACCGCGCCGTCCACGGCAGCCCACATCTCCGCATCCACCGCAGTCGACGAGGAGGGGAGCGCCACAGACAGGTCACTGGAGCCTCCTGTCTCGGGGTGTAGTCCCCGACCAGCTATGGCCAAGGGAGCTTCCGGAGCCACGGCCACCCCACTTGGTCCTACGATGATGAGGGGCTGCTCCTCCTTACTCTCGGTCGAGGGAAGTGCGGGGAGTGGAACAGACTATGCTGCTGTCATTGAAGGCCCGACCACTTTGTCCACTGGTGTCCCCTCTTCGTCGCGAACCGTGAGCTCGGCCAGCGTCCTCCCCAGAAGCCTACTTTCCTCGGGCGTCACGAGCGGCCGGGGAGGGGGAAGTGGAACCATGTGTTTCAACCCACTCTCCGACCGCAGGAACCATGCAATCTGCTCCACTTTCACTGCCGAGAGTAGCTTCGGCTCGTCCGTCTCCGCCGGGGCCACCGTCCCTCTCCGCTTAGAGATTGCTCTGTGGGCTCTAGCAGGGCGTGCCTCAGGGAAGCTCCCCTCCTCCTGGAACACAAGGAGACAGAAGGATTAGTCTTGCATCAAGCGAAGCAAGCTGCCCGAGTTCCAAAGAGCATAGAAAGAGTCCCGGGGGTGTCACTTTACCTTAATCACGGGGATGATCTGGCTTTCCGGTGCTATCTCCCCTTCCTCTAGGGCCTCCTCGGTGGCAGATGTAGTCCCTGCAGCTGCCTCCTGCTGCAGGACCTCGACGAGAGCCGCTAGCTTCCCCAGACCGGTGCTACCACCCTCGGGTCGCTCCACCGATGCGTCGGGGAGGGGTACCTCTGCGGCCTCTGGCCGAGCCACCTCCTGCAGACAAACCAGAAGATAAGAGACGGAGGACCGAAACTAATCGCAAAAGGAGGGCCCATATGGACGAGCCCGCACTTACGACATCTTCCTCGGGAGCCGCCTCGTCAGAAGAGTAGTTAAAGTCTACCTTCTCGCTGGAGGAAGACTCACCCGAGGCGGGTTCCTCCCTGGTCGGAGGAGGGGCACTTGCTCGAGCACCCTTGGCCTCTTCCTCACGGGGGCTCGTGGATGGCGAGGCTCTGGACCTCAACCTCCTCCTCGTATACATCAGCTTCAGCTCAGGGATCGCCTGGGCCTCTATATGCACAGGAAGGGGCGCGAGGGGAGCTGTCCAACGAAGAGACACTCTGGTCAAGCAAGGGCTCACGAGCTCCCAGCATAAAGCAAAATACGTTAGCCCTGACGGGGGGAGGGAATTACCCTGCTCGGTCGCCGTGGCTGGGAGTGAGCCGGAGGCCATCTCCTCTACGGAAGGCACAGCCCCAAAAGTGCCGGCTTCATCCGTGACCTAGGCAGAAGTCGACGCGGGCTCCTCTGCAGGGACTGGGAGGAGGGAAATCCACGTGAAAAGCCTTATCTTACGAGGCGAAAGGACGCTAAGGAAGGCAAGAACCTAACCAGTGGGCCCACTGGGCTCGGCCAGAATAGCCGCCATCGCGGCCATGAGCTCCCTGGCTTCAGCCTTCTTTCGCTCCACCTCCTACGGACTGATCGTCCCAGGAGGGACCCGCATAGAGAGCCTCCTCACTGCAGCTGGAAGCAGAACAAATGTGTGTCACACAAAGGCAAAAGGTTCCCCGGGGAGGGTGACCGAATTTCGAAAAGTGTTGACGTCAGAAGGCCCTGCCTGCGGAGCGGCTCGGCTCGGCCCGAGGCGAGGCGAATTCGACAAAGGAGGGTATCGACGGAGGAGGAGAGGTCGAAGTCACCCGGAGCACCTCTGCTTTCCTCCGCTCCGCCTCCTGCTCGGTCGTCACCCTCGCAACGGCAAGGGCCTTCTCCACCGGTGACGTCACCGGAAGCTCCCCAGCATCTCCGGGCGAGCGAACAGGGGTCGACGGCGGCTTGGACCCGACCCAGGGTTCATCCACGGCGTGGGCCGGCGAAGGTAGAGGCTCCTCCCTAACTGGTGAACATAGAAGATACCCGGGTGTGAGCATCCCAAGCCAAAATAGAGACAAGCCCTCTTCAGGGGCAAGGGTGTCGAAGGAAATCTTACCGGTCGGTCGGCTCGGCGCGGCCTGGCCTGCCTCGAACTCCTCGAATGACGAGATTGGAGGCGGCACAGGGATGGTCCTTGAGGATTGGGTAGCCTTCATTTTTCGGCACTTGGCTTCCCGCCGTCCGGCCACCTTCGCTTCACTTATCGCCTTTTTCACTGGCTACCGCGCCCGAGACCTCTTGGCGGGGGGAGGCAGTGGAGTGGTGGTCGGGGCTGCTGGCGCCTCCTCGAAATATGTTGGCTTCTCCACCTGTCGGAGGACATTGCGGTATGTTGCCAGCTGATTACTGTCCAGGTGGTCTGCAAGAGAAAGAAGACAGGAGAGGCCAGGAGTTAGTCGACACTTGGCACTCGATAACAATCAGCAAAGATGAAAAGGAAATTTAACACATGGGCGTGAGGATGCATACCGTGCGGGCCAGTGTAGAGGCGGAGCGACATTGGCCAGTAGGTCAGGGAGGGCTCCTGGTCCCAACGGGCCGCCTCCCGAACCAGCCAGCATACATCCCCGACCTTCTGGCACCGATCGGTGAGGGTAGCTAAGTCTGCGTGTTTTTTGGCGCCCAGATGACACAACAGATTGAAGTAGTCCATCCCCCAGCCATCGGCATAGTAATAGGCCTGGTGCAACGGCTTGTTTAGGATGGCCCTCCCTGGGTCTTCGATCTTTAGCCCGTGCACTCGCAGAAGAACGTACATCCAGGTCGTGTCCTTGTAATTTTCGGGCTTCCGCTCCTCAGCTCGCACGAAGGCGCGATACGGACAGGTGGGGTCGAACTCTGAGCGCCAGCTTTTCGCCGAAGTGCCTTCCTCCTCTACCGGGAATGGATAATTGACCAAGTCCAGGCGCTCGCCCCCGACGCAGTAAAGATCCCACATGGTCTTCTTAAAATCATCCTCCACTATTGGAGGCAGCTTCACTTGCGGCGTCGCCCGGGTCTTCTGAGCGTCCTTGCGGGCGCGCAGATAGGCGGCCACTTCGTCGTGCTTGCCGTGCCACAATCGGAGGAGATGCTCTGGATCGATGTCAATGATGGGCACAGGCTGCCGGCTCAGAAATCTTCTCTCTGGTCTATCCCAGCAATCGATCTTATGCAACCGATAGAATCCCGTCCGAGCGTTCCACCATTTTATATACTCGGACATTACCCGTGGGACCCGACCTGGGGCTGGCACTCGGAAGGTGGCCGTATCTGCCCTATGGAAGAAGTCCCACCAAACCCGGGTGGTCTCAGCTGTCAGGTTCCCCCGGAGACTCCGTGTTGCTAGCGTAAATTGGGCGCTGTGTGAAGGGATGTGCTGATCATACCCAAAATTCCGCCCAAAGCGGAAAGGGTAGTAAGGCTCCAGTAGCAGGCTGTCTCCCTTCCTACCCTAGCGGTGTGTTTACTTCCTTTGCTCCACGCTCCGGCGTGTGTTTTTATTTTCCTCTTTAGTTTAGTTATCGATTGAGAGCGTTTGCCCATGCCTAGAATCATGATGATTGCATAGGTAGATGTTGTGCTTGTTTAGTGGTAGATTGATCGCTTGGTTTATTTATGCACACTATTCATCATTATCTTGCAATCAGTGAATTTCTCATCATTCATCATCACACATAAATTAATAAAATCAACAAAAAGGCCATGAACGGGCCGATCCCACGAATCTCACGTCGTGATTCCTACATGGTTTAACAGAAACCGTTTAAGGCTTACGCAGCTAGTTTATGACCGTTTAGAGTAGGTCGGTGGGTGCCTGTGCGGTCACTCGATAGACCACCCAGTGTGTGACACGGTCGGGTATGGACTGTCCAGTCCCTTGGAGCGAGTGGTTTCCAACCGTTCCATCTCCCTTCGTGTTTTGAACGGCCCTGGTCTAGCCATTCTGTTGCCTGGGGCTATTTGAGCGGTCAGTCGATAGACCATTCAGTTGCCCAAGGAGGTTTTCCCCCAACCATTTAGTGTCCTTTGAGTGGTTTGGTCAAAATCATTCTGACCATTGACTAGGTTTGACCGAGCTACTGTAGTAGGTCGATTCGACTGAGTGGCCTGTCCCAGACCGTTCAGCTCCCTTGGTACGGCCTTCTCCAGACCGTTCCTTCCCCTTTGAACGGCCTTGCCCTAGACCGTTCATATCCCTGAGCGGCCCCTTTGTGACCGCGCTATGGGATGAGTTCATAGTATTGTTGGTTGACCCCGGTGGTTCAACCATTGTTCGCATGTCTTAGGTCCGTGTCTTAGGATGGTTAGTCAGTCCATGCCACGGGTCTTCTATAGATCGCTCAGTGGTTGTTGGGCAAGTCAGCCAGAGTTGACTGATCCTAGTGGTCATATCCTTGACCGCCACAGTCGCCTCATGGCCCTACCCCTGTCCGCCGATGTTCTTGTCTCTAGTTGCGTAGCAGTTTCTTCCTTGACTACTTGGTTTCCCCTAGCGGCTGAGTGCTAGATCGCATATGCCCAGAGTGTCGTTTCCTGATGCTCTGATTTTTGTTTATCTTGGCTTGACCTTATGGTCTGTCGGTCATCGTGGATGTCTGTCGGCATCCTATGATGGTCGGGACCATAATGAGATGGCTAGGAGTGCTTGTGTATGGTGTCATCGTCTAGTTTTGGTCAACCCGGTGTGACCCAGTGGTTGACAGATGACCTTGTATGTCTCAACGATTCTGTCCAGTTCGAGACATGATTCTGGATGCTGTGAGGTGTCATCTTACCTCATTCTACATATCCGGATGTATTGAGGGTCCTCAGTGTTCCCTCAGGTCTCCGTGAGTCGTTTCTTGCGATGAGTCGGCTTCTCTGGCTTAGGATTAGATCGATTGGCAGCTTGTTCCGCTTTGTATGATGATCTTGACTCCGAGTCGTGAGACTCAAGGATCGTTGTAACTTTAGGTCTAGCTGCCTTGTCCTAAGTCTATCGGCAGTCTCCTGTGCTACCATTGGTGCTTCGTAGTACGTGTGATAGTGCTTTCTTTCCTGTCTGTACTCTGGCACTCGTATTTTAAGTCTCTGTGTCTAGTGAGCCTCCACTAGTCGTAGCCTGGTGACATGTTACGACGTGTCGACCCACCCGGGAGTGGTGGTGTGGCTGTTCCTGATATACTATTTTTAAGCTAGTTCTGTGGGCCCCCGGTCCAACTGTAGCATTTTGCGGAGGGGGAAAACTAGCTACAGGCTTGGCTTAGGCAGTGAGCCAGTGTGTGCACACGTGGTCAGGGGCTTGGACTGACACCAATGGGCATTACCCTATCTAGTCACTCACGACTGTAGTTCCTATTCTGGTTCAGCGTGTACGTCGGTCTCCACCGTCTCAGGCGTCCATAGAGAGGTACTTGTGGCATAGCATAAGACGTCAGTGGACGCAGCTGGCCGTTCTTCTAGTGAGGAGGTACTTTCGTCAAGTGACACGCGACTCTCACGTTTCTCGTGCATCGTGACCTTTCTGGGTTAGCCATCTCTCAGCTTTTCCTGAGGTCCATGTTGTGTCATGTGCGTGACGTTCTAGTCGTGCGTGTGTGGTCGTGTTTAGAACAATGTGCACAGCAATCGAGCCATGTATGCTTTAGGGTCTGTCTTGTCTGTCTAGGGCTTTTACCCTTTTTCTTGTAGGTCTTTGCCTGCTTGGTGTCTCGTTGACAGATCGGTGACTCCTGACTTCATCAGTGCAGAGTTTGCCCTCCCGTTGCCGCCCAGAGTAGCCTAGGGAGCCGAGGTTAGTTCGACAGTCGTGCTTCACTCGGTACGGCTTCTTTTCCCTTTTCTTTTAGCTCCTCTACTCCTTCTGTTTTCGGCTTTCTTTTACAGCTTTATAGTCTAGCTTTTCCTGCTTTACTACTCTTGTTATTTTAGCTGTTGTTTCGTGTTACTGCGTTATTTTCTAGTGGGGATCCGCGTGACCCCTACTGAGCCAGTGACACGAGGCTCACCCCTACTTTTCAGGTGGGTGGCGTCGTTCTAGAGAAATGGACTAAACAACATGACTCAATAAAGGAAATTACATAAGATATGACTCAATGAAAGGAAAATTAACATGTGATAACATAGTCGGACCTCCTCAAAGTGATGCAGGCGATCCGAGCCAAAGAGAGCACTGTGAGATGCCCTCATCACTCTACCCAGAACTGTTACTGCATCTTTGATTGCCCTTATACCTAAGAAGATCAACTCTTTGGACATTGCTGATTAAAGACCAATCAGCCTCTACAACTTCTTTTACAAAATTATTTCCACTATAATAAATAACAGATTAGCGACTTTTCTTCCCAAGCTCATCTCTATGGTGCAGTCAGCCTGTGTCAAGGAAGGCAAATTGTGGAAAACATTGCCTTAGCCTAAGAGTTGGTACATGAATTGGGTAGAAAGACTAGGGGTGGTAATGCTATGATCAAGCTTGATATGGCAAAGGCATATGATCGTATTGAATGGGATTTCCTATTTGCAGTCTTGAGGAGATACGGTTTCAGCCTTCAGTTTATCAAGCTCATTGAAAACTTGTTGAATAACTGCTGGTTTTCAGTTTTAGTGAATGGTGACTTGGCAGGATTTTTCAAATCATCAAGGGGAATCTGCCAAGGTGATCCACTGGCACACTCCCTTTTTATCTTAGCCGAAGAAGTTCTTAGCAGATCCCTAAAGGAAGCTTTTATCCCAGGCAATGTTGGGTGGTATACTGTTCCTAGGGGATGCCCCAATATCTCGCACCAACTGTTAGCAGATGACACCCTCATATTCTGCAATGCTTCCATTAATTCCGTTCGAAGGCTGATCAAAATCCTCAAACTTTATGAGAGAGCTTCAGGCCAGTTAATAAATGTTGGGAAGAGTGGTTTCTTTATCCATTATAAATCCAACCCAGCCATTGCACAAAGAATTCAAGCTGCCACTAGTTTTACTCAGCATACCTTCCCCCATAAATACTTGGGCTATCCTCTTGTTCTTGGCAGGAGTAAAAAAGTTCACTTTGCTGGGATGCTTACCTCTATTCAGAAATGCCTAGAAGGTTGGCAAGGCAGGCTGCTATCTCAGGGAGCTAAATTAACTCTTATTAAGCGTGTACTATCTTCAATTCCCATCTACACTTTGGCTTCATCCCCGCTCCATTCTAGAATTCACCAAAGTCTTGATAGATCCTTTGCCAAGTTTTTCTGGGGATCTTCTTCACATGGGAATAAACATCATTGGAAGTCCTGATTTTCTATTTGCAAACCTATCAGCCACAGAGGTCTTAGGGTAATGTCTCTTAGACAAATGGAATTAGCCTTGAGGGTTAAAATGCTATGGAGAGCTATGCACACTAATTCACTGTGGGCAGTATTTTTTAGAGCTAAACACATCAAACAAAGCCAGATAAAGGAAGTTACCTTTAAACACATGAAGGGTCATGGCAGAAGATGTTGGACTCAAGCTAGGAATCTAATTGTGCAACACAAGAAAGTAATTATTGGAGATGGTTCTTCAACTAATTTCTGGTTGGACACTTGGTTGGGTAATAAACCCCTGCAGTCCTATATTCCTCTAGATATCATCCCCAATCTCAAGGCCATTGTCAGTCACTATATTCAGCAACCGACGAGTGAAGAAACTCAGGTAATTGAATCATTTCTACCTGCAGATGTTCTCTCAGCAATAAAAACAACCAAACTCTCTCAACTACAGGACAAAGAAATATGGAGTCTCTCTTCATCTGGGCATTGCGTTGTATCTTCTATTTATAAATTAACATGCAGCAACAGTCAAGTTCAGCCCCATTTCCCTTGGACTCGACTGTGGTCGAAGTGGCTGCCTCCAAAATTATCTTTGCTTCTATGGAAAATTGTTAACAACTGCATCCCTTCTGATTCAAATGTTCAATCTTTGGGAATTCACCTCTGCTCTAAATGCCACTGCTGTCTCCAGCCCCAACAGGAAACTAAAAATCATATTTTTATTTACAGTGAGAAGGCTGCAGCCGTTTGGTCATCTCTATCTGATCTCGGACTGTGCTTTGAAGGTCGCTCAGCCAGAACAAGAATATTCAGCTCAGTGTCTCATTTCAATCTGAAATGCATGTATGGTCTTTTCAATTTGGCTATTATTGGTTACAGTATGTGGGAGTTATGGTCGGCTAGGAATTTGGCTAAACAAGAAGACAAGCTTGTTTCTAATAACTCTTTGCTGCATAGCATTATTATTCAAGCCAAGCAAATCTGTGAATTTTCAGATCTAAGAGAAAACAAGCTCAGCAGGAGGAACACCCTCGCCCAATTCAGTATTAAGGGAGTCAGTTCTAACAGTCCAAAACTGAAAATTGTAAAATGGATTAATCCCCCTTGGCCTTTGCTGAAATTAAACACGGATGGGGCCAGCAAGAGCTCAGGTGTCTCTGGTGGTGGTGGTGCAATTAGAGATTCTAAAGGAGACATAATTATTGCCTTTTCTCACTATTATGGGGACTGTAATAGCATTGTTGCTGAAGCCAGAGCTCTCCTAGATGGAATCAAATATCTTCTCACTGTCAACACCCAACCAGCTTTGATTGAATGTGATACACCTCTCCCCTTTCCCAGTCCACTGTGTCAATACCCTGAAACTGGGTAAACCCAGTCCCTTGCCCCCTACACCGGTGCATAGTGGAGAAAATGAAGCAGACTAACAGTAAGTGGTCGCCAGTCTCTGCACTCCTCACTGTTCCATAGAACGGGAAGAGAAATAGCCCAGTAAATAACAACCTCAAAGTCTGGATTTTGTCATTCATACTCTATAAAAAGGAGCCCAAGACATGCCCTTGGTGTGACAAAAAAACACATGGTCCGAACAATAAAAAAGCAAGAAAAGATAAAGGGGTGATACAATCAAACCCCAGGATCACTCCCCTCGAGTGCTGCCCGGTGAGACTCCACAACCGCCAGCTCCGCCTCCAAGGTCAACGCAAATTGAACACTGGCCTCGACTCTGGTGTCGGCAGCCCGCCACTCGACCTCAGCGAGCTCCATGGCTCGCCGCTGCTCCTCTAAGGCCTTCTGCAAGGCCTCAGCTCTACTCGTCGCCTCGCTCAACTGCCTGGCATGGTCTTGAGAACGAGACACGGCTGTGTCAATGAGTCTCCTCTGCTCGGCCGCCACTGACGCAAGCTAAGCACACTACTCCTGTGCCTCCTAGATGGTCACCAGCCGCTGTGCTCGCTACTCCTAAGCCGCCAGAAGTCGCAGGTACTCTGCCCAGATGCCGGTCAAGCCAGACATCCAAAGCTCTCATGAGAAGCCGAGGCTGTGGTAGCCCTGGGTGCAGTTCCTCAACCACTACCTAAGCTCCTCCGGAGACGGTAGGGGGTCACCTCCCAGGTAGCCGCGGGCTCACTGAAGTAGGGCCGCACCCACGCTCTCGTCCAGTAGTGACTCTGGAGGACAAGGGCACGTAGGCCACTCGACCCCTAGCTCTAGAGGGGAGTGGCCCATCTCGACCAACACAGAAACAGGACCTGCACAATCCCACCAAATACAAAGGGGAGTCAACAACACCCGGGGCTTCCCTGTGACAAGACAAGGTGAAAAACCTGAGAAAGGTTTTGATCCTCACCCAGCATGGCTCCCGCTGCACCTGCGGCATCTCTGCTAGGGGTTGGTGGGGGTAACCTCTCCTCCACATCGGCGGCATACCCCGCTGGAGTCAGGGAGGGCAGAGACTCTTCCACCTTCTGGTCATCCCCGGCAACCACCGAGGGCATGGGAGGCTCTTCCTAGTCATCCTCAATAGGAGCCGACACGCGCTCCCCCTTAGAGTCCAGCCCTGGTCATAACACAATGGCGTCAATACCTGACTATAAAATCTAAACAAGAGCCAATAGGGTCGGGGAAGGATTTCTATATACCTTCCAAAGCTGCCTCCATCTCGGCATCCCCAGCAGAAGAGGCCTAAGAGGAAGAAGAGCCCGAGTTTGAGCTCTCATCGGTCTCCATCGCCTCACTGCCACTGCTCGAAGAGCCAGATGAAGTCTCCGAAGAACCCCCAAGCCTGGGCAAATCAGGGGCACCTGCACACCAAGAAGCCAAGTCAGGCTATTATAAACTCTAGTTTCAAATAAAGATAACTCCCTAGCCGAGGATGTTGGACAAGAAGCTCACCAGAAGGGGTGTTCTCCTCAGAAACCCCCTCAATATCGACGAGCTCCTCATTGCCTCCAGTGGAAGCCACAATAGCGGGCTCGTTCCTTGTTACCCTGGTCGTGTCACAGGGAAGCTCTCCTTCCTCCAGAGGGGAAGAGGTACCTGAAATCGACACCAATGGAAGCTCAGCATGGGTGGGTCAAGCAAACAAATGCCCCATAAAATCATCGAGGGCTCAGTTACATACCAGATAGTCCCACACTGGAGGACTCCACCAGCCCCACCGTGCAAGCGGATACCACGGTAGGCACAGGCGGGAGAGGAAGCTTTCCCAGTAGCTGCGGTAGTCCACCCAGCATGCCTTCAATAGTGGGTGGGGGCACAGACCCCACCTGCCTAGACTCGCCCTCAAAGGACGACAGGGCCACTGAGGGGTCGGTGTTCACCAGCTCCTCAAACATCTCTAAGGCCGCGGCTGCCTCCTCACCTGCCAAGCGAGTAACGCAAACCCAGTCTGTAAGGCTAGCTTGCCAAGAAGCGCAACAACAACAGGGGGATCCCCTCAACAGCAATTGGACACTTACCCTGGCAACTGCTAGTCAACGTGGGTGCTGGCTCTCCGGCCTGCCCAGGTGCTTCACCCAGTGCCTCAATAGGGGCCCTAGTCCCTGATGCCTCTGCCTCCCCTGCATAATCCATATGGTCATGTTAACAGCCAGAGTCAAACCAAAGCCACGGCGTACGCCCAAGGTTAGAGGCTCTTACCTGCATGAGTTCCCTCCGCACCTTGCCAAGACTCAAAGTCGGGGAACTCCTCCATGTTAAGGGGGGTTCGCTCAGCAAGCGCATAAGTCCCTCCATGTCAATCTCACCCTCAATGTAACACTCTCAAATATAGCTAAGTTGTACTCTATATCACCGAGGCACCTTTTGAAATATCGGCTCAGTTCTTGAAAAGAACTCCGAAGTTAAGCGTGCTTAATGGGGAGTAGTACCAGGATGGGTGACCTGCCGAATCAACGGTGCCAGCGTATCCCACCTCACAACAGGGTCATTCCAGCTCTGGAGAATCCGTAAGACGTCCCTCTTCACGACGACTCTGGCCCCGCCTTGTTCCAGCCACAAATTGGATAGCTGCACACTCCATCAAATCAAGCCCAGATTTCTATCTGAGGACCAACATGACCCTGCTAGAGTCCAGAGGCTGCCATCAAGTCGTTTGGGTGAATTAGGAGGAGATATTTGGCCGGGATATACTAGAGTGGACTATCTTTCAACCAGAGTTGGTCTTGCCTTGATCCGTCACTCCAGCTGGGAGTACGGCCCTGAACAACGGCTTTCTGGTCTACAGTAGTGACACTCGGCGTAGCCTCACAGAATCCAGCACCCCCGGCGCATCAGAGCTTAGAACGAGACGATTCTTCCTCCTGGAGTGAGCCAAGGCATCCAGCTGTCCAACGCATTCAGTCCCGCCACCGTAGGATGTCCCAAGATGGAGTTATGTTCCTAGAGAAGTCGCTGGTTACAGAAGATAGAAACAACAATCTGAAGGCGACGTTAGGAGTCGGTCGGCTCCCGACCACCATCGATCCCCACCCCGCCTGGCTGGCTGACCGCCCCTCCCTGTGTGGAGGTATATTTTGGTTGTAAAGCATTCCCCACCCCCAGTCCAACCCCCTTGCATTGGGTGTAGTGATTGTAAGTTAAATTTTCAGGTTGAAGCTTCACCGACGCGGCGAGCGGGTGCGTACCCTTGCCTCCTCGCTCGCCCACGTCTCCGACTGGAGTCGATTTCTTCAAACCAGCTAGGTAAGCTCTCGGCCCTTGCTCCTATTTGTGCTTGTTCATTTAATATTCCTTAATTTCACTGTCGGTTAAGGGAGAGAGCACCCGGTCCCAAGGCTTCCACCGCCTTTGTGTGACCATCGTGAATGTGAGTGAGTGAACCCGCACCCATCGGCCATTGCCGACTTATTGAATTGGGTACCCGTACCTAAGGGGAGGTTAGCCCTAAGCTTTGCTGGCCCTCTACCAGCAAGGGTCTTGTCCCACACCCTCAACTCGGCATCCCCGAGTCACCCCCAGGTCGAGTGTGCGCACCGATGATTGTCCGCTTACGTAGGCCTCTTGGCCTTGTGGTTGTGCTTGCACTCCTAGGTCCAAGGATCATTTGGTCGGTCCCAACTCATCCCTAGGTCATGTCACATCACACTGGCTTGGCCGGCCCTGATGAAAATGAATACCAGAGAAGGCTGGAAGAGCTTCCTGATTTAGAAGGCAAATGGCTTGAAGTCGACAAACACCTGCAGATGTATCAGGCCCGCATGGCACGAGCCTACGACAAGCTCGTCAAGCAACGAGCCTTCAAGCAAGTCAACCTCGTCATGATCAAGGAAAGAGAAGTCATGGCGAGGTGTTCCAGTGACAAGCTTCAGCCAAATTGGCGAGGCCCATACATCATTTGTGACGCCTATGAGGGTGGGGCCTACACGGTCATGGACCATAAGGGCTGTAAACCTTTCCCACCTCTTAATGGTAAGAACATAAAGTTGTACCATGCACCGAAACACGAGTTCGCATGCCGTGCCGACTAAGGCATACGTTCCCAGTCCCAGCCATCGAAACTGGTCTTCTCTCCCAGAAGACCGACCAAGTCGCCCCTTCCGATCCTTCTCTCCAGTCAAGCCCTGGGGCCAGCTGAGCCCCTCCCAGATTCCTCATCAGATGTTCTTAGAAGCCAGTCTCCTGTCTTCGTCCTCTCAACGATAAGAGCAGGGGGCACCACTGCACCGGCCACAGCCCAGCCGTCAGGCTCCCAGGTAAGCAAAAAAATATAATGAAAAAAATGGGACTAAAAATAGAGATGTCCCAGCAGACCCAATCGTCCCCCTCCGTGAGGAGGCAGTTGGGGATAAAAAGGCCAACAAGCCGGCTGAGGTGAAACCTCGAAAGGGACGTCTCAGGCAAAATTGGGAAATCCCTCGAAGTGAAAACCCGCGAGGGCACGTCGAAAAAAGCCAAAGGGGGTCGGCTCTGGTGAAAATCCAAAAGGGCGCTGGAGCCGATAATGGGAAAACTTCTCATTCCCCACCAGCCATGGTGATCTTCGCCTACCTTCCAATAGGCTGTGGGACACTCTCGCGCCGATCATCGATCAATCCATGTTTCCCAACTAGTAGCCCAACACTCCCCAATCATCCCTTACAATACCTTCGCCAGCTTCTAGATGATTCCAATCTCCACGTGACATTCCAGTCACTAGTCCAGTAAAACCCAGTCCCTAGCTTACTTCAGACCTCTGTCCTCTGTATATTCTCGATATTCTATAACCCAATATGGTGTGAAACGATGGAGGTGGGTGAATGCAGCAAGTAGTGTGTTCCTTCGGACCTAAATCGCAAACACAATTGCAAGACTGAGATTGCCGGAAATCGTTGATCCACTGCACGCACTCGCTTCCTGTGGTGACTCGGTGATGCCGAGTCGAGGTGATGGGGCAAGGTCTTTACTGGTAGAGGGCCAGCAGGGCTATGGTTTCCCTCCCAAAGGTACGGTGCCCACAATCAAGGGGCTGGCTAGGTGAATCAGGCCGCCCCCTCTGGCCTGTCACTGTCACCTCCTCCCTCCTGCCTCTTCGATGGCGGGCCCATCGCAGAGGTCACACCCTCCTCCCTCTCTCGTCGCTAGCGCCGATCCTCCTCCTCATTCCTCTACCACTGAGAAGAAGTCGCAAGGTATCGCCCGACAGAGCCGTGGGTAGCCTGACTCCCGCTCGGGGCCGCACAGCTACCGCTCATCCCGCTGCGAGATCGGCTCTTCTCCTTATATGCTCGCAACTCACCACGCAGCTCAAATGCCTCCTGCCGGTACTGCTCTAGCTCCGAGGCCGCAGCTCGGAGTCGCTCTACCTCTGCTTGAAGGAGTGACGTCTCCACTGAGTCCGATGGTTCGGCCTGTGCTAGCTGCTGCCAAAGGCGGGCTGCCTCCTCCTGCGCCTCAACCTAGCCTCGCTCCGCCTCCTCCCTCGAGCAAAGGCTCTGCTCCAGCTCGGCCCGTACGGGCTCCGTCTCCTCCCCCGAGTGAAGGCTCTACTCCAACTCACCCCGTAGGCAGGTCGCCTCCTCTCTCAGGCAATAGCTCTGTGCCAGCTCCTCCCGCAGACGGGCGGCCTCGTCCTACGCCAATACGAGCTCCTCTCGCAACTGGTCGCACTCGCCTATGGCGGTAGTCAGCTCCGTCACCTGCACACATGCATTCACCATCAGTCAACTGCACTTTAGTATAGAAGCATAATTCACAAGGGAAAGTGTAGGGCGTACCCACTCAAAAAGTGCTGCCTCGGCCGCCTTTGCCCGCTCCACCATCCGCTGAAACTTTGCCTTCCGCTCTGCTCGGTCGGCGAGAGTCTGGGCTAAAGAAGTAGACAGAGCATCGGCCCCCTGTCTTTGGGCCTCCTCCCCTTCTGCAATCAAAGCTCCAGGTCAGTCATGTCTCAGCATAATAGCACTGCATCAGTTAAGAAAACTCACCAAAAGGGCTAAGGCCTGTCGGGCCTCGTCACGCTCCTTGATCATCATCGTAAGGAGCCCCGTCAGCTCCGCAAGACGCCCCTCAGGGTCAGTCTGCATTTAGAAGTCCAAATGTTAGCATGTCATCAGGTAGAAATCATAAGCGTAACTAAAAGGGAGTTCAAGTTTAGAAGTTGTACCGGTCGGTGGGCACCCCGGAACACCTGGTCCCGGTAGTGTCGCGCATATGCAGTATAGTACGCCGCATCGCTCTCGACCCGGGCGGTCACCACCTGCCCGAGTGCTGTCCAATCGGCAACCTGTGTAGCGTTCCTTGACATCCAATCAAAAGCCACAGACAAGCCCCTCATCATCCTCGTAACTCGCTCCCCCACCCTCTCCGATGTTGGGAATTCCACCGTAGGCTGGTGGACCCTGATGGTCCTCATCACTAATCTGAAATGTAGTGGCTCCACCACATTCACACAATGAAGCCACACATCTCGTCCTGCGAAGGCGAGGGCCCCAACCACCAATGGCTGGTTCGCCTGGCCCTCCTCCCTGTAAGGCGTCCACCGCACCTGCAAAAATAAGAAACTGCATCAGCATCATAATCATATAGGAATGCAATTAATCAGAGAATCTGAGTTTAGGCTCATACCGAGGCATACGGTAGAGCATCAACATCATCCTGCAACTCCCTGATCTGTGGCCTCAAGGATGCAGTCTCTTGAGGTGCTACCCACCTCCGTGCTATTGGGAGCAGCCCAGGACGGGCCTCCTCCCCTCTGCCTAGTGTCTGTAAGTACACATAGGTCCAAACCTGCATCATAGTATCGCATCAGCATTTAGGAAGCATATAGAACCCACATAATCAAACCTAGGATAGGAGTCATACCTGGAGTATGGGGGAGAAGCCCCCGAGCATGGTCTGACGGGCCGTCGAACTTAGCGTGTCAAACAAAAAGGTGAGGACTACCGCTCCCCACTCGTAGTCGCCCACGTGGTCAAGCTCCTCGAGGAAGGGGACGAAACGGTAGCTCATCGCATCCGCCCGTGTGGAGAAGAGTAGCCGTCCAAACAACAACATCAAGAAACGCCGCAACACTCGATTAACCTCTACTCCCGGCTGTGCAGCTACCCTCGGTTCGGCCAGGTCCACTAAGTGTTGCAGCTGCTACTCCGACTGCTCCCCGATCGCTATCCCTGCTCATCGCAGCCCCAGGCTATCCTGTTGACTGGCTCGAGGAAAGAGGGTCGACTGCCTCTCAGGGCACCACAGCCCTAGGCCCAGCAGCTCCCGAGCCATCTCCCGGTAGTCAGGATAGGTGGTCCCGCTGACCAGTAGCCCGTGCACTCGAAGACCAGTGAGCCTGGCCACATCCTCCAGCGTGAGGACCATATGCCCCCATGGGAAAAGGAAGGTCTGACTCACTGGATCCCAGCGGTTGTGCAGGGCGTAGAGTAGAGGTGTGTCGAATCAACACACCTTAATGCTCAGAAATGGGGCGAACCCCATGGCGGCCAACCGCTCCTGTTGAAAGTCCAGTAGTGCCAAATACACTGCACGGATCTGCAACCATGAGATGCGGGTCCTGCACTTTCCCTGCATTATTCATCCATGTTTAGGCATTTAGCAAATTTGCGTACATACTTTCCCAAGGATATAAACACAAACTAAAAGGACATAAATGTAAGATAAACGATACAAGCTCGGCATTGATTCCCATCACATTGACTGTATCAGACTGAATTCTGGCATATTCTGATCAACATTGAAATTCGAGCTGCCATCAAAATATAATTAGATTGCCATCATAAAAAAGGGAGAGAATATTGTGTGTTCTCTAATTTTGATGTGTGGTTGTCTAGTTTTAATGATGGCAATGATGTGTTGATTTCATTTTAATGTGTTGGTACATACCAAGGTCAGTGCATAGTTATTCTTCATGCATATCGAGTCTGTGCATATTCTGTAGAAATGCATATAAGGTCAGTGTAGTTTTTGAAGAATGCATTTGAAGTCCGTGCATGTCTTGTATGACTGCACACAAGGTCGGTGCACGTTTCTGTAGAAATGCATATAAGGTCAATGTAGTGTTTGAAGAATGCATCTGAAGTCGGTGCACATCTTGTATGACTTCATACAAGGTCGGTGCAAGTTTCTGTAGAAGTGTGCATAAGGTCGATGCATGTTTCGCCATTCGCATGGAAGGGTCGGTGCACTTTCTATCTCATGCATATAAAGGTCGATGCATGTTTTATATCATGCATACTAAGGTCGTGCACACCTGCCTTAGTCATTTATAGGTCAGTGCAAAATCCGTCTTGTACCCATACAAGGTCATTGCACATTTGCATAAAGCATATATAAAATCTGTACACATTCATCCCAAGTCTGTGCGTATAGTCACTTGCATACACTAAAGTCAATGCACATTTGCATTGATCACTTGGAAGGTCTGTGCACACTCCAGTCTGTGCTTGTCCCAGGTCGTTGCATGTCTTTCATAATGAATATCTAGCTCAGTACTCTTTCATACTAGCATATTCAAGTTGGTACACATGTGCTGGCTATAGCACATAAGGTCAGTGCACATGTGTTGAGCATGTCAGAGCCCATGTACATAAGGTCTGATCATCTTTATGTCCGTGCACACTTTTAGTTGGGCTATCTAAGTGATCATAAGGTGACTGATGAAATTCCTTCTGCTTTGCTGACAGGGACTTAATTAATAAAAGGTCCAAAGGAACCAGATTCGAACGCCTACTCGTGAAAGTTAAGTGAGGCACTTGGTTCAAGTGAGCCTATGATTGGGCACGTGATCCAAGGCAAGGCTCAAAAGGTGATTCGGCCATGTGGATAGCCTGTCTTCAGATTCTGACACGTAGGATTCCTGCACAGTGTCCTTTTCGAAGGGCGGGAGTGTGTTTTCCATGCATCAGTCTCCTGCAAGCCTATATATATATATACAGAGGCTAGATCGAAACATGAGAGACAGAAGCAATTAGAGAGGAAAAAGAGATCCAGAGCAGTAGAAGATATAGAAGGAGAGCCAGAGTAAGAGGAGTTCGAGCTGAAGAAGAGAGGAAGAGAGTTCAGAAAGAGAAGGAGAGAAAGCTCGAGCTGGTAGCGAAGGCAGAACCATATTTCCTTATGGCAGTTCAGAGCCCTACATCTATGACATGCTGCCGGCGGGCATGAGGGGCTTCGCACATGGATCCCATAATCCATGCGGCGGGCTGGGTTGTCAAGCACCGATGTCCCACATGGACCCCATAATCCATGTGGGATAGTAAATCCCTATGGGAGACGTTGGATCCCATAATCCAACAATCTCCCCCCCAGTGACACCCGGGAGATTTTAACCCATAACCTCGCTTTGATACCAGTTTACAGGATCAAGCCCCAATCGTTGCGCTAAAAGCTCAAGCTGGTAGCAAAGGCGGAACCGTATTTCCTTATGGCAGTGCGGAGCCCCACGTCTATGACGTGCTGCGGGCGGGCATGAGGGGCTTTGCATATGGACCCCATAATCCATGCGGCGGACTGGGCTGTCAAGCACCGATGTCCCACATGGACCCTATAATCCATGTGGGACAGCAAATCCCTAAGGGAGATGCTGGATCCCATAATCCAATAGTAACAGGGCTAGTAGCCAAGAAGGGCACAAGCGGTGTGGTAGGCGATGGTGGATAGGTGACGGTGAAGACAAGTGTGGGCGTAGAAGGTGATGGACGCGAAGATTGCACAGGCTCGAGCACATGCGGAGGTGATGGTGATAGGTTGGACAAGTTTGGAAATGGTGGTGAGGGTGGTGTTTGGATGGAAATAGGGGTAATAGATAGGTTATCAGATGGTGGTGAAGGGTTAGGAATTGGTGATGAAGGAGAGGGTCATGGCAACCACTGGCAGTACGGCGACACGATGCGTCAAGTTGATGGCTCGTCATCATGGCATCGAGTGGTGTCAGGAGTTGAAGTGATAGTGATGTGGGATCTAGAGGGGGGTGAATAGATCAATCACCTAATAAAATTTTCTACAGCAGCTACTAATGCGGAATTTAAAATAAACTTCTATAGGACAGTCACGAAACACTTAACCACAATTGAAGCACGACAACTCAAGTAGATAGATATTCAGTCGATCCTACACATTCATCTAACGCCAAGAGCTAGGAAGCAAAGATGGACTCAGATCAGAACACAAACCCCAAGTCTCCCTAAAGTCCCCTCTCAAAGTTTCCTTCTCTGCTCTCTCTCTTCTCTGGAGCCCCTTTTTTTGTTCTCTGGCCACCTTCTCTCCTTTTCTTTTCTCCCAGTCGTCTGTGTCTTCCTCTTCTTGTCTTAGGGTTTCTTCTTCGAGATGAAGGTTTTTTATAGTGGAAGGGGACTAGGATTAGAACGACGAGGGACTTTGCGTGCTGGATTAACCACCTTGGTGCTTTTGTGCATCGGTTTAGTATGGCATCGGATTAAAGTCTACCATGCCAGCTTAAGGCCTCTCTATTCCCGTTTCCAGCATCTTTCGGCCCATTTAGCTTGTCTAGGCCCATTTTGTGCTAATTTTCTTCTTTTGTAAGGGTTGGCCAATCGATTGACTCATACTTGTTGTCTGAGCTTCTATTTGTTTCTTCGGGGATGGTCTCAGATATTCTTCCGAGCTCTCGGGTCTTGCTTTAACGGTTGTCCGTTAGAGCCGAGCATCTTTTCTTTTCTTCTTTTCCTTTGGTCTCATCTTTTGTTCGGCTTCCACTATTCTTTTACTTTTTTTTCTTTCTTTTCTTCTCCGTCGGCACAGGAGCACTCGATCAGAACTTAAGACCTGTAGAAGTAAAAGTTAAAAAAAATTAGGAATATTTTCAGTGTCAACAAATGTATATTGACCTTCATGGGTGACTTGGCGGTGGACGAGTCATACCTGCTCAAGTTCTTTGGGTCTTCATTGACTAGACCCACCTTCTAATGGCATTCTAGCCTACCAGTCGGGTCTATCCACGACTGGCCAGACATGTAGTAAAAATTCAGTGAAAGATTTCACGTCATCGAGGCAGAGGTGACCGTGGCTGTGCTATTGGTGGCCAAGCAAAAAGATAATGAAACGGCCACAGAATATATAAAGTGATGGAAGGATCTCAGAATGAGGTGTCGGCGTCCTCAGCATCCAAAAGATGCAACACAAATATGCAAACAAAACCTAAAGAAAGAAATCCTGGAGAAAATAATTGGAATAGAAATCTGGTCTTTTGACCGATTAAGTGATATTGCCATGGAAGTTGAAGATTTCTTCACAAGATATCCCTCCATATCTGCCGACTCAAGTCATGAAGCCAGGCAAGTCAGTAAATGGCCAATGCTGAAAGCAGTTCATGCTGTTAGTGTCAAGACAAAAAGGTACAAATGGGTGCACAACCTTTCTCTCGATGAACATGCTGACTATCGAGAGAGCCATCCTCCGCAGAATAAAGCAAAGAAGCTCTATGTCTTCCCCCGGAAGCGGACTCGAGCATTGTTCGAGTGGGCTATCAAATATAGCAAAATCAAGCTGCCGAAGCCAAAGAGACTTGATGACGTCAGAAGAAGATGTGATCCTCATTTCTGCCCCTACCATCAAATCTTGGGGCATTCCATTGAAGATTGCCAAATATTTAAAGACATCGCCCAAAGCCTAATAAAAAGAGGTGAGCTACAAATGGGGGATGATAGAGTCGATCCTCCATGCCCTCATGAAGTGCCAACTCAAGAGACGTTAATTAACATGATATCTATATGCCAATAGTCACCTGAAGAAGCACCGGAGGCTTGCAGCCAACACACCAATGAAGACTGTGCCCTAGCGCCTGAAGAAAAGCAAAGAAATTGGCAAGCATCGTCAATACAGAAAAGAACAAGATCAGCATCCCTTCCGACTCCGAGAGTCCAGGTTAGTAGAGCCATGGCCTGGCCCGCTCCGCCCCCTGTAGTTCGTACTTGGCATCAAATAGCCCCTCCTGTAGCTATCAGAAGGCCAGTGGATAACACAAATAAATGAGCCCCGGTGTAGGTGCATGAAGAAATCAACTCAGTTGTAGAACAACTACAGACTGTTACAGACCGGCTACCCAAGCATGAGCAGCTCAAGAGCCAGCCTGTACAGCAAGCCCCGCAAGGACACAATAAGTCCCATGGGCTAACAAAAAGAATTAAAGAAAAGGCAGGGGTGTTCGACGCACCTAGCGACCCACTGTGGGGGCAGATGCTATCCATAAAGGAGAAGGAAGAGAAGAATACAATGGCTAAAATAAAATATGCTGCTCTCTCCAGTAACATGCTGTCAACGCCGTCCAGTGTGGCTGAAGCTACTAATGAGGAAGATCAAGGAGTCTACTTTGTGCCAAAAGAAACAAATCAGGCTAAGACTTCTACCTCCCACCATGTTGCCGGAGCTGGGAGAATATCAAGACACCCGCCAGCCAGCAACGGGAGACAATACCATGTTCCGCCTCGGCTCAGAGACATAAAACCCAAGGAGTTCATCTCAAAGGAACTGAATGCGTCCAGCAGCAATGACGGGATGCCACTCACCCCAACCAAACCGGAGGCGGAAGGGAGCACTCCCAATCCCTCCTGACAAGGTCCCGCTGTGATGGCACTACTATGTTATCCCTCTGGTTTTGATGATGACCACCATGATTAATATTTGTTGAATGATGCTTTGTAAATTGCTTCTTGCAAGTCTTGTTTAAGTTTGAATGCAGCTTGTGGAGCCAGCGTCGACGTTTCAGCATAGACAGCGTCTACGTCATCCGCCGAGTATATGAAGGGGGTGCTTACGTCCTTGTGCATCACAAAGGAGTCGTCCAGTTCTCTCCCCTTAATGGAAAACATATGAAGCTATACCACACAGCTCACCCGGCATCCCCGAAGTGACCAAAACCTACCTTGGCCAAGTGACATTCCGTCCTAGCTGAGCTTTACCTGCGTTGGCCTAGTGGCATTCTGCCCTAACTGAGCTCTATTCCCCTCGGCCTCGCGACACTCCGCCTTGGCCGACCTCTACCTATCTTGGCCGTGTGGCACTCCGCCCTGGCCGAGCTCTACCCATCTTGGTCTAGTGGCATTCCGCCCTGCCTAGGCTCTACCCATCTTGGTCTAGTGGCATCTCGCCCTAGCCGAGCTCTACCTATCTTGGCCTAGTGGCACTCCATCCTGGCCGAGCTCTATTCACCTTGGTCTAGTGACACTCCGTCCTGGCCGAGCTCTCCTCACCTTGGTCTAGTAGCATTCCGCCCTGGTCGAGCTCTAAAATATATGTATAATAACACATGCGATACTATCATTGTGAACCTTACACCCGAATCGGCATAAAATCTCATCCTTTACATTGGCATTACTTCCTTGCTAACGAATAAACCCCTCTTCGGTGCAAGACTTCGTGTCCTAACCTGCTGCTATATCAATACTGCCATTGCGGACCTTACGACCTAATCGGTGTAAAATCCCTTCTTTTGCATTAGTATTACCTCCTTGCTAACAAATAAACCCCCCCTTTTTGACGCAAGACTTCGTGTCCTAGTCGACTATGATGCAACATCCCTGACGGACCTTATGTCCGGATCAGTGAAAATTCATCCTTTGCGTTAGAATCACATTCTTGCCAACAAATAAACCCTTTTTTTCGATAAAAGAGTTCGCGTCCTAGCCAATCCTTCAACAATATTTCCATTACGGGCCTTACTCCTGAACTGGGTAAAGCTCCCCCTTTGCGCTTGCACTGTCCCTTTGCCAACAAATAAGTCACTTTACTGGTACAAGGCCCTGCGCCCCAACCAGTAGCTGTCTGTCGTCACTAAGGGTCAAATGTTACATTTCGACCTATCAATACCATGTCATCATGTGTTCAAAAAAAAAGAAGAAGAAAAGAAAGGAAAAAATAGGGCTTAAAATAGAGGTGCCCTGCCGGCCTTGTTCCTACATCAGGGACAAGGGCAAAAATGGTTGTAATCCGGCTGTGGCGAAAACCCGAGAGGGCATCGCAGGTAAAATCGGGTACCTCGTCACGTGAAAACCTGCAAGGGTGCGCGGACAAAAGCAAGAGGGGGCTAGCTTCGGCGAAAACCTAAAAAGGGTGCTTAAGTCAATAATGTGGTAATCTAAAAGTTCCTCTCCACCCTCATCCTAATAAAACTCTGAAAAGGGCGATCACTGCAAAGTCCCATCGGAGATTATTTTTCTACAAATCGTTTGACCCTTGTCATCATCGCCAAGATCAGCCAACATTTCCTTTAACTTGGACCTTTTATCCTTGTTAATGAATAAACCTTTGCTTCGACATTTAGCCAGTGCTGACGAACAAACCCATGTTCGACCCTTGTCATCATCGGCAAGATCGGTTGACATTCTCCCTTAGCTTGGGCCTTTTGTCCTTGTTAATGAATGTACCTTTGCTTCGGCATTTAACCAATGTCGACGAACAAACCCGCGTTTGACCCTTGTCATCATCGGCAAGATTGATCAACATTCTCCCTTAGCTTGGACCTTTCGTCCTTGTTAATGAATATACCTTTACTTCGGCATTTAACCAATGCCGACGAACAAACCCGCGTTCGACCCTTGTCATCATCGGCAAGATCGGTCGACATTCTCCCTTAGCTTGGACCTTTCGTCCATGCTAATGAATATACCTTTGCTTCGCCATTTAACCAATGTCGATGAACAAACCTGCGTTCGACCCTTGTCATCATCGGTAAGATCGGTCGACATTTCTCCCTTAGCTTGGACCTTTCGTCCTTGCTAATGAATATATCTTTGCTTCGGCATTCAGCCAATGTCGACGAGTAGACCCGCGTTCAACCCTTATCATCATCGGCAAGATCGGTCGACATTCTCCCTTTACTTGGACCTTTCATCCTTGCTAATGAATATACCTTTACTTCGGCATTTAACCAATGCCGACGAACAAACCTACGTTCGACCCTTGTCATCATCGATAAGATCGGTCGACATTTTCCCTTAACTTGGGCCTTTCATCCTGGTTAATGAATATACCTTTGCTTCGACATTTAACCAACGCCGACGAACAAACCCGCGTTCGACCCTTGTCATCATCGGCAAGATCGGTCGACATTCTCCCTTAGCTTGGACTTTTCGTCCTTGCTAATGAATATACCTTTGCTTCGACATTTAACCAATGCCGACGAACAAACCTGCGTTCGACCCTTGTCACCATCGGCAAGACCGGTCAATACCGACTTGGTCCTTGTCATCGTCAACAAGATTGGCCAGTATTCCCACAACTTGGACCCTTCGTCCTCGTTAAAGCAACGAATTTTCTCTGCTTCGGTATTTCACCCATGTCGATGAATAAATCCTACCTTCAATCCCCGCCACCATCGGCGGAGTCTACAAACAAACCTATGGCTCGGACCTTCCGTCTGCATACATAAGTCAATCCATCCCTCGCTCGGGTTCCCCCACCTCATCGAGGGATGAGCACACTTTTGGCGTCTTGGCAACTTCGTCACCATCGGTGAAGCCTGCCGATAGCCTCCTCACCTCATTCTGTGGTCCTAAGAGACCCCAATATATTCATTCTTCAAACTCTCGACCTACATTAGCTAAGGGTTTGGTCCTGAGAATAGTTACGCCGCGGTGGAGCGAACACCTGTTGACACTCAAAATATGATGACTGACGATCAAGCCGCAAAGACAAATGGCACGGCTTACGGGAGCACGTAAGTCGAAGAAAAGTAGACCGCTAAAGCCTCTCAAGTTGTCGGAGCTTCAAGACACCTGGAGTGGGTGCCAAGAACTTCGCCTCAGGAGAATCAACGTCACTCCACCACCCGCCGACAGTGCGACCAAGCCTACCCAATGATCCGGTGTCGACCCCATCACACCGCTATCCTACATCATCACCCGACCAAGGACGGTGATTCACCCGACGGTTTCCCTCCCTAATGTAAGACTCTCCTGGGGAAAAGGAGCGCCATCGGCCCTTCACAAACGGAAGCCGAAAGCTCTAGCAGCAAAAAGACCCGAACACCCGACATGGGTTCGGCTTCTTGCGAAGATGGGTCCGTCAGAGGCCAAATAATCGCCGATCTAGGCGAAATTTCATCCCACGTGGGAGCTCTGAACACGAGTCGAACCGAGTCAGAAGCACAAGCCATGGTGCCGAAAATCGTGTCAGCAGAAGACCTGCGTGCTCGAACCAAGTACACACGGAGTCCGGACCAAGGCCGTACGGCCAACCGAGAGCTTCGTCAACACCTAGTCAAGGCCTTTTAGCAGTCATGGCATGAGGAATTGTAAACTGTGACTTCCGGAATCATCCCTAGACACATCGACCGGCATTCGGCAGGCGAATGAAGCGAAAATGGCGCCACGATCCGTCGAACGCCGTTGAAACGGCACCCTCCTTTTCGGCACGCAAAATAGATACGTCGTTGAAACGGCGCCCTCCTTCCCAGCGAGCAAAGACGGAGCACTGCTTCTCGACGCGGTCTTCCCCGACGCGCTAAATGGTTCCCTGGCGCGGTCCTTCCCGACGCGCCATTTGTGGCGCCGGGTAATCTTCCCCTATAAATATAATAGAAGAAGAAGAAGGAAATAGAGACAAGGGGAGAGACGCACAGACGCACGAATACAGAGAGAGAAAAATATAGGGTTTCTTGGAGAAGAATCATCCCGAGAGTTCTTCCCCGCCGCCTCTGTTCTGCTCGAAACTCCCGACGCCGGAGAAGAAGACCTGTCCTGTTCTATTCTTAGATGGGTCATTGTGCGTTTTTGTCCTTCTGTCTTCTTTATTTTCTCTGGTGTAATGTGAGTGAGAGGGGGGGAAGAAGGGGGCGATGATACGAGCCTGGCCCTTCCTCCCCCCCTTATCATCTCTGCAACTCTTCTATCTCTCTGTAACTCCTCTCCCATCAATGTGAACGGCATCCGAGCGACAACGCCGGTGCCAAAATGTATATTGTATGTTGTTCCTGGAATGAATGGAATGAAGTCTACCCGTTGCCATATACATCTTCCCTTCTATCATTCTATTTTCAGCATATGTGCATTGTTTTCCCCGCACTCTATCACTATGGGGGCCTTGAACCGGCGCCGTGCTACAGTGCCGGTGCCGGAATGAACCAACTGTCCCCCACTCCCTGCGCTTGGTCACTACGGTTCTTGAATCGGCGTCGTGCTACAGTGTCGACGCCGGAACAAACAATTTACGTTATTTCCTATGCTCTGTTTCCGGGCGCCGTGAATGCCCTTGGACTTCCCAGGGCTACAGTAAAAAAACTTTCCCTCCCCAGGAGAGTTTCTTTTCCAACCGAACGCTAGACTAGTTCTCCGACGAAACCACGCATGAATGTGGATGCTCCTCCCATTGTCCGTCGCCATTTTTCCAAGCCCTTTTTGATTAGCCCAATGCTAATTGCTAATAATCGTCCGCAAGGGTTTTCTACCACGCCGTTTCAACCGTCCCGACAGTGAGTCGTGACGGTCTCGGGGAGGGAAAATATTCCCATCATTTCGCTATAGCACTGTTGCACCTGTGGGATCCGTCTGTTAATGGCGAACCTCCCATGGGCCGACGGGTGGACATTAAACTGGGTTAATCCTGACAGATGTAAATCCACGGTCCTTAACGGACTCTGTGGTGGCCGTGAGACGGACGCCCCTTGTAGGCTAGCCTCGAGATTTCCTCTTTATCAGTCGTCCCGATTTAGACGGAGCACCGGCTTGGGTCGCGTGCCCCTCGTAGGCTTGCCCTCGGGGTCTTCGCTCCCATTGTGAGTCACGTTACTCGTCTGTGCTCACCCACGGACTCGGCGCCCCTAGTAGGCTAGCCCTTGGGATTTTTCCTATCCGTTCGGGTTTCATCGGCCGCCGTCATCCTACCCGACTCTTTAGGGGTTACTCCATTGCGTGAGTATTCCCCGCTTCTCCCCGATATATCCTCCGAGATGGGGAGATGCTGTCGGATTTTTGACTCGACTCAGAACTGTCATCGTGCTAGAGTACGAGCCTTGCGCAAGCTTGCGATCTGATTGTCGAATCATCCGGGATTGACCCGATGCATAATAAACTCAATAAACAATTGAAGGTTCCCGAAATATTTGAATAAACTCAAAAATGAGTCAGTCCGAGCTCGTTTCACGTGAAACGGGGTTGAATCGACGCCACGGTTCATCGGCACGCCCTTGAAATGGCGCGCCCTGAACCGGCGCGCCCTTGAAATGGCACGCCTTGAATCGGCGCGCCCTCAAAGGGGCGTCGACACTTTCTGTCTGCGTTAGCAAAAACAATGCACAGTAGAGAAGTGTGAAATAAGTGTCAACTCCTAGAGTCGACACTTTTCCTGACATGCTCTAAAGCTTTGTAAAATCAATTGAAACACCACAAATCATGAATCAAGGTTCAAGATCGATCAAATATGCACAGTTAAGTGAGATTGCCATATACAAAGCCAGATTTCAACCATTATCATTCTAACCACATGAAATTCAATAAACATGTGTTCTTACCATGACATTCAAGATTTGAGCGAGAATTCCACAATGAACCAATACTAGAAGGATTTATACAATAACCATACATGAAGATAAATTCTGACATATCCAACCCAGATCACAACCTACAATTCAATTCTTGTTGAGCCAAGGGAAACACAACCAATCTCAGAACCAATGACATTTCCATCCACAAATCAAGCCAAACAATAGATTTATAGCACTATGAACTCATACAGCCAAACAAGATTAGTGCAAAGGACAGCAAGGTCCATGCAATGAAGCACAAGGTCCGTGCACACTAGGATGATGTTGGTGCAAAGCAAATGGGGTCTGTGCATATACAATGGGAGTTGATGCATTATATGAAGGGATCAACTTCCCTGAATAGGTGGGCTCAACTCTTTGGACTTCTCAGAGTGATATATCAGCATATGATTGACTTGTTACTTAGTCCACCATGTCTTGGCTCCTGCAACACAGCATGATAAAGGAATGAACACATCATTAGCATTCTTCAGAGCACTTTTGAAGGAAAGACACACACTAGACTTGTCATCATTAAAACTAATCTACCAAAACCAACTAGGGGATCCAACAGATCGCATGGCAGATTCATGCATGGAAGGGACAGTACTGGGGGTGGCTGAAGTCCCAGTGAGTTAATCTGTCGGAGGGTCGCAGGGCAAAATTTGCCCCCTCTCGACGAGAACGTCGAAGAGTCGCTGGGTTCTCTCCCTAGGGAAGGAGAGAGGTCTGTGATCGTGCCAGGGCCTCCACCCTGGATACCAGATCGAACGTCCCCCTTGACTGGCGCTAGGCTCCTTTGACTCGTCATCAGAGAGGGAAAACGCGGCCATCATGTGGATCACATTAGCCAGGTGGTGTACCACTCGCACTGCTTTAGCTAGTTTGGACCATGCGTGTGGTTGCGGAGGATCGACGAGACCACTCTTCATTTGAATAAGGCCATCTCGAATCAGCTTCTAGGCCTGAGTCTTGAAGACTTAACAGTCCTCAATTGAGTGACCCAAAATGCAGTGATAGGAGCAGTAGCTGGGATCGTCAATTTTCTGGGCCTCATCCGGCTTGCAGACTTCTGGCAATTCGACGATCTTCTGGGCCATACAGAGGTCGAAGAGCATCTTCGTGTGTTCCTTCTTGAAGGAGAATGGTGTCTTCATATGCTCTGAGAAGGAGGGAGCGGCCAGCTTATCAGCTGGCTTCTTGTCAGAACTACTCGTTCCAGCCTCCTTATTAGCTTTAGGGGCAGGGGTGAATTCAATGATGTTCACCTCCTTGCTGGGCTGGCGTTCTCGCGCTTGCTTACCCTTTGCTAAGGCGTAGCTCAGGTTATCGACGGAGAACATCTCTATTTCAGCGACGGTCGAGTTGAGCTAGTCGAAGCCATTGATATTGGTGCCGAGAAGCTTTTTGCTGACTTCGGCCGCCAAACTTCGGTGACATATAGTGATGGCGTCCTCCTGGACCGGTGGGTTGACACACCTCATGCTGAGGTCTCGCCATTTTTTGATGAAGTTGAGAGCACTCTCGCCCTTCTTCTGTTAGAGAGAGCAGAGCTCGGCTAGGGAGATCTTTCACTCAGCCGTTTGAAAACGATCGAGGAACTTTTTCTATAGATCCGCCCAGTCGACGACTGAGTTGGGCTTTAGGCAGGAATACCATTGGAAGGCTATTCCCGTGAGTGCAGTGGCGAAATGGTGAAGGCGGTAGGATTCGTCCAATGCGAGCTCGCCCATGGCCGTAATGCAGTAGGCCAAGTGTTCATGCGGAGATCCATGCTCGTTGAACTTTTACAGTTTCGGTGGCTTGGCATACTCCGAGGGAAGCTTCTTGAGCTGGTGATGTAGTGGGTAGGGGACACTGTAGAGGTCCACAGTCACGACCCCTTCCCTAAACTGGGCGAGTTTGGTCTCAACGATCCGCTCGATCATCTGGCGCTGTGGCATGAGATTCTCCAGCACTGGCGTGTTGGATGGCCGTGGTTGAATTTCGATCAAAGGCGTGTCAAACCCGGTTACTGTAGGGGTTCAGACTGTAATGCCCCTGATTTTCTTTCGAATATTTATCAGATAATTATGTGTATTTTTCTCTGATGAGCCTTCGGAACGCTGTGCAGGGTGAACCGGTGTGTTCTCCGACTCCGGAACAGTACCACAGCGTTGTGCGTCTTCCGAGGATCACAGAGGTAATTTTTCATATTTTTCTGAATTTTTGACATTTTTCAGATTTTTCTATATATAACCCCTAACCCTTCTCTCTCTCCCCATTCTCTCTTTCTCACTCTCTCACCTCTCTTTCTCCCCTCTCTCATGACTCAAATAAAAGGGAAAATACATCAAAATGACTCAAATAAAATGCTCAAAATAGATAATTGGACCCATGTGAGATGAAGCTCAAGCTCAATCCAATCCTGGGTGTGTGGACGACCCGAGCCAGAGGGAGGTGGTGGTGATGCCTCCATCATTACCCTAGCTTTGACCACATGACTTCTATATGCTTTCTAAATGCTGAAGCACTACTGTGATACAGGTTTGGGCCTATGTGTACTTATGGTCACTAGGCAGAGGGGAGGAGGCCTGTCCTGGGCTTCTCTCGATAGCACGGAGATGGGTAGCACCTCGAGAGACCGGCTCCCTGAGGCAATAGGTCAGGGAGTTACAGGATGATATAGACACTCTGCCGTATGCCTTGGTATGATTCTAAACTCAGGCTCCCTGGTTAAATGCATTCCTATATGATGCTGATGCAGTTTATCATTTTTGCAGGTGCGGTGGACGCCTTACAGAGAGGAGGGCCAGGCGGACCAGCCGTGGGTGGTCAGGGCTCTCGCCTTCGCAGGCCGAGACGTGTGGCTCCATTGCATGAATGTGGTGGAGCCACTGCATTTTAGATTGGTGATAAGGACCATCGGGGTTCACCAACCCGCGGTGGAGTTCCTGGCACCAGAGAGGGCGGGGGAGCGAGTTTTGAGGACAGTGAGAGGCCTGACTGTGACATTTGATTGGACCTCAAGGAACGCCACGGAGGTCGCTGACTGGACAACCCTTGGGCGGGTGGTGACTGCTCAGGCTGAGAGTGACGCGACGTACTACACCACGTATGCGCGACACTACCGGGACCAGGTGTTCCGGGGCGCCCACCGACCAGTGCGACTTCTTAACCTTGGACCCTTTTCAATTATGTTGATGATTTCTATCCAATGATGTGTTAACACTTGGACTTCTAAATGCAGACCGACCCTGAGGGATGCCTCGCAGAGCTGACGGGACTCCTTACGACGACGATCCAGGAGTGAGACGAGGCCCGACAGGCCTTAGCCCTTTTAGCGAGTTTTTCTCGACTGTTACATTACTATTATACTGAGACACGACTAACCTGGAGTTTTGATTTCAGCAGGAAGAGGAGGCCCAGAGACAGGGGGCCGATGCTCTGTCTACCTCTACAGTGCAGACTCCTACCGATCGAGCAGAGCGGGCGGCAGAGTTCCGATGGATGGTTGATCGGGCCAAAGCGACCGAGGTAGTGTTCGCCGAGCGGGTACGTCCTACACTTTCCTTTGTGAATTATGTTTTTATATTAAAATACAGTTGACTAATGGTGAATGCATGTGTGCAGGTGACAGAGCTGACTGCCGCCATAGGTGAGGGTGACCAGTTACAAGAGGAGCTCGTACTAGCGTAGGACGAGGCCGCCTGTCTGCGTGAGGAGCTGGCGTAGAGTTACGACCTGAGAGAGGAGGTGACCCACCTACGTGGAGAGCTGGGGCAGAGCGTCCACTTGCGGGACTTGGTGGAGCGAGGGCAGGCTGAGGCGCAAGAGGAGGTAACCCGCCTGCGGGAGCGGTTAGCACAGGCCAGACCTTCGGACTCGGTGGAGACGGCGGTCCTCTGGGCAGAGGTGGAGTGACTCCAGACCATGACCTCAGAGCCGGAGCGTTATCGACAGGAGGCGTTCGAGCTACGCAGTGAGGTGCGGGCCTCCAGAGAGATGAGCCGCTCCCGCAGTAAGATGAGTGGTAGCCGCGCAGCCTCGAGCAGGAGTCAGGCTACCCACGGCTCCATTGGGTGATTCCTTGCGACTTCCTCTCAGCGGTAGAGGAATGAGGAGGAGGACCAGCGTCGGCGGCGAGAGAGTGAGGAGGGTGCGACCTCTAGGATTGGCCCGCCATCGAAGAGGCAGGAGGGAGGGGGTGATAACGATAGGCCAGAGGGGGCGGCCTGATTTTGCTTTATACTCTGACACCTGTACATGATGTGATGTGATAGTGACCTAGCTTGTCTTTTTCCTTTTTGTCGATTATGTGATGCATGTATGTATGAAAAGATGCAAATTCAGACCGTGGACGACTTACGGGTGAGACACACGGGAGAGGTGCGGCACGCCGACTCTACGAGAGAGACAACGCGAGAGGAGAGAGGCACGCCATCTCTACAAGAGAGATGATGCGAGAGGAGAGACACGCTGACTCTATAAGAGAGACGACGCGAGAGGAGAGAGGCACGCCAACTCTACGAGAGAGACGACGTGAGAGGACAGAGGCACGCTGACTGTATGAGAGGGACGACGCGAGAGGAGAGGCACGCCGACTCTACGAGAGAGACGACGTGAGAGGAGAGAGGCACGCCGACTCTACGAGAGTGACGACGCGAGAGGAGTGACACGCCTGTCAGGAGGAATGAGGACGAGCTTCAAGCAAACCAGCAAAGGAATGGGCGGCTGCTCTTAGGCCGCACAAGGTTCATGCGGCTAGCAGTAGGCCGTATACGTCGGTTGGGCGGCCCGTAACTGGCCACAGGACGTAATGATCATTCGGTATGAATTGAGATGTGCGGCCGTCAACGAGCCGCTCAATAAGAAGGGCGGTCTATCGTTAGACCTCAAATAAAATATAAAAGCTACATGACATGACTCAAAGAAATGTACGATCACGATGGTACATGATGACGATCCATCCAGACTTCGAAAAATGTGGAGGGGGTAAATGATGTCCCCATCACAGCTGCTACAGAAACACATCCTCCACTTCAGAATGCTGTAGATCAGAATATTGAATCCTAAATAATTGAATGGCTGGCCCATATGGTGGGACCTCACTGCTTATCCTGGCGCAAAAAGTTAAAGCCTTTCAATCATCAACCTGAATGATATTTCTGAAGCTAAAATATGATGTGCTTTCAAAATCAAACCAGGTAGCACAACATGTCCGGATTACATTCCAAGGCAAATGGCAAATCCATGTGGAATAAGCCTCACTTCTTGCCAAGCTCTTGATGTAGGTACTTCCTAACCACAGTGGTTTGCTGTATCAGTCTTTCCATTAATGAATAGCTCGGGAGGTTAGCATGTGCAAGGATTGCCCGATTTAGGTTTTCAGCAGCATTCTGCCAGTGTTCAAGGTTGAGTAAATGAAACATTGGGGATTTTTTTTCTTTTTTTCCAGGCTCTTCATAAGCTAGCAGAGCCATGAAGTCTTCAAGCTTCTCCACATATTATGCAGCGTCCTAAATGGGGTTAGCATTCTCTGCATGTACAATAAAGCTACTGTGCATTTTCGAGCACGAACCAGTTCAACAAAGTTAAGGCAAGGTCATCATGCAAGTCTTTGTTTTGCTCCAATAAATTAGTACAGAAGTGAAGAGAGAGAATAGAGAGGATGAGAGGGGTGATGAGAGAGAGAGAGAGGCACCTGTGGCCATTCAACTGACGTGGGGATGGAGGAGAGAGAAAGAGAGAGTGAGAGAGAGAATAGTGACGCCATTGGCGACGTCAGCAGGATCTCGGCGTGCTCAGACGGGGGGTCACGCTCCACACCACCGTCGTGTTTGTTGGACTCGGGGGGGACAGTGTAGCTATGGGCAGCCAATCCTCATGGGACGTCGATGGTGGGGGGGTGAGGGACACCGCTGACGAGGGCCGACTGGGAAGCGCTCCTGGAAACAATGGTATCGTGTTGGCCGCGGCGGATTGATCGCTCGGAGTCAGTAGTGGATCACTCGTGCGGCAGTGATCTCGGGCAGAAGCATGCAGCTGGTGGTGGCCGGCGGCACTGTTCTGGGTGTTAAGAGGCGGAGGGTGGCTGTGGTGGGACGTGGTCAGTGGCGGTGCTGCTGTAAGGGGTGTTCTTGCTGTTGCAGGTGAGAGTGGAAGGAGGAGGGTGGGCAGACGGTGAGGAGACGGAAGAAGAAGATGAGTGTGGATAAGACAGCAAGGGCTAAAGGTGTGGAGGGGCTTGCATGGCTAGGAAGGATCCGCAGTGGTGTTGGGAAGGTGGAAGGGGAATACAGTGAAACTATAGCAGTGGGAGGTGGGGTGGAAGGGAAGGGTCGCATCTCACGACCGGGTTACACATGGGATTTTGGGCTTCTCACCCATCTCCCTCTCGGAGAATAGAGCGCAGGCTTCTCACCTCAAGTAGAAATATTTCCAAAAATTTTGTTTCATTTCATTAACCAAATGAGAGACTACATAACACTTTTTATAGACTCTACAAAGAAAATCAAAGGACAACTCACCTAACACCTACTCATCATAACTCTCTTGGGAAGACCAAAAGACACAAAATAAAAAAGGACACTTACATGATTTTTTTGTGGACATAATTACTACAAACACAAAACATGACCCATTAAGCCCATTCATATGGCCCAATTAACATGAGACGACTAAAATAATATCTATTTGATCGTTTTGTTGAAGCCGCTTGTCGATCCCGTCAAATTCAACATCGAGTCTTGAATCTCGAACCAATGATGCCATCATGTAGCTTCGCCCTGCTCAAGTTATTACAACACTACACCTCATGCAAGGGGGTTCAACTTGGGGATGGGAAGGTAAAGTTACATGCAAACACTACCTCCCACAGAGAGGGGCTGTAAGCCGGCCAGGTGGGGAGGGGAATTAGAGAGCTAGAAAATCAAACGGAATGACGATGTCAAATCTGCCCACTCTCTAAAACAGGGGACAGCAAGTTGAAGATGGCACTACTGTAGTCGCTCCCGAGCTCCGTTGTTGACGAGACCAGTGGCAAAACCTCTCTGATAGGTCTAGGAGGACCTCTAAAATTTAGTAGGACGTTTGGAGGATGGCGCTGGTCGGGGCAGGACTGTGATCAAGGGCTCTATTTTCTGGCTCTAACTGTTACAGAATTTCAGCAGTAGGAAGTCGGGGTCGCCACGATCACTCCCGAGCTTGGATTCTGGCATGGTAGGAGTTGTTGGAACCGTTTCTGAGTCCTCTTCTAAATGGTACCCACGAGGATGCCAGAGGAGGTCGGAGCAGACAGCAGCAGCATGAACAGTGGTCGGGTGTCTGCTCGGTCCTATAGTGGACAGAACAGCGCACCCGAGGGAGAAAAATGATAACTCACTCTTCCGGGGTTCAATTGAGGAGCTGCTTCTTGATTCTGGACGGTGACTTGTATTAGAAGGCCTCAGCCAAGACCCATCTGAGCTCCGCGATCCTGCCTGCTGGGTCGATCTGCATTTAGAAAGGAAGTGTCAGTACATCGTCGCATATAGGTTGCAATTAAGGAAAGTTTTAGAGTTTAGAAGTCGTACCGGTCGGCGAGCACCCCGGAACACCTGGTCTCGGTAGTGCTGGGCGTACGCTGTGTAGTACGCGCCGTCGCTCTCCGCACGAGCAGTCACCACCCACCCGTGTGCCACCCAGTCAGCTAACTGGTCAGCGGCCCGTGCCATTCAGTCTATCACTGTAGCTGCTCCCCGTGGGTGCCGACCCATGCACTCCCCTGGCTTCTCTGCCACCGGGAACTCAACGGTGGGCAGATGGACGCCGATCATCCTCAGCACCAATCGGGAGTAGAGTGGCTCCACCACATTCAGGCAGTGAAGCCACACGTCCCGACCAGAGTAGGTGAGGGCCCCAGCCTCCCAGGGCTATCCCTCGTGTCCCTCCTCGGCATAGGGAGTCCACCGTACCTGTCAAATAGCGAGTCAAGTCAGCATCATCAGCATGTAGAATTTTTAACTAGAAGTCTAAGTTTAGAAGTGTACCGAGGTGTACGGTAGGGTGTCTAGGTCGTCCTGGAGGGCGCGGACCTGTCTCCTAAGCCCTCCCGTCTCCCGAGGCGTGACCCAACGCCTCGCGATCGGAATCACACCCGGGAAGGCCATCTCCCCTCGCCCAAGCCCGGGTAGCCGGACGTAGGCCCATACCTGCATTGCATAGCATTTTTTTATTTTTCTGGTTGTGTGTGAATAAATTTTGTAGGAACTAAAGGAAGACGGAGTGTACCTGGAGTAAGGGAGAGAAGCCCCCAAGCATCGTCCGCCGGGTCATCGAGCTCAGGGTATCGAACAGGAAGGCGAGGACCGCCGCTCCCCACGCATAGTTGCCTACGTGGGAAAGGTCCTCGAGGAGTGGAAGGAATCGACAGTTGATCACGTCTGCCCGCGTCGCAAAGAGGAGCCGCCCAAACAATAGCATCAAAAACCGCCTGAGAACTCTGTCTGCCTCTGCCCCCGCCGTCGCTGCAACTCTCGACCTGGCTCGGTCCACGAGTCGCTGAAGGTGCTGCTCGGGCAGCTCGCCAGTGGCTATACCCGTGCCTCTAAGCCCCAGGCTGTCCTGGAGTGCTGCTCTCGCCACCGTGGTAGACTGCCACTCAGGATGCAGCATGTCCAACTCTAGTAACTCCCGGGCCATGTCGCGGTAATCAGGATAAGTACTCCCGATCACCGGAGACCCATGCACGCGTAGGCCCGTGATTCGAGCCACGTCCTCCAACGTGGGAACCATATGCCCCCATGGGAAGAGGAAGAACCAACTCACCGGGTCCCAGCGGTCGTGTAGAGCATAAAGTAGAGGTGTGTCAAAGTGACACACCTCGATGCTCAGGAGTTCGGCGAATCCCATCGCCGCTAGCCTCTCTCGCTAAAAGTCCGACAGTGCCAAATACACTGCCCGGACCTGCAGCCATGAAATCTGGGTCTACCGCTTCCCCTGCATTCATTTCATATCTCAATAAATAAGAATGAAATTCCACACTCTGCCTTATAAACGGTCCATCAGGAACCGCCCTGTCACTCAGCGGTCACATCTGAACCGCCCTATTCTGCCCTATTTTAGGTTTGGACGGTCTGGGATTGACCGCCTGATCCACCACTCACATAGCTTCCCATGCCTCACTCCCCAGTAGAGCGGTCCATGGTAGACCGTCTACATCATCCACGGCCTAAGGCAGACCATCCTAACTCAGCATCACTCCCCCTATCATGGTCCCCCCATGACCGCCCTATGGTTCGACGGTTTGATATGAACCGTTCCATTCCTGTCCCTTGATATTCTAAACGGACCTGAGTAGGCCGTCCTATGAGTTGAACGGTCCGATGTAAACCGTGTCGTTATGTCGGTTTGCAGGTTTTGAACGGCTACCCTTGGGCCGTGTTCTGTGGAACGGTTCTATGTGAATCGCTTTGTTTGATTGAACGGTTTCTGTGGAACCGTTTTGCGTCATCTTCCCCTACGACGTATCCCGCCGCCATGGGTGGCCCTATCGCCACCATGTCAACCCCTGAGGGCCGTATTCCCCTCCCCAATCACCTAAGCTAACATGCATGGCCTAAAAACAAGTTTAGGGCTAGGGTTTTGGCCACCTACCTCCGGGTCCCGGGGGGCCTTCGCCATCGCCTCTGCGGCCGGTGGCGCTTCCTCCACGGCCTCTGCAGCTCCGGCTAGTCCTTCCTCGATCGCGGGCGTCGCGAGCTCCTCCTCCATGGGCCTCTCCTCCGCCGGGGTTCCTCCCTCCGTGTTGGACTCCACCGCCGGTCGCGGTGATAGCATCCCCTCCTCGGCCATACAATGCCCGCCTCTCCTTGGTGCGCGGCGCTTCACCGGCATGAAGACCGTGGGTGGATGGATGGATGGGAATGGGGAGTGGGGGATGGTGGTGGCTCTCCCTCTTTTGGTGCTCAGTTGGGTTTCCCTCCTCCGTCGGTTGCGGTGAGGAGGAGGAAGATGAGCAGTTTTTTATTTTGAAACGCACAGGTATAGGACGCAAATAAAAATTACATAGGACTAGAAGATAGACAATCTGATCATGCTGGATGTCCCCGTGGTAAGAAGACGGGCCCCCAAGTGTGGGATCAGATGGTGATGACCCCATCAAACCGTTTCTCCACAATTCATCCCTCCATCCTAATCAGCTCCCTCACGACCAACACCACAATAACCAACTCCACCTTCTACCAACATGCTTCCACGATCCCTTCTACTTTGCCCGCTAACTACCCAACCTAACCCTCCGCCACATGACAACCCCTCCACGGCGAGGCCTACTACAATCACCCCTCCTACTATCAACCCTCCACTTACCATCAACACGCCAGCCTCCACTTCTTCTCAATCTCCACCCGCCCCGACAAAGGCGTCTGAAGCTATGGTGCTCCAGAGTGGGCGTATGTTCCACAGAATATTTCCCCAGCGGGAGCAGGAGCCCACACAAGACCAGCCAGAGCAGGAACCAGAATCTGTGCCAGGCACAGAGTATGATTTATTAAAGCACCTTGATAGAACACCGCCCCGGATCTCAATTCTGGAGTTAATCAAGAGATCTACTGCACATCAGAAAGCTCTGAAGCAATATCTTGAAAGGGTAATGGTAAATGAAGACATAGCAGCGGAACAGATCACTATAGTTTTGGCTCCAGTCAGTAGTCAGCCGGCTATTACCTTCCATGAACATGAGCTGGCTCCGCAGCCAGCCATAAAATATGCTCTGTGTATTACAGTAGACATCAACAAAGTGCCAGTTAAGCAGTGCTTGGTGGATACCGGTGCTTCCATTAATGTTCTGCCTCCAAGCACCTTAAAGATGTGTGGCATCCTAGAGAGCCAGATTTGGCCATCTACCATTACAGTCACTGCCTACGATAATACCAAGAAGCCACCTCTAGGCATGATTACACTAAAGGTGGGATTGGGTCCTGTCACCATTACAGCTGATTTCCATATCCTTGACATGGACCCAACATTCAATGGTATTCTGGGACGCCCTTACATTCAAGAGCTGGATGTCGTGCCCTCCACAAACCATCAATGCATCAAATTTCCACATAAAGGGTGCATCATTAAAGTGACTAGCATGCTGATTCTGCCAGTTGAAGATATACATTCAGCTACTTCTGTTCCCTCCATGTGGCCAGCTGATAGGCCATTGCTGTCAGTTCTTAATGTTGCCGATCTGCGGCAGGGTTTAACAAAAACTACTCCTTGCACCTCTCTAGCTGTTCAAATACCACTGCAAACATCTAAAGGCAAGAAGAAGAAAAGTCTGATAAATACGCCTGGATGGAGTATTTTGATGAAGATGGGGTACCAGTCAGGCAAAGGACTGGGCATCAATCTACAGGGCAGGACAAAGCCCGTCAAAAATTTCAAAATGATCCCACGAGGCGGCTTGGGATACAAAGGGCCAAAAGAGCTAGAAACAGATGACAAGGCGTGGGCGGCCATGACTTCCACTTTCAAGACCAGCAGGAAGCCGCTCACGTGGACATTATATTCTCATTTTGTAAAAGTGCATCCTAACAGCAAGAGCCCTAGCAGACTATAATTATTACCTCCCTATTAGATTATCAAGATGTGCATGCCCGACAGTTTGCTCTAGATTTGGCCACGCTTGCTACATACAAAGCTCTGGAGTCACTAAGGCCACTCAAGAGGAGGAAATAGATGATCCAGAATGCGAGTGGTACAGATGGTTCGACATGGATGACATTGTAATATCATTGAGGCGTTTGTTTATGCCTACAGATCCGGAATGGCCACCACTCATCCATGAGTTAATTGAGAAGCCGACTGTCATTTCTGACAAAAGACAGATGTTGAGTGATTTCACAGACACAGGAGAGCCGGATGTGCCCTATAAAGAGGGGTTCACGATGGATAGACTATGGGTTGGACTCTTTTCCCTTAAATCCATTCACCCCTCACTAATTGTTCGATTGTTTGATAAAAAATTCACTCCCTGCATTCCTAGACTGCCCGCGGTCATGATATCCTTTTCTCCTAATTTATTTCAAAGCCCCACGCTTCCCTCATTTCTCCTCAAGCAATTTTCCCATCTCTCTATCACTCCACGTGGCGACCATCCTCTTATCCACTCCTTTGCTAAGCTCTCTATTTCAACATCCCCTTCTACTCTTCCTTCTCATTGTCTACTCTTAGAAAAAGAAAATGAAAAAAATGTCAATTTTCAAAATTTTGAATCCTTCATCTCTGTTGAGGAGACCTCCTATCTTCTTCCTGAGTGTGTCCCGACCCAGGGGCCACTCTTTCAATCTCCATTAAGTCACCTTCCATACCCCTCTGGCGAGGGGACCTCTTCGTCTGTACCTCCTCCTGTACCCGCTTATCCGTCTCCTCCCTCTTCCGATCATGCTAGTTGTTCTAGTTCTTCCACTTCAAGGGTAGTAGCTAGGAAATCTAAGGGTAAGCAGATTCCCCAGAGGTTCCTTCAGGATCTTGCTATTAGATGTCAGGCCTGTTTAGCCATCCCGGAATTCATGGAGAATCCGTTGATCCTGCCAGAAATGGAATTTGAAGCTACATGCGTTATCGATGAGTCCCACCAGGGTCGTTACTCTGGATGAATTTATCTCTTGGGACAAGCTTGTGCAGAAAGCCCGCCTTCTGCAATGGCTCCGGGAGATGGCTCACCGTCTTGATGAAGGTGAAGAGTTTCCAATCCCAGAGGAGCTCTTTTTATTCTACAAAGATGAGGAGCTCACCGTCGAGATGTTCTAAGAAATACTGCAAGAGCTCTCCTGCAACATGGTGGCAATCCCGTCGCCCGACAATATCGATGCGCCTTCGGCTGATAACACTGGAGGCAAAGCTCCTATGGCCACATATCAGCGTCGCTCGGCGAGAAATCGATGGGGACGCGGTCGGGGACGAGGACGTGGACGTGAAGGTCCCCTCACTCTCGACTGGGTCATAATCTTCAGGGGGGAGAAGCCGGGTCCTATCCCGGAAACCCAAGTTCGGGGAATTCCCTTTATCTCGAACTCCTCATAGGGTTCATGTCCTAGCTCAAAAGCTAAATCGGGCGGCGTTCCTTTTATAATCGCCTCTTCTGATGAAGAAGAAGAGCCAACCAATACTCCAGTGCGCGAGGAGGCGTCAGATAAGGCTGGCCCCTCTAATGGGGTCTAACTTGCAAGCCAAGCAGGTCCTTCTAATGAGGGCCACCAGGATGAACTTTTGCCACCTCCAGAAGAGTCCCTGGCACCAATGTTCCAAGAAAATGCAGAGGGTCAGAATGGGGAGGAGCCCCCTTCTAAAAAGCGGGAGAAACATTGCCAGTCGCTGAAGACCCTGGCGGAGATCATCTCGCCATTTGACAAGACTCGTGCTCGGGCGGATCGTAAGATCATTCATCATATGAAGCGGTTCCCAACAAATGTCACCATTTGGGAAGCCATCGCCTGGAGCAAGGATCTTAGGGAAGCTCTCATCAAGATACTCTAAGACCTGGAGGCCTATGAAGCCCATGTTGCAGAGCTACAAGCCCAGCCATCAACATCGTGCCTCTGAAGACTTTCAAGTCTCTATACTTGGCGCCTTATTTGCAAAAAGTGAATGCGGTCAAGATCTCGGGATTCAATCAGGATTTCGAGGAGGCGTTGGGTCGGGTTGAAGCAAGCTAGCTTTGGGCGATTTTGTCACCCAAATGACGTTCTATATCATCAACACTGACACGTCTTACAAGGTGCTACTCGGGAGACTTTGGCTCCATGAAAATTGGGTCGTCCCATCATCTCCGTACCAGTGCATTAAATATGACAAAGGAGGGGAGCAACATATGGTCTTTGCAGATCAGGCTCTGTTCCACCCAAATGAGTGCCACCTGGCCGATGCTTCCTTGTATTTTGGGGAGCCCACTCTAGCCATATCTGAGCCTTTAAAGGACAAAGGGAAGCAAAATGTGAACTATGAAGCTGAGAAAGGGCAGCTGTTCACGGTCAACCAAGACATGGTAAAACTACACAGACTAAGTCTCCAGGCCGCCTCCAAGCCAACTCAGCCGGAGAGACGAAGTGTTGACTTTGAAGCCAACCTCATCAGCCAGGTCATTGACAGAAGCATCTCCTTACCACCCAAGTGCCTCCAGCTCTCGTCCCAACGGGAAGAGTATGAGGTGGAGCAGTTGAAGACCTTCACAGTCTCTTATCAGCGGAGAAGAAGGAGCAACAAGGGCACGAAGGGAGGTTAGCCGATCGTCTTTTACAAAGGTGACCTAGTCCCACTGTGCCCTCTTGAAGATGATTTCGGCTGGGATATTCTCGCCGATGTGGCGCCGACGGCTCATGCCAAGTGTGCTCGTTGAAGAATCCGGCCTCACTGTTTATGAGGTCGACAACATTCAAGAAGGGAATACTCCCGAAGAAGAAGATTGGCGCGAGCCGATCATCAAGATAAAGAACGGCCGGCTTCCCCCTGATCGGGCTCAGAGGGTGCAACTGCTACGTAGGGCAACATCCTACCAGCTAGTTGACGGCCTACTCTTCAGGCTCATCCATGAAAACGACCGGTCGGTCCTCCTACGCTGTCTTTCACCCAAGGAAGCAAAGACCGTGATGCACGAGGTCCACTCTGGATTATGTAGGGCTCATCAAGCAAGAGCTAAGATGAAGAACAACATCAAGCTAAAGGGGTTCTATCGGCCCACCATGTATGAAGATTGTAACCAATATGCTCGTACATGTCACCAATGTCAAGCATTCGGGCCAGTGCCTCGAAGGCCTCCTAACCCACTCCACCCAACTGCACCTACTTGGCCATTTGCAGAGTGGGGCATGGACATTGTGGGACCATTCCCACCATCATCCCAAGGCCATAAGTTCATACTGGCCGCTACTGATTACTTCTCCAGATAGGCAAAAGCCATTCCGCTACGGGAAGTTACAGGGAAGACAGTCGCCCGATTTGTGCGGCACTACATTATATATAGATTCAGCATCCCCAGTCGGATTATATCCGATAATGGCACGCCTTTCAGAAACAAGACTGTTTATGCTTTGACAGCTAAATTTCATATTGACTGGAGGACGTCATCGGTCTACAATCCCCAAGCTAACGGGTTGGCCGAGGCCTTCAACAAGACCCTCTGCAAGCTGCTGTCCAAGATAGGTGCTGCCTGTGCAGGAACCGGTACAGCAGGAGCGGCTGAATCACTGACCTCATTCCGAGGAACTGGAGTTCTGCGCCTTCGAGGCGGCATCTCGAATCTATGGAGACACGATAGCGGAAAACATATTAGCATCGCGAGAAACATCCTAAGCCAGCAACGACAACTCGAAAAGGACTTGCTCTGGACCAATGCAATTTACAATTTCTAATACAATTCCCCAACTACGCTCGGATACCATCTGTAACGTCCCAGAGTACACAATACCGATAACTCGATACCTAGTATCGGGTCATCGCTATCATGGGCTCTCAGTGCATAATGGCGGTAATTAGATACCTAGTATCAGGTTATCAGTATTGTGTACTCTGGGATGTTACAACGAGGCACTCCTCTCAGGGCTTGGCAAAGCACCTACGGGCGACCAGCGTGCGCGCATACAACGACTCCATGCTCATCGCCAACCAGGTGAAGGGAGAGTTCGAGGCACGCAAGCCATCCATGATCAAGTACTTGGAGCAAGCCAGGGCTGCGGCAAATGAGTTCTCCCACTTTGAGGTGGTCTACATCCCACGGGAAGAGAACGTCTGAGCAGACTCTCTGTCTCACTTGGCGTCAGCCACTACGGTCTCCAGCTCAAGGTCAGTCTTGATAGAGGAATTGTCAGCACCGAGCAAAGGCGAGCCAGTACCCCAGGTAAATGCCATCGACTATGAGCCCTCCTGGATGGACCCTCTCTCAGGTTTCCTCCTTCAACAAAAGCTACCGAGCGACCGCACTGAGGCTCGACGTACGCGGGCAAGAGCAGCCCACTTCACAGTGGTAGGCGGTAGATTATATCGTCGCTCCCTCTCAGCCCTACTATTGAAGTGCTTGTTCCCGACGGAAGCCAACCAGGCCATCCAAGAGATCCATGAAGGGCTCTATGGAAGCCATATTGGGGGACGAGCACTCGTAAGGACACTGATCCGGCAAGGATACTGGTGGCCCACCTTGCAGCAAGACTACCTCAATTATGTTCGAAGGTGTCCTCAGTGCTAGAAGTTTTCTTATCTGCACCACCAACTGGCTACGCAACTACACGCCCTAATGGAGCCTCACCCATTTGCTCGGTGGGGGGTGGACATACTGGGTCCCTTCCCAGAGGTGCGAGGAAGGAAGAAATTTCTCATAGTTGCTATCGACAACTTCACCAAATAGATCAAGGCTGAACCATTGGGGAAGATCACGAGTGAGGTAACCTGGAAGTTCTTGCTACAAAGCATCATCTGCCGCTTTGGGAACCCAAGGGTCCTCACTACCGACAATGGCATGCAGTTCGCGAGCACCTCCTTCCAGGAGAAGTGCTCGGAGCTAGGGATCTGGAGCCACTAAACTTCCGTGGGACACCACCAGGCGAACGGGCTAGTGGAGAATGCCAACTGGACACTGCTCCACGGCATCAAAGCCTGGCTAGACCAAGCGGGTGACCCATGGGTGGACTCGATCCAAAACATTCTATGGGCCCATCGGACCACCGCTAGAGCCACAACCGGAGAGACACCCTTCTACCTAGCCTACGGCGTTGAAGCAGTGGTACCAGTGGAGATCTCCAACCCCTCGTTACGAGTGGGACATTTTGACGAGACCAGGAACAACCAAGCGACGCGAGAAAACCTAGACCTACTCGAGGAAGATAGGGCCAATGCCTAGGTAAAGCTCATGGCATATCAACAGAAGCTAGCCCAATATTATAATGCCCGAGTAAAAGAGTAACACTTCTTCCCCAGATATTTGGTTCTACGGCGAGCAAGCGTTGCTGACCCAAGAGGAGTCGCAGGGAAGCTCACACCAAATTGGGAAGGCCTGTATAGGGTAGCAGAGACACTCGACAAAGGAGCATCTAGGCTAGTGACACTAGGGGGGGAGAGATACCCAGGACGTGAAACTCGGTCAACCTCAGGAAATTTTTTCAATAAATCATCACCAACCGTACTCCACTAAGGTAAGTTACCTACGCATCACTGAGAGTTAACCTACAGGTTCCCTAGAGGTGAGCACCGCTCCCTTGAAAATAAGAAGGTAACCTACGGGTTCCCTAGAGGCGAGCACCGCACCCCTTGAAAACGAGAAGGTTATCTACGCTCCCTTGAAAACGAGAAGGTAACCTACGGGTTCTCTAGAGGCGAGCATCACTCCCCTTGAAAATGAGAAGGTAACCTATGGGTTCCCTAGAGGCGAGCACCGCTCCCCTAAAAATGAGAAGATAACCTACGGGTTCCCTAGAGGCGAGCACCGCTCCCCTTGAAAATGAGAAGGTAACCTACGGGTTCTCTAGAGGCGAGCACCGCTCCCTTGAAAATGAGAAGGTAACTTACGGGTTCCCTAGAGGCCTAGAGGCAAGCACCGCTCCCCTTGAAAATTGACCTACGGGTTCCCTAGAGGCGAGCACCGCTCCCCTCGAAAATGAAAAGATAACCTACGGGTTCCCGAAAGATGAGCACTGCTCCCCTCGAAAATTAGAAGGTGACTCAAGGGTCCCTTAGGGGCAGACAGATGTCGCCCCACAAATAATGACCGAGAGCTGATCCAGGCGCAGGGGGCTTCCTACGTTGGCGCACGAACCGTCCTTTGATTGGGTGATCCTGCCATTATGATCCCAGGGGGGGCTTCACGTTGGCATGGTATCTCCTCGGAGGGTCCGGGCGGGACGTATTCTCCAGGGTTTCTTCGGTCGACTTTGCTGTTGATGTTAGACTGGCAGGGCCATATGGGCGTGCAATTTTGCATGTCCACACCTCCCCCTTCTCCCTGCACAACCAGCCGTGTCCCCTTCTCTCCCACCACCCTAGTGCGTCCCCCAGCCCATCTCTCACGCCCCTGGTCACCCCAGGCCACCTCTACCACCCCTCCCACGTCCTCTATCCCCCCTCCCAGGCCACTGACACCCCCATCTCTCGGTGCCCCGTCATCTCGCAGCAACCCGAGAAGCTAGGTGTGTAGTCCTACACTAGAATAGAGAACCGAATCTGTTCTATGTTGCAGAGCCCCTCATTGCACCCCTAGAGCGGATCGGTCCAAGCCCCCTCTCGGGAGGTGCCCCTACCTGTCCTCTCCGCAGCGATGTTGACCCCACATCGATCTGGCCCCGGATCTGAGAGTAGCAAGCTTTTCGGTGGACCCGCGCAGTGACAGACGCCTAGTCTGCCAGCAAGCGAGTCCACGGCCTGGTACGCTCTCCACAGTCGCCATCTGTGTGTTTCCTCCACGTGGCAGGCTCCCCTCCATGTCCCCTGTACCTGCTACTAGCCTCGACGGCCATCCCTTCCAGACTCGGCACAGATGACCCCCGACAACGATCCCCTGTTCTGCCTGCACATGTCTGCTTGCCAGTGGACAGATCGGCGCGGGCCTGCAATAGAGCACTCTGACGACTCCTCCGACCAGCCCCGGCCCCCGGCAACGAGTTTCCCCTCCGGCCAACACCTGGAGGTGACTTCTCCTTGATCCCCTCGCTCTCCCCCTGCACCGGAGAGTTGCCACGCCTGTAACACTCAACAGACCGGCCTACTACCTGCACCATACCTCCAGAGACAGGGTCGTCCTCCAGTGACTCTCCCCCTGCACCGGTGACCTCAGCAGCCACTCCGGCCCCTAGAGACTCTATGGGAATCCCCCCTCCACCTCCCACCACTGTGGGTGCCCTCTCGCGCTCCCTCGATGGTGTCAGCCTCAGTGCATCCAGAGCTGCCCAGTTCTATCCTCTGCCTGCAGCTAGTGACCAGCACCCATTCTGACGACCCCCCCAGGCTGCCCCACCATGCCCAAGTCGACCCCGGACTCTCCGTCATGCTGTAAGGGCCCTCCCTCATGTCCTCAGATCATGCTGGGACCCTCGGGAATCGCCACTGCCTCTGTTCAACTCAGTTACCCCTGTTCTGCCACGACTGTAGACCCGAGCACATGCCTGATCCAGCGGCGGTGTCGGACCTGTTCTGATTGCAACCGGTGCCCCCAACCCCACCCCAACCGCATGGGACTCCCCTCCAGTTGCTCTTCATCTGCAGCCACCGACGGTAGCCCCCTCGGCCTCGACATCGCTGTGTACGACCCCAGACACTCCCGACGTGCAGTTCTGTCTAGCAGGCCAGCATTCTACGACCTGTCCACTGTCGGCCACCCTCCTACTTTGGCGCGCATTGGTGGACCACGCCAGCAACTGCCCAGGGGACCCCTTCTCATGTCCTGGACCTACAGCAGCTGCCCATATCGCTGCCGACATGCCACCATCACTGTCTGAGCTTACCACTAAGCTGCTGTCTAGACAGACTGCAGCAGTAGCCATCTAAGCTGCTTCCCCGCCCCTTGCTACCCCCTCCTACGTGAGGGTAGTGATTGTACACCCCATCCCCGAGTTCCCCCTCCCTGCGTGGAGGTTAATTGTTGGTTGTACACACAGGTTACATCTGAAGCCGCTGTCGATGTGGTGGTCGGGTGAGCCCATTCCCATGCATGCACCTGTGCCACACCAAATTGGTATCAGAGCAAGTTCACTGACTTGTTCCAGCTAAGTCAGGTCCTACACCCTGTGCGATGACGCCTTGAATGCTTGATGGATCTCGCCTCATTTTGGGCCACTGTTATGGCCAAGCTCGAGGAGATATCAACAGCGGTGGACTCCCTCGAGGCCCACGTCGATCGATAGGTTCTTCACCAATAGCCTATCTACCCCAGTCGGCCTCCCCAACCGGTGGTCCACAATGAACTACCTTATACTCCTCTTCAGCCTCCCCAACCGGCGTGTGCTCCCCTTCCACCCCCAACTCCCCCTCCAACGATGCTAGAAGTCATGGCGATTTAGTCATCGCTGGAAGAGGAGTCGATACCGGTGGAGATCTACTATCCGGATCCGAAGTTGATTGCCCAATACGAGAAAGAGGAGCTCGAGTGGGCCTTGCTACAAGATGCCATGGAACCTGCTCCGACCCTCACTGACCAAGATCCAGCTATCGATATGCAAGAACCGGCCACCAAAAGCACGAAGGCCCCAATGCCTACTTAGTTGCTATGGTGGCTCCATCGATCCATCCTGATACTCTTCCAGATCAGCCCCATATTGATTCGGCGTAGCGCCCCGGCATCCGTCACATGGTCATTTGCCCTTGTTTGAGTGTTCCTTAGATCCTCAGTGTAGGTGTTTAACGATATCTTCTTCGCTCGTCATATTAGCCTTCTCTCCGTTAAAATTTTTCAAGGGGGTGATCTATTCAACCCCTCCCCTTCTAGATCACCTCAACTCTTGCGTTTATCAGTTGGTATCAGAGCGGGTTTACCCATCCATGTGGTCCAACGGCCAGGGTAATCCGGGGAACAATCTTCCACGCAGCTTCATGGCTGAGGGACAATCCATAACCCGTCCCCCATTTTTCGATGGAGCTAATTATTTGTTCTGGAAAAATAGGATGGAAGTATTCATTCGTGCACAGAGTCACAAGTTGTGGAGGGTCATCACTGTAGGACCCTACGATCTACCGCCGAATGAGGATATGTGGTCCGAAGACCACATCAAGTTGTCAGCTCTGAACTGGACAGCGCTGAATATTATCCAGTGTGCTGTGCATCCTGAAGAGTACTCGCGGATCTCGGCGTGCAAGACCGCGAAGAAAATGTGGGACGAGTTGCAGCTTATATATGAAGGAACGTCCCAGGTCAAGGCCACTAAAGTCAACCTCCTTACATCACAGTATGAACTTTTCAAGATGAAGCCGGAGGAAAGTATAACGGAGATGTATGCCAGACTATCCGTCATCACCAACAGTTTGAGAGGATTTGGCAAGGAGATCAAGGAAGAAGACGTGGTGAGAAAGATCCTTAGATCCCTGACACCCGTTTGGGATACTAAGGTTACAGTGGTCGAAGAATCAAGGGATCTGACTACCATGTCAGCCTAACATTCTCTTCTTCTCTCCCCCTTCTCTCCATAGGTGTACCACCATCGTCCACCACATCACCACATCATACCACCATCTCATTGCGATCTCGTTCTCGCCATTTACACCTCCTTCTGGCGATTTGTCGTCATCAGCATATAACATACACAACAACATCTCTCTCTTTCTCTCTCTTTCCTTCCCTCAACATCTCTCTCTTTCCCATCTCGCCACCTCTCAATTATGCCATTTTTCTGTCGTCCATAATAGAATGAAGACTCAATGAATGGTAGAATGATGACTCACTGAATGGTAGAATGATGACTCAAATGCACCCTAGACAACCTAAAGCTCTGATACCAAAGTTGATGCGGGACGCTAAGTGAGTTAAGACTCTACGTGACTACGAGACTAATGCACTACCAAGACCAGCAATGACAATAAATCGAATGGCATCGACTCAACACCTAAGATTCTCAAGAGGGGAGCTGTGCCAAAGAAACAAGCAACCACAAGCTCACAAGCACCCCAAAGAGGGAAGCATGCCGATCCGCATGGTTGAGAAATGGACAGGGTCTAGGATAGTCAACTCCACACTCGTGACTCAGATGAGTCACAGGATGGTCTCGCTCTCTCATCGTGACAGTGAAATAAAATATGCGAGCTAAAAACTTAATGAACTCACAAGAAGCGGCATCCAGAGACCATACTAAAAAAGCAAGCTAACCGAGAAGGTAGTGGACACATACCTCCACGTTCGGAGCGTAGGGAAGAATCTCGGCCAAGTCACACTATCACCCGATACAAAGCTAAAAAAGTACACATCCAAACATGCCCACTCCTCACAGGGAGGTAAAAGGCACATAGCAAATCTGGGGATGTGTGACGTGGGTTGACAGGCCACGGGTCAGTGAAGCTTCTCACCCACGGGGTGCTGCGAACTGAAGTGGACTGAACTACGCTCACGGGTCGATCTGGATCCAACAGTGGGGACAGCGTGTCGCTGAGGCCGAAGCTGGTACCGGGGTGACAAATGATGAACCATGATGGATGACGACTGCTCCAGGCAAGGATGGCAGTTGGAGAAGCCGGCTTGGGTCCTCGTAACCTCTGTGAACCGACGGTCTGAAATCTGGCCGACTTGTGCAGGTGCAGGCAACCAACGCAAAGATGGCTATGGAAGGCGGGTCTCCAGGCGTCCTCTGGTCATGAAAATTAACGTGGACATAGGCAGGGATGTCCCTGCAATGGTCAAGGAAGGAGGGCCTCAAAGAAGCACCGAGGAAGGCGAGATGACGTCGAAGGTGGATCCCTGTGTGGTCTGCCTGGTCTGCGAGAGAAGGCAAGTAGCAAGACGAGGCCTAGAATGCGGCCTTCGGGTTGCCTGTTGAATATGAAAATGGGCATGGCTACTAGTGGGGATGTCCCTGAGGTGCCAATGATAGGTGGGCACCAGTCGTACGCCGCGGGAGCCGAGGTGACTCCAGAAGTAGACCCCTGTGCGTTCTGGCCAGTCTACTGGCAGTGGGATAGAGGGTGGAAGATCGGGGTGATACTGGGGCTTACGGGTGGCTTTTGGGGAAGGGTTTTCTCAGGAGGTTAGGGGAGGGTCATGGGAGAGTGTAGATGGGGTGGCGGGGTGGCACGTTGTCATGCCCTGAGCTTTTGATATAGCGGAAGCAATCTCGGGAAAACGTGAACAATTGGTAATGGTAAGCCTCTTGCAAGCAAGAAAATCAGAGCGCAAGACAATCACACATAAGACGTAATTGCACAAGTAATTGATTCAAACTTCAAACTCATGACTGTTAAACTAATAGAAATAAAATTATATTTTTAATTAAATAAATTAACTACGATAGCTAATAAAAGACAACTACAAAGCCAATAGAGTCCAGACTAACTACAATACAGACAACTACAGAGCCAACAGAGTCCAGACCAACTACAATACAGTCCACAGGAAAAGAAACGTACCGTGATGTCGGGGGCAGCCAGACTCTAGCAAAGCTAGGACTAAGAACCACCACACCGCGCCTTCAAACCACAAGGAGGAACTACTACACCTTAAAGAATAGGGGTGAGTCTTGTCTCACTGGCTCAGTAGGGGTCCCGTAGATCTCCACCACAAAAATAACAACGGTAAACAACAGTGCTAAATTGCAACAACAATAGTAGCAGAAGTAGGAGTAACAACATTAATAAAAGCAATAGCCGTAACGACGACAGTCGAGGAAAACTTGGTAAAGTTGCAACCTACTCCTATCGGCAAGAAAAGCAAGCAAACCCGATCTCACCATCCGAAATTTGTGCACCAGCATAACGAAACTCTTGCTACCCAGCCAAAAAACACCACGACACCTCTGTCGTGTAGGCTCATCCTCAATGGCAAAGCCCAACTCAAGATCACACAGTCTTAGAAGGTAGACACATAGACAACCTCACCATCATGTACTCTACACAGACTACGGGTAAAGCTACGGTGTTAAAAGAATACAAACTACCTGAAGAACCATGCCAAGAAGCTTACGTTGCACGAGAACCACACGAGTCGTGAGAATTCGGTGTCATATGGCTGAAGTACCCTCTCACTAGAAGCAAGGCCAAATGCATCCATTGACGTCTTAGACTACGTCTCGGGTGTCTCCCACTCACCTTGAATGTGGTAACTAAGGCACCGTAATAGTAACTAAGAAACAAGGACTAGAAAAAGACATGCTTATCAGCGCAGGTCCAAGATCCCTGACCACATGTGCAGACACAGGCTCAATGCCTTGAGCCAGGCCTCTAGCTGGTTTTCCCCACCTGTCAGATGGCAAGGCAAAGGGGCCCTCAGCAACCAGCCTAAAAATCATCTCTACTGGGACTATCCTGCCATCACTCCCAAGTGGGCCGACATGAAGTGTCGTCAGTCTATGACTAGTGGAGGCTTACTAGATATAGAGACTCTCTAATAGAAAACACCAAAGTACAGACATGCTACACATGAACCTGTCACAAGTACCACTGAGCACCAGGCAGCACAAAGCCACCAGACTCAGGACAGTCAATTACACCTGCTAAAACAACGATCCTTGAGTCACATGACTCAAATCAACACCGTCGTACAATATGGCAACATACCGTCAAATCAGCTTAGTCCCTAGGTCAAAAGCTATGGCAAAACATCATGGAAGTGGCACATAATTTTCGAATCCATTCATCAATCGAAAGTCCTCGGCCCCTTGGCCCCTCATCAGACTCACAATTACGCATAACTAGAAAGCATGGAACACGAGGGGTCACCTGAGCCCTCAAACTACATGGACACGTAAATAGAGGTAACATGATACCTCCAAGTGTCCAAAACACAGTCTTGATCCCCACGGGACAATCGAGACACTCACAAGGTCAAAAGTCAACCACTGGGTCACAACTAGGTTGACCAAAGACCAAAATAACTCTTAAGAAAACTCTCGAAACAACACTGTCATGTTATTCGAGGTATCAGCACATCTGGGCACTCAATAGCATGGTTACAGCCCTTACGGGACATCCAAGATATCCATGAGACCAAGGGCTAACCAAAGGGTCGAAACCAAATCAACTGGAAACCAAACCATCCCAAAAGAAGCACTCAGGACAGGTGGTGGTCATCACATGGCCGCTACCTGACAACCATACTCGGTGGCAGTCTTATCAGTGCCGCTACCTATAGAACTGAATAGAAGGTGGTCTCAATAGGGCCGCCACTTACAGAAGAACCTGACATGAGAACAATGAAAAATGGGCAGAAAATGGTCTCCTGGGGACCGTAGCTTACAGAAGGCAGTCTCATGGGAATCACCACTTGTAGAAAGCTATCATCGACAGATCGCCATCTGCAATCTGCCTCCGATGAAAAACAACATTGACCCCACCAAGTAGCGACCTTCCCCTGACCGCCACCTTTAGATTGCGGTCAGTCGCCAGACCGCTACTTGCTACTGACTTAAACCGACATAAAAGACAAATGGTAGTCTCCAGAGGGCCACCTCTATCAGGTAGCGGTTGGTAGAAGACCGCAACCTGAAATCAACAATAAGAAAAGGCCAAATAGCAATTGCCAAAGGACTGCCTTGGCATCCAGAGGCAGGTGGTGGTCTCTGGTATGACCGCTACCTCAACCCGAGTTGGGTTTTGCGAATCCATGTAGGAGCCTCCATTCCTCACCCCAAACACTTCTAACTGAAGGGGAAAACATTCACAAACTCGATACCAACCTTCCACAAGCCGAAAGGATTCCAGAAAATCACAAAACATCCACAAAAGAGGCAATTTCCTAAAATCAACTCAAAACGACTCACATGGACCTCTGGCCTCATATTAGCTCCCAATCGGGAGCAAATGCAGCAAAAACCCGCACTAGGCGGGTTCGGAGGGGTGATGGACTATATCGACTACAAGATTTATTCTGCTATCGCGCTTATCGTCATATGCGCCGTGGGCAACTTTTTGTATGCATTCATTACTGGCCAGACCCTAGAAGAGGCGCGACGCGGTAAATCGGCTGAGTCGCTTGACCATCCAGAAACCTAGCCAAAGCATTTGTTTTCAGTTGTGGCGTTGAGTTGAGCGCACCCTGCGCCAATTGTGGATCCAGCATCATATCGGCAAGACGGTTTCTAATCGCCTCGTTTGGGCCGCTATAGGCCAGACGACCAACCTGCCCGGCGACCCCAGAGACGCCGATTTTCCCCGCCAAGTTAGACAACGTGTTCCCAGCAACAGAATTTAGGATGTTGTCTGTAGCAATATTCTGGAAAGTATTGGAGCCAATTGATTTTCCTTTGGCAAGGTTAGCTTGCCTGAGAAGATCATCGCGAATAGCTCGCAATGTCTCAATTTGCTCTGTGCTGATAGATTTTGCCGGGTTCACACCTGGCGCATTTGCGGCCTTCTCCAGCCCAGTCAAAGCGCTCTGCACCTTCGCCAGCGTCATGTTGCCTTGTGCGTCGGTCAGTCTCAGACCCTGCAGAGCCTCCATTGCATTAACCGGCGCGCTCATTTCTGCATAAGTTTGCCGAGCAGTTGCATATTCCGGACTGAGTTTGTCCATTACATCCAGCAGCTTGTCCTTCGTGGCCTGCAACGCCTTTGCTTCACCACCAGCACCACGCCTCACCGCCTCCGAAATCTTGTCATCAATGACGGTTTTTACGTCGTGCAGAGCTGGCAAACTACCCATTGGGGCCGGGCGTTCACCCCTTTCCCTCGCCAAACGTTGTGCGATTTTGCTCGCATCGTTGATTGAAGGGCGTTTGAGCAACTGCGTGATTTGCCCCTTCACGTAAGGCGTAACGTTCTCGCCCGCATCAACTGACAATGCCTGCTTGTACAAATCACCAGCTACGTTTCCTCGTTCAGCCCGGAAGAAGTCGAGCTTGCCAGCATCGCCCGCGACATCATCGAACGCAGCATTGCGCGCTGCGGCGTTCAGCCCTTCGCGCTCTGCAAACGCATTGGGACGTGTATCACGTACCGCACGCTGCAAGGTTGCTAGGCCAGCATTGCCAGTAGACTCCGCCAAGGTCGGCATTGAACCAGGCACTAGTTGACGCGCATCGATTGCAGTAGGGCCACCGTCGGCAAAATTGCGAATGATGTTGCCCGCAATTTCGTCCTGTCCGGACGCTGTAAACGGCTTCACCACAGACCCGACAGCCTTCCCGGCATAACCAGCCAACTTACCGGCACCGGACAATACCGGAGGCAAAGCGCCGCCAATCACTGCGCCTGCACCGGCATCACTTGGATTTACAAGGCCTGCCGTTGCGCCGCCGGTTACTGCGCCGCCAGCCGCGCGAGTCAGCATGTTGACTGCCGGATTTGCCGCGCCCGCCCTAAAGCCACCGGTCGTGATTGCATTGACAAGTGGCGCGGCCTGCGCACCGATACCCAACCCTCGCGCGCCAGTCTGCACCAGCTTGCCAAGCGCACCGCCGACAGGCAACGTCGCGGCAATTTCGCCGCCCAGTTCGCCAGCGCCCGTCGCAATCGGGCTTTTTTCCTTGTACGGCGCGACTTCGCCGGAAATCTTCTTCAGACCTTGATCGGCGTCACTTTGAAGCCATTTACCAGGACTGTCTAGGCCAATGGCATCCAGCCCCTTACCAAGGTACTTCTGCGCGTTCAACGCGACCGTGCCGACGCCCTTTCCAAGGCCAGCGCCGAAGCCGACGATACCACTGTCGGATGCATCATTCTGCAGCATGGCCGCCGTTTGAAGCTTCGATACATCATACCCATTGCTCTTAAGCTTGGCTGTTAAATCAGCCTTGGACATGCCGTCCGGCACGCCTCGAATAACGGTTCCGTCTGGCAGGCGAACGTCCATTTATTTCAGGCTCCCAAAATCAACTACTTTGCCACTCGTCGGAGGCTTTCTGGCTGGAGCAGTTACGCCACCGGCGAGCCTTGATTGGGCGGACTTGTAAACATCAAGAAGATCCTTCAGGCTTTGTTCGAATTCCTCATCACTTTGAGCCCTGTTCAAACGAGCCATCGCGTCAGTTGCCTTTTTGCCCTCTACCTCAGTAATCTGACCACCGCCCTTCAATGATTCAAATGCCTGCAAGAATGCTTGCCCGCCAAGCTGATCAAGCAAAACCTGGAAGTTCTTGGCGTCTGTACCAGCCATATAGTTTCGTGGGTCAATCACGCCACTTTTGCCCGTAGCTATTTCTCGACCAGGATGAGCAAGGGCCTTGTTGATAAGGTCAATTGATTGCTGAGTTTTATCTATGGATGCCTGCTTTTGGCGCTCCCGGCCATCCCTCTCAGATTGCAACTTATCAATCTCAAGCGCCTTCTTCTCCGCGACAAGCTGGCGATTGATGTCATTCGCCTCACGGCCACGCGCGTCAGTCATATTCTGGCCGCGCATAGTTACTGCTCGATTGGCCGAGTCATTCTGTCGCTGCTGACCATGCCTCTCTACCGGTGAAATTACACTCTCAGGACAAATTTAAGAGCAAGGTTTTGCTTTCACAAAATGTGGACCATGCATGATAAATTTCTTGTGGATGTTCAATCTTGCTGGAATAGCAGTCCGGTGGCTTCTTCTCCCATGACTACCTTATACCTGAAATTAAAGCACATGAGAAAAATGCTTCGGAGTTGGAACAAGCACACATTTGGGAATGTACACTTGAACCTGATGGCAGCAAAAGATGATGTTCTTCAAGTAGAACACTCCTATGATTTACAACCCACGGAGGATAACTATGCCATTCTTGAGCATGCCAAGAATATCCAATCAAATAGATTACTTCAGTAGGAATGCTTTTGGAGACAAAAGTCTGGGATTCATTGGCTTCTAGAGGGGGATAGAAATACCAAATTCTTTCATATGTCCACCATGGCCAAGAGACATAAACATAGTATTACTCAGCTTCGAAATTCTGCTGGTCTTCTTACTTCTGATCATGATGAGATGAAAGACATTGCTGCCTCCTATTTTCAAAAGGCATTCAGTTCACAAGATCACTATATTGAAGAGTCTTCTCTGAACTGCATCCCTAGCCTGGTTAATCAGGATGATAACAAGCTGCTATGTGCTATTCCATCTGAAGAAGAAATCCATGATGCAATTTTTACTCTATCTTTAGACAGTGCTCCTGGCCCCGATGGATTCACAGGTTCCTTTTATCAAAAAGTTTGGCCTATTATAGCTGGATTGGTTGGTAGTGTTGTCAAAGAAGCTTTCAGCTCCCAGCAAGCCCTCCCTAGAAGTGTGACTTCTACTTTAATTGCTCTCATTCCCAAGAAGTCTAATGCAACTGATATTTCAGACTTCAGGCTAATTAACTTGTGCAATTTTTTCTATAAAATCATTTCTTCTATTGTAAACAAAAGGTTGGCAACTATTCTTCCCAAGATTATCTCATTGGAGCAGTCTGCATTTGTGAAGGGAAGGCATATTATTGAAAACATTGCACTAGCACAAGAATGGACTAATGAACTGGGTAGGAAAACAAGAGGCAATAATGTCATGTTCAAACTTGACATGGCTAAGGCTTATGACAGATTAGAGTGGGACTTTTTATTTACTGTCCTTCATAAATTTGGGTTTAGCATTACATTCATTAATTTGATTGAAAGGATGGTTAATAACTGCTAGTTTTATGTTTTATTGAATGGGGATTCAGCTGGCTTTTTTAAGTCGACCAGAGGTGTTAGGCAAGGTGATCCAGTTGCCCCATCTCTCTTCATCATTGCTGAGGAATCTTTAAGCAGATCCCTAAAGGAGGCTTATTCTAATGGCAGTGTAGAGTGGTTTTCAGGGCCTAGTAGATGTCTTCCAATCTCACATTTATTGTTTACAGATGACACTTTGATCTTCAGTAAAGCTAGCATTGTCTCAGTCAGGAATTTGATCAATGTGCTTAAAAAATATGAAAGAGCCTCGGGTCACTTAATCAATGTTAGCAAAAGTGGTTTTTTTATCCACCCCAAGATTCATATGTCAGTTGCCAATCGGATTCAGAACTACACAAGCTTCTCTCGGCATGCATTTCCTCATAAGTATCTTGGCTTTCCTTTGATGCTCGGCAGAAGGAAAAAGGTTTTCTTTGCTGGTATTATTAGTTCCATTCACAATAGAATTATAGGTTGGAAATCTAGTTTATTATCACAGGGAGCTAAATTGACTCTGATCAAACATGTTTTGTCCTCTATTCCCATTTACTCCCTGTCCTCTTCACCACTGCATTCAGGTACACACTCTCTTCTTGAAAAGTCATTTGCTAATTTTTTTTGGGGTTCCTCATCGAATGGGAATAAAAGGCATTGGAGACCCTGGCAGACCATTTGTAAGCCTACCTCCCAGGGTGGCCTTGGCATTATGTCCCTCAGACATATGGAAACTGCTTTAAGGGTGAAGATGTTATGGCAAGCCATGCATTCAAACTCCCTGTGGGCTAATTTTTTCAGAGCTAAGTACATTGGCCATAACCATCTAAGTGAGGTTCAATTCAAAAATATGAATGGTTTTGTTAGGAGGAGTTGGATCAAGGCTAAAGACCTCATAGTTCAATATAAAAAGATTGTAGTTGGAGATGGTAACAGCACTAATTTTTGGTTGGATAACTGGATTGGGAATCAACAGTTGACTGATTATGTCCCAGCTTCTCTCATTCCAAATACCAGCATCACAGTTAATGAGTTTCTGCTGCACCCTTCCAGTGAAAATGCTGACCTACTAGACAGACTGGTTCCAGATTCTATCAAATCAGCAATTGGGAGCTTTCAACTGACTCAGACTCCTGATGTCCAGGCTTGGAGCCTTTCTTTATCTGGTATATGCACGGTTGCTTCAACTTATCAGGTTCTATCTAACAGCAATTCAAATCAATATATTCTTCCATGGACTCGGTTATGGCCCAACTATCTTCCCACCAAAATTTCTGTCCATCTTTGGAAAATTGTTCACAATGCTCTACCTACTGATACAAATGTTCAGCGTCTGGGTGTGCAACTGTGCTCCAAATGATATGTCTTGAGTAGCTACTGTCGAGGTACCACTAGTTATGTATGGTTGCAAGACATTCTTCCAATACAAAGAAGTAAACAGAAGATTTGGGAACCCAAATAAGGTTTGGTCCACTTATTTTGGTCAGTTCAGAAAAAGCATTCTTCAGATGCAAAACTTGTCTTGCATGACTTGGTTGAGGATAACTCATGCAATATGAAGAATTTTGTTCAAGCTTTCCACACATATGACATAGTGGTTTCTTGAATGTTGCAAACCTTTAAGATGTTTTCATGACTTGTGATCTTTTGGAGTAGTGGTTATTGAAGTGTGTGTAGGGCGCATAAGAGAAGGTGGACCATTTGGTTTGACTCTGGTCAAGCCATCTTAGAGACCGGGGTTGACCCCTCGGAGATTCTCCTTGGAATGTAGTCACATTAGTGACTCCCCACTAGTAGTAGCCTTTCGACACGGGTGTGGTCCCACTAGAGAGTGGTGGCAAGGCTACCCGAGAGAGATGGCTTTAAGCTGGTTGCCGTAGGCCTCCTACTGTGGGGGCTCGAGTCTGGGCCAGGAGGAAGAACCAGCTAGAGGGCCTGACGTAGTGCAGTCAATCAGTGTGTGCACACATGGTCGGGGACTTTAGACTCGTGCTAACGAGCACGACCCCGACTAGACCCTTGTCAGTGTTACTTGTGTGTGTGTCTCAATTTTCACCTGGGGCAAGTAGGGAGACACTGCGGTGAGTAGGGAGACATTATGGCAATGTGTAGGTCATCAGGGGACGCGTCTAACTATGCTCCTAGTGGGCAGGTACTCCTGTCACGTGAGTCGTGACTCTACTATTTTCAGGTTTCGCTTCCCGTCTACGAGACATGACTTCTGGACCGTTCCAGCGTGTTTTCTTGAGGTGGTGGCCAAAGGTGATGGGTAGGGATTACTGAGGCCTTTTCGGGCCTGTGTGGGACTGTGTGGTCCCGGTTGATCATGCCTATATAGGCAGGCTTCCGTGGCAGGGTTTCCGTGAGTGTTTTCTCGGTAAGTCTGGTGTTAGAGTTGTCTAGTTCTCGATTGTGAGATTGAAAATTTTCCTTTCTGTTGTCAGTAGGAGTAGTTGTAGTGCCGAGTTTTGACCGGCCACCGGTTCATTGCTCCTGCTGTAGTTGCTTAGCTAGTGCTGCTTTCCTTTCCGTCGTTGTTCTCGGTTGGAGCTCCATGGGACCCCTACTGTGCTAGTGACAGGAGGCTCACCCATGCTTTTCAAGTACGACGGTTCTTCCTCGAGGTTCGAGGGTACTGTGCAGAGGTTGTTAGTTGCCAGCTTGACGGGCTGAGTGTTCACTCAGTGTTGGGTACATTTCTTATCTTAGATTATACTTTATTATTATTTATTTATTTTCTATTAATTGTTGAATTATCTTACTTTATTTCTTTGTACCTCTACACTCCTTTTTAGCCCTTCCGAGCACTCCGGCTCGTGGGTGGCATGCCAGGATTCGAATGGTATCGGGCTCCTCCCGATATCTGGATCTTGGGTCGTTACAGTTGGTATCAGAGTCAAGTTGTGGACGTACATAGGAATTCGAGATATTACAGTTATCCGAGTCCATAAGGTCCAGTACAGTCGACAGTTGGCTTTGGATTTTGTGTTTGTTTTCCCCGTGATTTCTCGCTTGAGAGCTTGAGTGCGCTGCGCGGCGCTGTGAAGGTCGTTGCTGCTCGTGACTTTCGTGCCAGCGTGGGGTTTGAGGATTGAGGTCGAGAGCTTTCTCCCTCATCGGTGGCGACCCCGGTTGTGCTGCGTTGGGCAGAGGTTACCGACAGGTGTGTTGCTGCGGTGCTGCGTTCGAGGAATCTGCAGCGAGGTCAGGTGGCTGGCGAGGATTGTTTGTAGTTGAGTGGCCATAAGCGTGCTCTGAGGGAGCTGTTATTGGTTTTGGCTGCTCTCGTCTACGATTGTCCAGCCCCTGAGGTGTTAAGGTTGTGGTTTAAGGCGTCGGAGCGGGTCCTCTGATCGAGAGGTGCGCTCGGGAGAGCGGAGGATCTTTTGTTGAGTTGCTGATTATAGAGCCTGCTGTTCCCATCGTGCTCTGTGGCGTCAGACATGATGTGTTGGTCCTGATTATTTTGTGGATTTCGAGGCAGGATTGGGCAGGGTTGACGCAGTAAGTTCTTGCTCCTGTGCTTCTGCATATGAATGGATTGTGTTCGCCCTGGAGTTGGCTTGAGATGTGAAGGCTCCGCGGTGAGTCCGGGACTTGAAGATGAGCATTGGCGGTTGCCGATTATGGCTCGTGTTACGACTCTTGGCATGACGTGTTGCAGTTCGAGGAATTGTAGCGGTAGTGCATCGAGGGATGCTATGATTGTGGTCCGATGTGACACTCGTTGAGTGTGTCGGGGGCGCTGACTTGATGGAAGTGACAGTTTTCTCGATGCTGGAAGGTGTTGTTCCTAGCATGCGCGAGAGTTAAGGTCAGGTCAAGCATGGAGTTTTTCCATTGGTCGGAGGTGTGTTGGGTTCTCCTTTGGTTGGAGAGATCGTCCTTGGCTAAGGTTCGTCGCCTTGCATTGTGTGTCTAGATTGGTTATTCTATTACCTTCCAATTTTATCTATAATTACACCCTTAGGTTCTGGAATGGAACTTAAACCTTATTTCCCTGATAGTGAAGTTGTCATAGAAGGTCACAATCTCCTTGCAAATCTTGTATGCCTTGACATGGAAGACTATGATGCCATATTAGGAGTAGATTCGCCGTGTGACCAGTATGTCGACATTAATTATCACAATAGGCAGATTTCTTTTCATAAACTAGATTTTCTAAAGTTTTCTTTCCTTGGCATTAAGTATAGGAAGCATCCTACCCTTATTTCTTTTCTTCACGCCAGCAAACTCATCTCGCAAGGTTGTGAGGTTTTTCTTACTTCCATAATCATCACAGAGTCCAAGGAAATCCTTATAGAAGAAATCTCCGTGGTAAAAAAATTTATTGATGTCTTTCCCTCTGACTTACCCGGTCTACCACCTGAAAGAGAAGTCAATTTTTCTATTGAACTCTCACCTGGAGCAGCACCTGTGTCAAAGGCCCCTTACAAGATGTCCCCCATGGAACTCAAGGAATTGAAAGAGCAACTTCAGGAGCTGCTGGAGAAAGGCTTCATTCGACCTAGCACATCCCCTTGGGGGGCGTCAGTCCTATTTGTCAGAAAGAAGGATGGATCCCTCAGGCTATGCATCGACTACCAGCAGTTGAATCAACTTACCATCAAGAACAAGTATCCACTGTCACGTATTGATGAGCTGTTTTACCAGATCTCCGGTGTGGAGTATTTCTCCAAGATTGACCTTAGGTCTGGCTATCACCAATTGAGGATTAAGGAGGAGGATATTCATAAGATGACTTTTCGTAGTAGATACTGACATTATGAGTTCGTGGTTATGCCGTTTGGGTTAACCAACGCCCCTACAGCATTTATGCAACTCATGAACAACGTCTTCCGGCCATATCTTGACCGCTTTGTGGTCATATTCATTGATGACATCCTTATATATTCTAAGACAAAGGAAGAATATGAGGAACATCTGAGAATTGCCTTATAAACATTAAGGGAACACCAACTACATGCAAAATTGAGTAAATGTGAAGTCTGGTTAAAAGAGGTCTCTTTCCTTGGCCATGCTATCTCCAAGAAAGGAATTGCCATGGATCTTGCTAAGGTAGAAGCTGTCAAGAACAGGAGCCGACCAATGACTATATCTGAAATCAGAGACTTCCTTGGTCTGGCTGGGTACTATTGGTAATTCATCAAAGATTTTTCCAAGATCGTCGTCCCTTTAACAAGACTTATAAGAAAAGAAAATCTCTTTGAATGGTCAAGGGATTGTAAGGAAAGTTTCTTAACTCTCAAGGAACATCTCACCATGGCGCCCATCCTATCACTACCTGTCGAAGGTGGTGGATTTGGAGTATATACGGATGCATCAAGCCTTGGCCTTGGGTGTGTTCTTATGTAGAATGGCAACGTAATTTGCTATGTCTCAAGACAATTGAAGCAGCACAAGAAAAATTATCCAGCTCATGATCTAGAGTTAGCTTCCGTTATATTTGCTTTAAAGATCTAGAGTCACTATCTTTATGGGGGAAAGTTCACGTTATTTTTGAACCACAAAAGTCTGAAATACATTTTCTCTTAGAAGGAGCTAAATATGAGACAACGCCAATGGTTGAAATATCTTAAGGATTTTGATTTCGCCATCCAATATCATCCGAGCAAGGTGAATGTCGTAGCTGATGCACTCAGCAGGAAACCAATGGGCATGCTATGAAGCATCATGAAAGGTATGACTACTCTCATTACTGAATTTGCCCAGTTAAATCTTGATATTAATGAGGAAAAAGAAGAATGTTTTATTGCCAACATCCGGTCACAACCTACATTAATAGAAGACCTAATCAAGTTACAAGAGAATGACCCTACACTGATGGAAATCAAGGACAATATTGATAAACAGTCAAATTTCTCTATTACAACTGATGGAAGATTACTTTTTCGAGGTTGAATTTGTGTCCGGATCATGTGGATACTAAGAAGCTGGTTATGGATGAAGTACATAAATCAAGGTATCCCATTCACCCTAGTGCTACCAAGATGTACAAAGACCTTAAAAGGAATTTTTGGCGGCCTAATATGAAGAGAGAAGTGGCGGACTATGTATCACGCTGCCTCACTTGTCAACAAGTTAAGGCAGAACATCAAAAGTCCACTAAGAAATTACATCCCTTGGACATTCCTGAGTGGAAATGAGAGAGTATAGGGATGTATTTTGTCATGGGTCTACCTAAGTCAAGAGGAGGACGTGATATCGACCACTTGACCAAATCGGCTCATTTTCTGCCCATTAAGAGTCGATGGTCCATGGATGTCTTTGTTGCCTTATATGTAAAAGAAATTGTAAAACTATATGGAGTCCCTATCACTATTATATCTGATCAAGACACTCGATTCACATCTCAATTCTGGAAGGGCCTACAACTCTTATTACGGACCCAGTTAAATTTCAGCACTGTATTCTATCCACAAATCGATGGTCAAACTGAAAGAACCAATCAGGTGGTGGAAGATATGCTCCGGGCATGTGCACTCGATTTTGGTGGAAGGATCTCCCCCCATCAGTGTATACACTCTAGCTTGAACCCTTTGATGCTGGTGTGATCCTTGTTGGTGCTTCAGCCGGTTAGGGCAATCCTTTACAAAATTCATGCTTGGCCACAAGCAAAGCATCTACCGAAAATTAATCAGCACTCTCCTCCATGTAATCTTGAGATCTCCCCCTGTCAGTGTATACACTCTGGCTTGAACCCTTTGATGCTGGTGTGATCCTTGTTGGTGCTTCAGCCGGTTAAGGCAATCCTTTACAAAATTTATGCTTGGCCACAAGCCAAGCATCTATCGAAAACTAACCAGCACTCTCCTCCATGTAATCTACCACAGTGCCAACAACTTGATGCTCGTTCCCTTTCCACAAGTCGAGCCACCACTACTCTCTTCCCCTTGTCCATTCTCATTTATGAATGGAGGTCTCTCTTTCTCATTCCATCTACCTTCCTTTCCTTTAAAGCTTCTTCATGTTCAATTTCCAAAATAAATGTCATCCTCAAAGTTGTTGTTATAGTTTGATAATCAAGGATGGCAACTCTACTCTTGATACTACCCTGTAACTCTCTAACAAACTTCTTTGCTCTCCTCACTTTATCTTCACAAATATGAGGAGCATACTTTTCTAACTCTGTGAACCTAGCTTGATACTCTACAACTGACAACTCTTCTTGGGTCAAACTTAAAAATTCCATTTCTGTTTTATCCCTTACATGCCGTGGTAAAAATTTTGCATGGAATGCGCCTAAAAATTTTCCCTATGTAACGTCTATATCCCTATCTCTAAACATGGTACGAAGTGCAGATCTCCACCATTCATCTGCATGATCTTGTAGCATAAAAGTAGTTAAGACTATCTTGTCTCATTCTTCACATCTAATGGCCATGAAAATTTTCTTAATCTCTCACTCTTAATTCTCCACCAGTTCAGGTTGGCTCTCCCCTTTAAAAGAAAGTGGACTCATCTTCTTGAACTTCTCCATCAAATCTACTCCAACTATCCTATCATGTAGTTCCTGCATCCTAGCTTGCAGTTGAGCTTGCATCCCCACCTGAGTCTGGGCCTGTAGTTGCATCATCTGTATCAGCCCTTGAAAAGTTTGAGTGCATTCTCCCAACTCTACCGGTAGTGCACTCGATGTGGGCATAACCCCCTACTCCCTTGGCAACCCCTCTCCTCGTGTTGTTCCCTTGTCAACGCCAACTGACATCCCATTTGAACTCGTCGTCTCCCCCAGAGGAAGGTCAATACTGCTCTGTCATTCTCTGCGATCTCCTACAAGGGAGAGTTAACCCCAAATTAATATAACCTCAAGTAGAACAACAATTTACTGGAAAGAAAGTATAATCAATCACCGGGCACGCCCCGGATCTGGTAGGCTGGCAACTATGAATGACTATGCACATCCACCAAACTCGAGGAGGAGCCACTACGCATGAAAAGAAATGGGTGAGCCTCATCTCATTGGCTCAGTGGGGATCCCGCATATCCCCATCATGAAACAATAGTGGTAAACCGTAACAACAACAGTAGCGAACATAACAACAACAGTAACAGAAGAAGGTAACGTAAACATTGCTCTCTAAGCTACTCCTATTGTCAAAGGAAAGTAAGCTCCGGCCTGGCAACCAGAACCGCAGAACCATCGGTGAAACCACGGCTACACTACTGAAGGAAACACCATAACACCTCTGTCATGTAGGCCGGCCCTCACTGCCTAGACCACATGGTCTAGGGGTACGGTCATGACCTTATCGTAGTGAACACTACTCTCTCTATGGGTAACACCATGACGACTCTGTCAGGAACCCTCAACCTCAACATCGGGGAAAACACAAAAAAGTCACTCAGAGAACCACGACCCATCTGTCGGGAAACTAGAACCTCGAGTCGGTAGAGTCACCTCTCACGTGACGGGAGAACCTACCCATTAGAAGTAAGGTCGAATGTGTTCACTGATGACTTAGTCTGCAGCCTCAGGTGTCACCAACTCGTCTCAACATGGTAACTGTGACATCATACACAAGTAACCACAGAATAAGGACTAGCTGGGTCGTGCTTGTCAATATGTGTCTGAAGCCCCCAACCACGTGTGCACACACAAACTCACTACTCCAAGTCAGGTCCTCTAGCTGGTTTTCCCCCCAGCCCGGACTCGGGTGCAAAGGCAAGGGGCCATACGGTAACCAGCCTAAAAATCATCTCATAGGGTTTGCTCTCCACCTCTCTCTAGTGGGTAAGCGCACACGCGCCTAGGAAAGTGTTGTCTAGTGGGGGGTCACTCGACGTGAGAACTCTCAGTAGAGAGGAAACTCCCAGAATACTATCAGCTATGTGCGCACCCCTCGTAAGTATCTCGAAACATCGGGTATCTCAGTGCCACTAGACTCAAGACAGCTAACTAGATCAACTAAACATTAGGCCATTGAGTCATATGACTCACCCCAAGGCTGCTATACAATATGTTTCCATGTCATTAAATTACCCAAAGTCAGAAACAGACACCACAAATAAAGATGACTCACAAGGCGGCCTACTACTGCCGGGGTTCTCCCCACACTTGGGGTGAACGTGCCGTGATACCACTGTTGTATTAAATGAAAAAGGGGGATATACACGTATAGCCACAAAGCTCCAACAAACCAAAAAGAGAAGAGTTGAGGGAATTCACATTACAAAAGAGCTCAGCCCATTCCCTCAATTTATCACACATAAAAGAGACACCCGACTCCACAGCACTCGATTCCCTCCTAAAAATCCAGTTGTTGCACTCCCCCCATAACGACCATAGGTTGGCATGGAGAACGAGCCACCAAACAGTCCTATCGCCTCTTAGGGGCCAACTTCTATCCTAATGCTCCATCAGGAGATGCACATGGCTATGTCATCCGAAGCCACTATGAGTCCTCCTAGCAAGCTCTCCCCACACCCCTTGTGAGTAGGTGCATCCTACAAACAGGTGACCCAGAGTCTCGACGTTTGCTCCGCACAAGCAACAAGTCGGTTGGATACTCGGGAGGAACCGACTCAGTCTATCTCGAGTAGGTAGTCTCGCATGAGAGATTCTCCAAGAAAGTAGCTTCACCTTCAGTGGGCTCTTCAGTCTCCAGACCTGTTAGAAGGGCCTATGCCAAACACCTCCATCTAGGATAATGACATAAGCCGAACTGATGGAGAAAGTACCCTTTTTTCCCCAACTCCATAACCACTTATGCCCTTTGTCTGGCAAAGGGTGAAATGGGAGGAGGAAGGAGAGAAGGTCCTAGAGCTGCTCCACCTCGTCATCCCTGAGGTCCCGCCTGAAGGTCAGAGCTTAGGTGCCGTCAGAAAGTAGATAGTCGAAAGCTTGGGATATCGTCCCCAAGAGGGCATCTGAAACTGCAAGAGACTGGGGAAGGAGGTCTCTAAAGTCAAGTTCCCACACCATTTGTCCTAGAAAAGACACTGATTGTCTTTTTCTAGTCGGACCCGGACACCAGAGTAAATAAAATCCCTGCAAGTCAAGATATCTCTCCAAACAGGAGAGATCCTATACTGAGGAATAGGACCCAAGTCACAAACTTTGCTTCTGCCATAGTATCTCTACTTGATCGCATGTGCTCACATCCCATCCTCCCCCGCCCCCAGTCTCCACAACCACTAACACAAGAGGGATAGATTGAAGTCTCTCACATCTTTGATCCCCAGCCCTCCCACTTCCCAGCAAGTAGCTACCCTCTCCCAAGCAATGCCATAACAAAAACCAACCTCAAATTCCTTAATGAAGCTCATACACTTTACGCTTTTAAAAGACCTTCAGCAAAGTCAATGGAGAGAATGACACAGAATCGAGGTCTCTCCATTCACTATGAATACCTCATAGAACACATTGCCTTATATCCTTTATAATTCCACATATAAGTCCCATCAATATTACACTAGAGGGAAATATTGGGGAAAGAGCCAGTGCCAATAGTCTTTGCTACGTCGGTGACGTTGCTAGGGAAAAGTTCTCTCCCAGTAACAACCTGGGCAGCTAGGCTTTTGCCCGCTTCTCATCCCTCCATCCGCGACAAGGAGTGTAAATGAGGCCGCGGATCCAACAAGCAGCTCGAGGTTGGCTCAGTTAATACCCAATGTCAGCACATTTATCGAGTGAAACTAGCCGAATTCAAACAAATTTTTACGCTTGCTTTCATAAAGCTTGAGCCCCCATCTTGTTCGCTCGTTTTTTAAGCTCTTTTTTGAGCTCGTGAACAGCTCCTGTCACGTCCACTCGTCAACACCAATGCCACTCCCCAGTCGACACCAAGCGTACATATCCTATTGCCGACATTGAGGGCTGAATCCTTGGACACGATCCTCGACGACGAAAGACGCCGCCCCAAGACGAGCAAACCGTACTGACCAACTCGCGAGCACATAGGGCATAAGAGAAACCAGCCCAGAGCGAACCCACGAGGATAGAGACGAAACAAGACAAAAAGAACAACCGAAAGAGCGGGTAAGACTCGAAAAACACCCGTCGATTCCTCCACCAGCGATGAAGCACAAGTTTTGAACTCACGACACGAAAGGTACAGTAAGCAGCAAATCAAGAAGGCACGGCAGCCTCACCTGGACCATCCGCCACTGAGAAATTCACCGGAAAAGGGAGACAGAGAGGCCGAGAGAGAGCTAGAAAGCAAGGGGAACGAGAAATGGGATTGGAAGCTCAACCCATGGGGGAAGAAGAAGAAGGAGGAGGAGGAGAGAGAGAGAGAGGGGCACGGCGGGCTAGTGAAGACCCCGGGAAGAAGGGAGGGGAAGGGCGGCCCGTATGAATGGATAGAGAGAGGAGGGGGCGGGGGATCAGGGAGACAAAAGCCGGCAGTAAACAGTACGCCAAGTAACGACCAGAAGCAGTGGGGACCGAAGGGGAAAAAGGGCAGAAGGGATAGTTGGTGCCGGTGCGTGGGAACGGGGAACTGGGAAGGGCGTGTGCGGTGTGCGCTCGCGCGCCGGCGCCCACACGGCGGTGAGGGTGTAAAGAAGCGGCCGGCCACGGATCTGGTCGCGTCAGGACAGTCCAGGTTCTGGTCAAAGTAATGGGAACATCGTATAAGAAGATAATGATGGTTAAACAATTAAATAAATATTAAAATTAATTTAATATAAGTGATTCCCCTGTCACTCCAGGCAACATGACCTCAACATGTCTTCTAACATCTGGATGGTCTTCTCTGACTGACCGTCTGACCCAACACTCCATCCAGCTGAAGCCTTTCCGGCCAAGCTGCCATAGCACGACTGTCGTTCAGATGGTTGGGTTGATTAAAACTATGTCAAGCTTCGGGTAATCATTTGCCTGCTGAAAAGGATCTTCCTAACGTCCAGATACTTATAAAAAAAATAACAAAAAGGGGGGATCCACATTATCTACATTACGGATGAAAGATATCAACAGAACTACAGAAACAAACGTGATTACTGGACAGAGGTGTCCCATTAAAGAAGCCCATATAACTGGCAAAGGCGTCAATGGCCCAATTGTTTCAAAGCCTAAAAGCCAAACAGAGGCGTGCCGAGACCCGCCTACACCGAGAAGGGTGAGAAGAAGTGCGTAGATAGGTACTGTCACCCTGGGAGAGCACTACGCCGAGCAGGGAGGGCCTACTTCTTTATATAAACCCCTATTTGATACAGAGATGAGGGGGACGCATCCTTGCGCACTATGGAAGAGAAGCAGAGTGAAGAAAAAAAAGAAGAGAGATTAGCCAAAGAGCAGAAGGGAGAGTATTCTAAGGAGAGCCCGTGAAGCCAGAGTGGTCATCTTCTCTACTGCCCTGTTCAAGGTGGGAGTCCGCCGGTCGGATGCCCCTTCGGGGCTACATTATCTCCTCTCTGTCTTCCTTCCGGATCTTAGTCTACATATCTCATGTATGTTTCCTTTACCAATGTTAAGCAACGAGGCAATCCTACAGATTCGAGAAGTCCATTAGCTTCTAATATGAATATGTAACTGTATGTGATTCAATGGAATGAAGTCTAAGAACTTATTTCCCTCCTTCTTTGTTTTCTTTCTGACTGTGAGTGTGTAATGATCCGGGATGCTAATTCCCATCCTCCTTATCATTTTCTAGACCTCATACTCATGATGGGGGCCTGAGACAGCCTATCTCGTGGACCCTCATTCATGAACTAGATGATGAGGATACAGTAAAAAAACAAGCAGTCTGTATGCTCCGGTGATTGATTCCGCTCCCAAGGATCATATTGAGTGAAGTCTCTTATCTTCTGGGATAATTTGTCCAAGACCAGTTAGGACCTATTCTGTTCTTCCTGAAACCCCCGAGTGGATCCCTATCGCCTTGTTTGAAGAGACCTAAAATCAAGCTCTCGACGTCTCCCTATTTCGGTGCCCAAAAACCCCATCTCCGTGCCGATGCCAACCTCAGTTCGCACTGATTCCCCTCACGCGCTAGTTGCAGGCCGCGCTGGGTTCGAGCACGCCGAACAACCCTCGTGCTGAGTCCTACCCATGCCGATCTCCTTATACCATTAGCCATCGAATTCCCATCGTATCTTCATTCCAGGTCCCTCACTCCCTCTGAACGACTAGAACATCCAGCCTTCCAGCAGCCCCTTAGCAGGCCCTGACCCCAGACACCTTGGTCTTGGAAGTCCATTCACCCCGAGGAGCAATCGTGGTTCTTCACTCGAAGCTATAGAGGTAAAATCAATGGGGTGCTAACCCTACATTCTGCCAATCGTTGTATTTCTACAAGCCCTACTGGTCCACGGAGTTCTGCCACTGCATGTTCTCCGATGGTTCCTTCTAGGGGACACTAATGAATACCATGACAAATGGACACTATCTCGTCACATCCTTATCCTCTCGAGGATCTCGGGATGAGAAATACCTGTCTTGCTTTTTGGCTTCCATCTCAGCACTCCGTGGATGGATGTCGTATATCTCCCCGGGCATGACCCGAAACGAGGGGAGATGCTGTCCAAATAAACTCTTATCTCTACTACGTTAAGCCTTTCACTTTTTTTTTCCAAACCCATGGGATCTTAAGAGGTCTACCTCTGCATGTCCTCTACTGATTCCCTCTCGGGGATAATAATACTAAATGCTATAGTGAACAATGCTATCTCAACATAGTAGTCCCACCTCATGGTACACGGACATCGATATGCTCTGATCTTTTATGGATTCTATCCTTGCTCTGCGTGGACGGTTTCCTATTCTCACTTGTCATAAGCCAAGATGAGGGGAGATGTCACCGGATTTACTTCGTGTATCTGTATATAATGATGGTTGATCGTGCGAACCCTGCTAAGCAAGCATGCGAATTTACGCCATGTCTATGCATATCTGTCTAATTCTGCAAATAATGGTGCTTCATTTTCCTTGTCAACATCTGCATGATGCCTAAATAAATCAAAAAGCCCCTCCTTGTTCTCCCGGTATATGAAATGGTGTGTCACCAAAAGTCAAGTCACGCCTGGCCGAAGGCCTTCGCTATGCGTGATGGTGATCCCTGGACCTAGGTTCTCCATCTCGTATCGGGAGTCAAGATAATAAACCATAATAATCTGCAACTGCATGATCGCATATACATTTCTCTTATCCTGCAAAAGAATAAGCATGACAGTCATATTCTGTTCTGCCCCAGGACTCTTCTGCTTTGGTGACTAATCAAGGATTATCCTTCCTTAGAAGGGCGTAATTAACGTCATAACATTTCTTCTAATTCATTAACCTACACTTCCTAGTTAGTTTATATAACCCCATCGTACCCTCAGCCTTCGCTCCGTCATAGCAGGCCTGCATACCCCAGCAACCACACATTATCCTAGTCACTTGTTCCCGCGAACCCCAGTCTCAGCTAATCCCTAGATCCCCTTTGTTCTACTACCATATACCTTAAACACCCCTCAATCCAGAACACCCAGTTGCCAATCCGTCATGGTTTAACCACCGTGATTCTAGTCATAACTTCAATGTCTATTAATTCCCTAACCCACCAGTTATAATTCCAGTCACACTGTCCAAATGTAATGACCCTTAGAGCCATAACTTGGTAACCTACAGGTGCCCTAACTGGGACCATAATGATACCAAGTCATTGACATTACAAGTCTCAGGCTACGTCCCCTGACAGCAACATGCTACGGACGATGATCCCCAGATTTGGTAAAAAAGAGAAGAAAATAGAGAAAAAATGGGGTTAAAAATGGAGATACCCCAGTGGCCTCAGTCCACTCCCTCCATGGGATTACTGAGGGCAAAAATTGCCATCAACCAAGCTAAGATGAAAACCCCCGAGGTCGCCTTAGGTAAAATCAGGTAACCCCTCGGTATGAAAACCCGTAAGGGCACACCGAAAAAAATAAAAGGGGGCCAGCTCTGGTGAAAACCCGCAAGGAGGGTAGAGCTGGTAAAGAGAATTAAAAAAAATCCTCTTCCTCTCTACTCCTCACTGACAAAAGCCATTGACTGTGACATTTCACCGATGGTAGAGCTCAACATTACTCTACGATGATGGTGGCCGTTACACCCCCGATGGTCGGTCATCGCCAGTTCAAGTTTTGATTCCAGCCCAATCTTCTAGCTATTGCACGTCAGCAATTAGTCGGCTAGCTCCAGTTCCAGTTCCAGTCCTAGTTCCAGTCCCAGTCTTTCGGCTACTACATGTTAGCAGTTAGTCGGCCAGCTCCAATTCCAATCCCAGTTGCAATCCCAGTCTTCCAGCTACTACACATCAGCAATTAGCCAGCCAGTTCCAGTAACAGCTCTAGTTCCAACTCTAGTCCCAGTTTTTGGCTACAACACCTCACCGGTCAGCCAGCCAACTCCAGTCCATGTTCCAGGCCCAGTTCCCAGCTACAATGCCTCCCATAGTCAGCTAGCCAACCCAGCTCCAGTTCTCCAGACCAATGTGGACTACGTTTCCGGCTACCAACATGTCAACAACTGGTTCGCTAGTAGCTAATATGTGGCCGGCATACTTCAGAGCCAACCAGTAATTGCCAACAATATCAGCCACCACTCCTTCAAGGATTGACCCCTAGCCCCCCAGTTTCTAGCAACATAGGCCAACACCCCCGTGGGGGTCAGCCTCCAGTCACTAGTTTCCAGTTCCCAGTCTCTCAAATTATTGAACCTCTACATATTATTTCTCAATCCCCTAGTCCCCAGCTAGTCCCAATCAACAAACACTATTGGGGAAAGCCACTAGTACCCAGTATCCAGTCCCCAGCACCCAGCTCCCAGTACTTAGCACTCAGTCCTCAGTACCCAGTACCCAGACTCCAGTACCCTATACTCAGCTTCCAGTGCACCCAATATCCAACATCCACTATTCATTACCCAGTCCCTGGTGCTAGTAACCCAAGGCACCCAATTCCCTGTTATCTTAGCCAGCATAAAGTAGAAGAATCAACCACGATTAACAGTACGTGGCCGCCAACTCATACACCCAGCATTGTTCCGCAAGAGAAAGAGATGGGACAGCACAAGAAGTGAGAAAAAGAAATCTGGGACTTTGTCATTCATACTCTATAAAAGGACCCCAAGACATGCCCTTAGGGTAACAAAAGTCTGTATGACCAGACGCATGACATAATCAAACGAAAATACAATCAAGTCATGGCTCACTCCTCTCCAATGCCGATAGGCGAGACTGAGCAGCCGCAAGCTCCACCTCAAGAGTGGACAAGAGTTGAGTACTGGCATCGACCATGCTCCTAGCCTCTCACCACTCAGCCCTGGAGCGCTTCGTGGCTGACTATTGCTCTTCTAGGGCCTTCCTCAAGGCCTCAGTCCTGCCCTCAGCCTCCTCCAGTTGAACTTCCTGATCCCAGTAGAATGACCCAACCACCTCAACATGACGCCTTTGCTCAACTATGGCCGCCGCAAGCCAATCCATCCTCTCCTACTCCTCCTGGATGGTGGCTAGCCTCCGAGCTCTCTGCTCCTATGCCAGACGAAGTCGTAGGTACTCTGCCCATATCTCAGCCAGTCCAGACATCTAAGGAACCCGTGGGAAGCCAAGGATATGATAACCCTAGGTGCACTCTGTTAGACATCGCCTCAAGTCCTCCAGGGAGGGGAGAGGGTCGTACTGTAGGTATCCTCGCGCTCACTAAAGCAAGGAGGCACCCACACTCCCGTCCACCAACGGTGTCACGCCCCAAGCTTTTAATACAGTGGAAGGAATATCGGGAACGTGAACAGCCGACATGGTAATCCTCTCGCAAGCATGCAATCAGAGTGCAAGACAATCACATAAAAGTAATTGCACTAGTAATTTCGCATGCGACTCGAATCAGATGTAATGTCTGAGTGAGGACTGACTTGATTGTGCTTGTGGTCCAGTGCTATCGTTGGCATTCTGCGTGCCAGGTTTTGTTGTTGCTTCTGGCGCAGAAGCCGATGGTTCGAGTAGTCAGCTGAGGATTATGCTTCCTTGTTTAAGCTGATGCTTATTGTGTTTGCCGTTGGTTTTACCAGTAGTTGTTTTCATGGCATAGGTCGTGTCTCCATCCTTGTAAGACGTAATCAATGTTGCCCTGTTTTGGAGGTGTCAGACTTATGTTCACTTGTATACCATGCTCGTTCTGTGGGTCGATTTGCCTTGAGATCCAGAGCGTGGGCTTGTGATTGTGGTCTGGCAGTGTCCCTCTGAATTGTATTTTTTTTGAGATTTGTGTTGTTAAGTTCTAAGTGTTGGTGTTGGCTGGAGTTTAATGATCATTGCCAGCATTCTGGGTTTGTTCTTCCCTGCTTCATCTTGTTAGCTCCTCTAATTTCGAGGATGAAACTTCTTAAAGTAGGGGAGGGTGTAAAACCTTGGATTCTTTTGGATCTATTCGGAGAGCTTTTAGATCGCTTTTGTGGGTCCTGAGTTGTGTTTTACGATCCACATAGGTTTTTCTCTCGTACAAGTTACGGAACCCAGTTGTGAGTTTATTATTGAGTTCATCAACTCGAGAACGCTGTAGTTGCATTGTGCTCTTTCTGAGGATCGTTTCGACTATTTTTTTATATTTTTTAAAAATAGTGAATTTTAGGAGAAAAATTAGATTTTTTGAAAATTACGAAAATTCCTAATTTCTTTCTTCTATCTATTTTCCCTCTCTCCTCTCTCCTCACTCACGTCCCTTACTCTCTCCCTCTCATTCTCTCTCCTCTCTTCTCCACTCTCCGCGGGAGCGTGACCATGGCGAGACGGGCGAGGCGGGGACGTTGCAGAGTGGTGGTGGAGCGTGCTGGCGTGGAGATCGGAGCGTGGCATTGGCGCGATCTCTCGATGTATTCAAAGCCGGTGTGGTTTGGTTTGTGTGACAATTTCGATGTGGTTTAGTCACTTCGACGTGTGAGAAATTCGGTGGAGGCAGGGAGATGGAAGCCCTGCTTCTCTGCTACATTCCCTCGCGATTTGGAGCCGAACGGTGTGAGTTTGAGCGAGTTTTGCTTCGTTTGGGTGAAATCAAGCCTCAGGGGGATGTACGGCGAGTTCGCCTTTCCCAGCGACGGTTTCATGCTAAATTGGTATCATTGGAACCCTCAACATGTTAGCATTCCATTTCCGCTAGTTTCGTTACGAATGGTGGCGATTTGGGACCGGTAGAAGCCCGGGAACCCATGTGACTCAATTAGGGTTGATTCGGTGGAATCGCCCATTTCTTGTTGTTTTTGCGTCTAATTGATCCCTTCCGGACTGTGGAAGGTGTATTTGGTCATTAGGGTTGTTTCCCTGACGTTTAGACATGATTGGGGCGTGGAAAGGCCGAGTTCCGACCGATCCCCTATTTTTCCCGTCGTATCGCCTTAGCGGTCCTTTCAGAGACCGTTTCTTCCCTCCAGCAGTACAGCCATCAACCGTTTGGTCTTAAGTCGATTCTGGTCTTTGCGGTCTCATGATAGACCATTTCTTGGGGCTAGCGGCCCATCGTTGGACCGCTAATCTTCATCCAGTGGCCCATTAGGTGACTGCTAGATGTTAGTGTTGGATTAGTTGGGCTGAGCAGTCTTACGATAGACCGCTAAGCTTACTCTGGTGGCCTTACATGAGACCGCTAAGCATCGTTTGAATTAGTCAATGATTTTAGGTCGGTTCGGGCTAGTGGTCTAGCTCCGATCGTTAAAGTCTTGTGGCCACCCTTTGGTAGACCGCTACTTCCTGTTTGACCGAAGTCAAGAGTTTAAGTCAGTTGAGTCAGTTCCTTTAGCGGCCCATTGGTAGACCGCTTAGGTCCGTGTGGCGGTTCTATATTAGACCGTTTAGTAGTTTGACTGGTTAAGTCAGTTGTGGGTTGACTGGGTCTAGCGGCCTAAGGAATGATCACTATAGTCCCCTCGCGGCCTTGTTTATGACCACCATGTGTCTGTGTCTCCGTGGGTGGCTAGCGGCCTGTTGGTAGACTGCTTAGGGTTGCTTAGCGGTGAAGCATACGACCATTTACCCCTAGGGTGTTGTTTTCCTGACGTTTTGACCTCCAATTATCTTGGCTTAGCCTTGTGGTCTACCCATTGTCCCGTGGATGTCTTTGACGTCCTATGAGGGCTATGACCATGTTATGAGATAGTCGGGAGTACCTTCACATCGAGTAGTGCTCTGTATTGCTTTAGAGTCATTACTTGGTTTTCGATCAGCCCGGAGTGACCCAGTGGTTGACACGTGACCTCGTGAGTGTCTCATCTATCCTGTAAGGATTGAGACATGGTTTTGAACATCTCGAGGTGTTGTTTTACCTCAGTTTACGTGTCCACATGCTTTGAGGGTCTTTGTGATCCCTTAGGTCTCTGTGATTCGTGTTATGCAGATATGTGGACCTGGAGATTCAGTGCTGTTACCTTTCTCAATATTTTTCTTAGGGATCCCCTGCATCACTCTTTCTCTCTACCCCCACGCCCCCTCCCCTCTCTCCCTAGATCTCTCTCTGCCCCCCCTAGACCCCGATGGAGGACGGAAGGCAACAGACGGAGGATCGCAAACTTCACGTCGTAGCTATAGCTAGGGAAGAGGGCCTCACTGGAGATGCGGCTCGTGATAGGGTTGTCTAGGATGGAAAGTATTAGCTGTTGGAGCTCCACATTGGCGCGGATGGTGGGGGAGGTTTGTTGTTGCTGCCTCCGAAGTCGAGCGTTGCAGGAGCCAAGTTACCCTCACATCTAGCTTACCAAGGCCAATCTCCCACCGCCCATGGACAACCTCGACACTGATTGCTAGGAGGAGGACTTCTTTCTCAAGCAGGCGAAGAGCATAGTCGAGAGCTGTGGGATCATTGTGAATAGCTTCTATGAGATGGAGACCGCCTTCGCAGACCACTAGAATCAACCCTTCCAACCCAAGGGCTGGAGCATCAGCCCCCTTTGTCTATAAGCTCAGTCAATTGAGGCATGGCGGTCCCTTCCCATGAAGTACGCTAAGTGGCTCGACGCTCGGGGAAGGACGGTCAGTCCTATACGTCTCGTTCAGACCGTAGGTGGAGATTCTGACACTGCAATTGGAGGAACTCGCGCCGACACTGGAGAACTCGGGGTTGGACTTCCTTTGGGTGGTGTGACTGAAGACGAAGGTGGTCGCCTCTACCGAAGTGGGGTTCGAAGAGAGGGTGGCAGGGAGATAAATGGTGACCAGGGAATGGCTGCCACAGATAGAGGTGTTGACCACGCTGCGATGAGGGGGTTCCTCGGCCACTACTATTGGAACTCCATCCTAGAGAGCGTGTGTCCGGGGCTGCCCATCCTAGAGTGGCCGATGATGGTGGAACAACATCTCAACTTGAAGTTGGTGGCCGAGGAGCTTGGTATCGGACTCCAAGTTCAGTGACCAAACAGAGTGGGCTCGTGAGGAGGGAGTGCATAGAAGATATGACAAGAGAGTTGATGGTGATGCAGAGGGAGAGGGAGGCAATGGTGAAGGTGATGGAACTGCACATTGCTGCTAGTAAAGCAATGGAGGGCAGTTTGTCGTGGTGCTCCTTGGAGTAGACGGTGAGGAAGGTATGTGGGGAGGCAGGGATGAGGATTAATGGCCGCCTGCGCAGCCCCACTAATGAAACGCGGACCCAACCCGGCGAGGTGGGTGTGCCATCACCGAGCGAGATGGAGACGGTGGTGGTGTTCGTGAAGAAACTGGCAGAGATTATGGACGAACCAACAGAGGAGGACAGGGAGAAGACGCTTCGGCTGCAGTAGGGGGTGCTGGCTCTCTCTCTCTCTCAATTAACCGAGGTTTTTTTTGTATTTTCCTCTTCTTGAGTTAAGGTAAACCATGGTCGTGTTAAATTAACTCAAACTTTTATGATGGAGACGGACTAGAAGGGTTTTTTCCTTTATCAGAGAAGATTTTGGTGATTTATTAATAAATAATGAGATTAGAGGGACTTATTCCTAATTTTATTTTTTATAAGGACTTATTTCTAAAAAATCCTAAACACAAATAGGGTGTTTTATAAAGGCATAGATGTAAAAATCCCATTATTATTTGGATACATTTTGGAACAAATTATGCACTGAAATTTTAAAAGGATTTCAACATGTCCAAGTGCTTCACCACTGCTTCTAAAATTTCTCTAGGATTTCTTTTCTGAAATCATGAATAAACCATAATAGACATTATGAATCTAGAACGAATTTAAGAAAATAACCTGTTGTCACTCTCTTTTTCTGGCCACCTGAGACACCTCTGCTCATATCAGAACCAACTGGGGTATCTGCGCACACATCCAGACCAAGCACTTTCAAGACATAATCAGTAACAGGGCTGTGCTTTTTACCCCCTATAGAAGCCGCCTGTTCAATTAAACAATCATTCATCCCCTCAGAAATCACACGTGGAGGGATAACTACTTGAGAACAAAATGAGTAGGACTACCACATGCTGCACTCGGACAAGAGACAAGTCACAGCCATACCTTCATATATGCATCGATCCCTGGATTCGGTCGTATGTTATTTTCCTTCTCAAGTCTCGCAAGATCCTTCACATATTCTATATAACCCCATATAAAACAATGAAAGTTAAACGAATTGGTCTCAAATAGTACTGGAGTATGAATAAATTGCCTACATATATGAGAGACTGTAAATCCAAACAGCATGAACCACAATTAAATGACTTGGAATCTACTTCAATTAAAAATTAGCCAGCTATAACTTTAAACAGCCAACATGCTACTTTTTTTTAAGGTAAGTAAGGAATGGTATTAACAAAAGAATGTGCAAAGGAGATTACCGTCTACACAGAGATATCGTAGACTAGTAACCCTTGAGAAAAATAACAATCACTCTTGACTACACAGGTTGTAGACTAAGAGCAATTATCTTGATGGAAAATTCAACTGAAATTTAATAATGAATCTACTAAGCACTTGGTTGTTCACGCCTTGTTAATTGCTGGGACCCGCCATACTCAATCCGGCTTCTTGCATCCTCAAGAATATGTCAAGCTCGTGACAAGCGAGTGACACAATAGTACCGCACCGAGTGACTAATCAGAGTAACGCTCGTCAGCGTCAGTCTAAGCCTCTGATCACGTGTGCACACACTGACCCATCGCCTTGAGCCAGGTCTCTAGCTAGTTTCTCTCCCAGTAGGACGCCTGATTCTCGTGCCTTACACCTGCATATTGACTTCAACCTGTTTTATGCTTCTTAAGAGCCGGGCCTAAAATTGAGAAAAATTATAGAGCTCAGTTTTATTGATTTTAGGAAAAGAAACAGGTTCAGTGTCGAACATCGAGGCTTCTTGAGTAAGCATATGAGAATAAATGATAGATAATGGTTGTTCTGATAGATCAACAGAGGAGTAGCAAGATTGAATCATATAGGCATACATCATATGAAAATTACCAGCAGAGGTTGATGCCTCATCCTCATCCTCAGTATCTGTATCCATCTCAATTATCAAGGGAACATTGGTGGGAGCAATTAACAGTACTGGACCAACTGGTGTCGCAGGAGGAACAATCAGGGCATCATCAAACAGTGCTGTGAGTCTGTCCACTTCTGCCTGAAATTCGGCTGTAGTGACAGGTTCTTCATCATATATAACTGCTGACGTGCTGCGTGGCAAGTTCTTTGGGTGCTTAAAAGCATAAGCATGAAACTTTTGAATGACATCTTCAAGCGTGGCAAGTTCTTTGGGTGCTTAAAAGCATAAGCATGAAATTTTTGAATGCCATCTTCAAGCCTTTTAACATGTAAAAAGACTTCAGCTGTTTGACTGGGAGTAAGGATTGGTCCTTGCGCAATATGACAGTTGTTATATAACAAAGGATCATCTTGTCTTCGGAAGTAAGACAATGGATGTTCAGTGACAATCAATTTCAGGCTCGGGTCCTAAGACGCATAAAATAGGTCGAAGTCAATATGCAGATGCAAGGCACGAGAATCAGACCAGTCTTCCTACCTTTCTTTTCTCATGATGATGTCAAATTATGGAAAGAAAAACAAGCTAAGTTTGTGCATATAGGTCAAATAGATAGTCTGATTCATCCGCATTTTTCATACAATTTAAATACTCCTTATCTAGTCCCGTTACTAGATGTGCGACATTTAGATTGACAAAAGATGGTGTTATGTCGATTTTCTGGTACTTTGGATAAAGATGGTTTGTGTGTGATTAGACCTAATTTTACTATAGCATTAGATGATCCTCACCTCTCCCAAATATTTGTGGTTTGTGTGCAAATCAAAGATGTTGAATTACTATCCCATTCTGCGTATGCTACTATTACTTATCGTTGCATATTTCACCTTACTAATTTAGTAATATCCCATTTTAAACATCCTTATGGCATACAACTTCCACTAACATTAAATAAAAATATAGAACAAGTGGCTCCTTCATTAAATATTGATGGGTTTGTTCAAGATTTCTCAGCCATAGAACAATATATATCTAATACTGAATTTCAAGAGAAAAAAATAAAAAAAGTGTTGGATGTCACGCTTTCTTGAACCTCATTTGTTACGCTATTCTACTTTAAACCTATTACCATCTTTCTCTGGTTCCTCTTCATTCCAGACCGATCTCCCACCTATTCTTCCAATCGTGCATGATCCACCTATTTCCTCAATTTCCACCTCTCCTAATCGAGATGTAGTGGCGATTCGTATGATCAATACCATCTTTGGACCCTCTCGCTTAGATCCTGTTTATATCACTCCAAAAAATTATGAATGGCCTCCAAAATTGGCCTACATTGCTACTACACCTGAGCAATTACAAAAGGAGAAAGTAGAACTGAAAGCTGATACCAGCTACTTATTATTACACAGTTCTGACAGTCCTCAGTTACAGAAAGATGAAATCAGACAGCTGAATTACATCACTCATTGGACCACATTTGCAGAAAAAAATTTCAGAAAGACAGAAACCTAATTTACTCAAATTCTGCAAAATCTTGAGCTCTTAAATACAACGGTTAATAAAATAAAAGCAAAGATGGGCAATAGCAAGGCTGACATCTTACATGAACATCAAACAAGTGTTCGCTTACTTCGACAGCAGGCTATTGATTTCTCTATATTTAAGGAACGAGAATTTGCTAAAGTAATTGTTCTTCCATCTGACGTAAATGTAGAACGCCCAAACATCAAGATGATGCGTTCAAAAGTCCCAAAACCTGAATATGGCATGGGACGCAGGTTTGCTGACCATGTGATCATTCTAGGTATGGATATCCCCATTTTATCAATAGATTCAGTCCCAATGGATGATATTGAAGATACTATTCGTATTTGGGTCCAAAAGATTTATATGGCTCAACAGGCTAGTAAAATCACCAATCAATAATTATTTGATGTTCTACAGTCTGCCCTCATTGGTAAAGTCAAATATTGGTGGAGCTATCTCACAGTTGTTTCAAAACAAAAAATTATTCAACAAGGCGTGCAACAATTAGGAAATTTGTTAATGAGAGAATTTTATCCTGTCCTTTCTCACCAACAATCTACTGATATTTTTATGTTAGCTCGGCGAAGGCTACGTAATCTTGATGATTTTGAGACGCTGAAAAATCACTAATTCAAAAAAATACGTAAAAATAGTGAAAATGATCCTCACAAAGAGTACATCGCAGTTGTCACGTCCATGAGTCGATGAACTGAGAAATAAACTCACTGCAAGGTTCCGTAATTTGTACGAGAGAAAAACTCACACGGATCGTAAAACTTAACTCGGGAGCCACAAAAGTGATCTAAAACTCTCTAAAACGTATCTGAAAGACCTAATAAGAATTCAAGAAGACCCAATAAGGATCCATGGTCTTACATCCTCCTCTCCTTCAAGAAATTTCATCTTCAAAATTTAAGGACTTGCAAAGGAGAAGTAGGGAAGAACAACCCAATGACACTAACACGAATCACGAGAAACACTACTCAGAGGAACACCGTCAGATCACAATCACAAGCACATGCTCAGGAATGAGCACGACGCAAGTGAACTCAAGTCTAACACCTCAGAATCAAGGCAACGTTGCTTACGTCTCACAGGAAAAGAGACATGACTGCCACAATAACAGACATCAGGAAAACAAAACGATAGACATGGCAAGCATCAACTTAAACAAGGAAACATAGTCCTCACAGCTGACAACTCGACAACATCATCGGCTCCAGTGCCAAAGGTAACAGAAAACACCTGACACACAGGACACCAATGACAATAGCACCGGACCACAGACACAATCAAGTCAGTCCTCACTCAGATATTACATCCGATCAAGTCACAAGCTAACTCTACCAGAAGAGAAGAGTACAGCAAAGCCAACCGATAAGATCACAGTCCACATAGTGCCATGATAGACAGACAAAATCATAGAGAAACAGCACTAAAACAATAACAACGACAGCACCTACAGGATCCTGACTCCATACAAAACACAAAATCATGAAACACAACTGCAAGCTGGGTCACATCAAGGCACAATAACAGCTGAACGCACGACCACAAGGGACGAGTCATGTATCGAGCAGCTCACCAAGAAAAGACCCACGACAATGAGAAAATGACAATCTCGAGGAACGCATCTCAAGAACCAAGATAACGTCCTGAGAGCACAACACCCAAGAAAGAAAACGCAGAGTAGAGGGTACTCAATCAGCAAGAAAGTCGACAGATTTCCCAATACTCACAAATGCGAATGCCACCACCAGAAGGACTCCAGCAATAGCACGGCAACAAACGACATCAAGGCCCGGGAAGCCAAGATGAAGTCATATCAAGAAAAACAAACCTCTCGACTGGCCAAAATCTTACAACAACGATCCTCAACCCATGGGTTATTAGCCCACATGCTTCCGCTGCGCACTCATACAACGCACATAGGCATCAGAAAAATACCTCGGTATCCACATCATAGCACACACACGGCGCCATCGCAATTCATGAAAATTGCAAATAGCATGCCATGAGTACTGATCCAGTGAACAATTGATCACAAGAAGCCAAAGTGCAAAGAAAGAGAGTACTAGCTTCAGCATAAAGCCCAAGGAAAAATGCTAATCTCGACTTACCTTCACATCCTGAAATAATAAATGAGCATTAACAACACATCGGCCGCTGGACACGGCATGACAAACACGGTATGCAACAGCTCTTAACACCATGACAGAGTCCAAAGCCAAGCAACTATAAGACAAGGAGAAGGTCAGGCTCAAAAGAAATGCTATCCACACTTAAGTAGACATAGGACAAAGGCATCCCTAAGATAGCAATTCCAAGGCTTACCTCAAAAAGACTCCACCAAATGGGACGAGAAGCATCAAGCTCACCAACAGAAGCTCACCGGGAAGGGAAAATCCTAGGTCGCCTGAGCATCTTCTCAACCAAGGAATTTAATCGAGCACTTCAATAGAAGCGAAACACATCAGGAGCTGAACAGACTCAAGTTGGGGTGACCAAAACAACGTAAGAACATGTATGGCCATCACACCAACTAGAAAAGTCAACAGCAACCTGAACCAATAATGGGAAAATCTTGAACAATATACCGCAGATTCAAGCCTTTCGGTGAACACTACCAAGTACAACATGATCATGACAGACATTACGACGAAAAGGAAGCACCTCGTCACATCCTGATGAGAGCAAAACCAACAAGTACAATATTTTATCAGGATTGCTAAAATAGTAGAAATAAAATTATATTTTCTATAACAAATAAAACTAACCGCTACAATAGCTAGTAGAGTCCATTCCAACTAAAGAGTTGTACAATCCAACAGAAAAGGGAACATACCCTTAAGTCGGGGGAAGCCCAACACTGACAAAGCAGGCAAGTAAGAATCACGTACCGCACCACCAGGCCACGAGGAAGAAGAGCAGCCACATCTGAAAAGTCAGGGGTGAGCCTCTTGTCACTGGCTCAGTGGGGGTCCCATAGATCCCCACCAACAAACCAAAGCGGTAACAGCAGTAAGAACAACAAGAGTAATAGCAATAAGTTTGAGTAACAACAATGGAAGTAAAGAGGAATGCCGTACAGAACAAACCATGGCAGCCGATAAGACCTCGGCCCTCTTATTGTGTCTCCCAGGTTTCCATCACAATCTTTCTGTCATGATTGTGATGATTTGCTCAACTACGAAAATAGGAAAGTAACTACGGTGGCCGGTAAAACCTCGACTCTACAGCTACTCCTACTGTACCGAAAAATACGACCCGATCTCCTATCGGGGGACAGCCAAGTCACACACCCGACATCTCGATTCCATGATCGAGAGACCACCAGACACGAACCGCCCTAGCCACGCTACTCGGAAAACAACAAGACGTCTCGGTCGCGAAAACCTGCCCTCACAGCAGGGCCTGAGCTGAAACCACGAAAACACAGTCACAACCTTGCCGTCGTGAACTCAACGCTGTCTAGGGAAAGCCCTCAGTGACGCTCACCGAAAATCTCAGACCTCGACTACGGGAACGATCATGAAATCACACACGAAATCCCATCTCGCAGACGGAAAATAAAAATCTGAGACACGACAACTCACGCCACGTGACAGGAGCACCGTCCACTAGAAGAACGACCCGATGTATCCCCTGACGTCTTACACCGCGTCACAAGTGTTTAGCTACAACGTCTTGGGCGCGAGACTCAAACACGTACAGTAACCAGGAGTACCACAAAATAAGGACTAGCTGAGGTCGCGCTTGTCAGTGCGGATCTGAAGTCTCAGCCTCGTGTGCACACTCAGACCATACGCCCTAAATCTGTCCTCTAGTTGGCAATTCCCCCACCAGCCCAGACTCGGCGGTACGTGGGGGACCTACAGTAACCAGCCTACTCACCGTCTAACTCGGGTACGTCGCACCAGTGCTCTCGATGGGCCGACACACGCGTGCCAGGAAGCTACGACTAGTGGATGGGTCACGGAATATGGACTCAGAAAATCACGCACACACCCATTGCGAGTAACACGGAGTAACAGGTGACTCGAGGCCACCAAACTCTAGACAGCCTACTAGACCTATTAACGTAACGGTCCCTAAGTCACGAGACTCGGGGTCAAGACCGTTGAACGTGACGGCACAACACTGTCAATCTAGCCTAGTCCCTAGGTCTGAAATCACGATAACACGGAACCCACGGACACCTCAAAACATGGACACGAAACCTCCGGGGTGTCTGGGACACTCACGAGACCGAAAGTTGACCACTGGGTCACAACCGGGTCGACCGGGGTCCTACACGACACTCAACGGTCACAGAACAATTCACTAAAGCAAATCGATAACGCACGGGGAACCCTCTCCGCACACGCGCCAACACAGAGTGGCACAAGTTGAGAACACCAACACCTGGGACTCGAATCAGTAAAAAAGGAAACGTCGGCTCAACCAGCCCCATGAATGGTCCACACTGGGCCGCTCAGGGACGTGCGGCTAGACAGGGCCGCACTAAGAGATGGGCAGCCATGCACAGACCACACAACCCCCGAATCAAAAGGAGAGACATGCGGCTATCACTAGGCCGCACAAACGTCAGACGGCTAACACTTAGCCACACAGAGAGATGAACGGTCCAACTCGACCGTTCTTCACCCCAACGGTGAAACACAAGAACGGCTGGTCCCTAGCCGCACCTTGGAAAGGGCGGCTAGAGCTTCGCCGCACAAGGCATGTACGGACCCACCGGGGCCGCACGTCCTCCAACAGCACCAAGAGATGTGCGGCCAACCCCTGGCCGCACAATGGGACATGCGGCTAGCCCCTAGCCACACACCCCGATGCATAGAGCAATCGATCAAAAACCAGAGGGGATGGACGGCTAGACCTTGGCCGCACCTGGATTATGCGGTCGCACAATAGACCGCATGACCTCCATTACGCGCCAAGTTGAGCACTGCGCACCAAGCCGATGAACGGTCAGGATAGGGCCGCCCAAGGGGATGGGCGGGCCCTGGTTCGACCGCCCAACCGTCATGGTGAGCAACTTGTGGGGTTGGCCCAACGGAGGCCTTCCCACGCCCCATTCGTACCGAAACGAAGGGGATGCAACGACAAACATCCTAGCAAGCATCTAGACTCTGACCGGGGTCAAAACGATGCACGAATCGCAAGAAACGGGCGATTCTAACGAAATCACCCAAGAGGGTCATCGGACTTCCTGGGCTCCCCACGGTCAAACGGGACCGCCAATTGACGCGAAACTAGTATCAATGGAACGCTGACGTTCCCAGGAGTCCATTGACTCCAACCGATCGCAGAACCGTCATCATTTTCCAGCGAAGCCTACGAACCTCGAAAAACTACAACGGGCTAGAACTCACTCGTTCTTGCACCGTAAAGTATAAAACTGCGGGAAAATAAAGTACACGCGCTAAGGAACCATCCCCCTACCTCCACCGAAGATCTCGCGCGCCAAAGTGACTAAACCACGCCGAAAATCGCCCGAAACACGAACAATGCCTTCTCGGAATCCACCGAGGGATCGCACCACGCCACGCTCAAACTGTCGCTCCATCCCACGTTCTGATCTCCCCAACGCATCCCCGCCTCAGCCAGCTCCGCACGGCCGTGCACCCCGCGCCGAGAGGTCGAGAGATGGGAGAGAAACGAGAGAGAGAAGGGAGGGTGAGAAATGAGACGAGAGAGAGGGGGTTGAGGTTTAAATAGAAAGAAAGTCTAATTTTTCATAAAAATACCAGAGTGGGAGAAACTCTAAGAAATAATCGGTCTCCCACTGCGAAGCTGAGGGGTTGCCTTCTCAGATCGACATAACTCTTCTGCCGGCTCTGCGCTGCCAACATCTTCTGCCGAACGAAATGCACCACCTCAATGCATTGATGTACCAATTCTGGTCCCGTCAGGACATGCTCGCCCACCTCAAACTAATCAAGCGGAGTCCGGCAAGGTCACCCGTACAAATTCTCATAAGGAGTCATACCAATGCTCGAATGCTAGCTGTTGTTGTAGGCGAACTCCACTAACGGTAAATGGTAGGTCCAACTCCCCTGTCACTCCAAGCAACACGATCTCAACATGTCCTCTAAAGTCTAGATGGTCCTCTCCGACTGACCGTCCGACTGAGGATGATAGGCTGAGCTGAATGCCAACTCCGTGCCCAGAGCTATCTAGAAACTCCTCCAGAATCCCGAAGTGGAGCGCGGATCACGATCAGATACAATGGAGATAGGGACTCCATGCAACGGAACAATCCACTCCACATACAATCGGGCCAACTTATGCACACTCAAACTGACTTTGATCGGCAATAATCGAGCCATCTTCTTCAGCCTATGCACCAGTAACCAAATACTATCGTGTCCACTGGACGTCCTCGGTAATCCAACCACAAAATCGGTGGTCATCGGTCCCACTTTCACGTAGGAATCTCTAAGGGCTGAAGTGTACCTCCTGGTCGCTGGTGCTCAGCCTTCACCTGCTGACAGGTCAAACACTTGGCCATGAACTCTGCGACCTCTCTCTTCATCCTAGGCCACCAAAACTGCCTCTTCAGGTTCTGGTACATCTTAGCCGAGCCTAGGTGCACGGCATACCAGCTCCCATGGGCCTCACGCAATACCGTACGCCTCACCTACTCCTCGGCTGGGATGTACAACCTACCTCTGAATCTCACAGCTCCATCCTCACCAAACTCAACCTCAGCCATTGACAGAATACGAGGTAGCTCAGGATCCGCATGCTGAGCCTTAGTCACCTGACGACGAATAGCTGGCGTGATAATCAAGCTCGCAAGAACAGTCGAACCCCGATCCTGAGGGATCTTGAGCCTAAAAGTTATGGCCGGCACCTGCCCCCAAAGCCTCCGATTCCACAGCAACATCTGACTGACCACCACCTTCCTACTCAAGGCATCAGCCACGACATTCATCCTGCCAGGCTGATAAGACAGAGTAAAATCGTAATCCTTCATGTACTCCATCCACCTCCTCTGCCTGAGGTTAAGGTCCTTCTGAGTGTACATATACCTCAAACTCTAATGGTCTGTGAAAGTTAAAACTTCTCACCGTACAGATAATGCCTCCAGATCTTTAGGGCAAAATCACCACCGCCAACTCAAGATCATGAACATGGTAGTTCACCTCATGTGGCTTCAACTGCCGTGATGCATACGCCACAACTCTCCCATGCTGCATCAGCTCAGCACCGAGACCTACCCCGGAAGTATCCGTACATACTACAAAACCTCCTGATCTAGAAGGCAACACCAACACCGGAGCAGTAGTGAGCAATCTCTTCAGCTCCATAAAGCTCCGCTTACACTCCTCCGTCCAGACGAACGGCACATCCTTCCGCGTAAGCCTGGTCATCGGGGTTGTAATATGAGCAAAATGCTGGATGAACCTCCTATAATAGCCCGCAAGCCACAAAAGCTCCGAATCTCCGTGACCGAACTCAGCCTCGGCCACTGCACCACTGCCTCGACCTTAGCTGGGTCCACGAAAATACCATCACCAGAAATCACGTGCCCCAGAAAGTGTATCTCTGGGAGCCAGAACTCGCACTTGCTGGACTTGGCATACAACTGGTGATCGCACAGAGTCTGCAACACCACCCTCAAATGATGCACATACTTCTCAGCAGACCACGAATACACAAGGATGTCATCCACAAATACGACCACGAACTGGTCCAAGTATAGATGGAACACCCTATGCATCAAATCCATGAACGCTGCGGGGACATTGGTGAGCCCAAACGACATCACCAAGAACTCATAATGTCCATACCTCGATCGAAACGCCATCTTCTCCACATCAGACTCTTGAATCCGCAGCTGATAATAGCCCAATCTCAAATCGATCCTCGAAAACACCCAGACCGACTGAAGCTGATCGATCAAGTCATCAATCCGAGGTAACAGATACTTGTTCTTAACAGTCGCCTGGTTCAATTGATGGTAGCCGATGCACAGCCTCAAACTAACATCCTTCTTCTTCACAAATAACATCGGCGCATCCACGGGGAATAACTAGGACAAATGTACCCCTTCGCAAGCAGCTCCTGCAACTGCACCTTTAGCTCTCGCAGCTCCGCAGGTGCCATACGATAAGGGACCTTCGACATAGGCATCGTACCTGGGACCACCTCAATCACGAAATCAATCTCTCGCTGTGGTGGCAATCCTGGTAACTCTTCGGGAAAAATATCGAGAAACTCACACACAACCCGGATGTCCTCCATCTCCGGACACTACCGATCGACCAAAACGACAGAAGTGAGAAAACCCTGACAACCCGCATTAAGCAAACGACGTTTGATGCCTTAGCCACGGTGGCTGGGATTTCTACTGAGGAAGGGCCTGAGGAGCATGACCAACATCTTGCTCCACAACTGGACCCCTGTGGTCTAGCTGAGAACAGGGTCAGATGACACTTGATGATGTCTGGGGGCCTTGTTGCCCTCGGTAGCTATCTTGATCTCGCACGCCGGATGGCCTTTGTGATGGCAGACCCGACCTGCGAGTTGTAGGGAGGACCTGGTTCAATCGAGCCGCGGTCTCGCCCAACTTTTGCTTTCCTTTCCTATCCTCGATCGTAGGAGCCGGAAGTGGAACAGGGGGAAAGCAAGGAGAGCTCAGGGAGCTCATAGTAGCCTTGCCCACTAGGATGTCCTCTCGGTCGAGAAGGACTCGAAGGAGTCTTGCAGTGTCTTCCCTAGAAAAGGGCAAAGACTCTATCTCTGGCCAGGGTCGCCATTGTGTGGCTGGAGTGGCAGGGGATGGTTGACCAGCCTGTGGTGTTGGAGCCTCAAGAGAGGCCGGGGGAGCAGGAGAGTGGATGACGTTGGCCGAGAAGGTACTCGATCCCGCCTCTCAATTGGCATCCTGCTCCCTGCGTCTCTGCAGTCGTTCGAGAGCCTCCCGATTATCGGTCTGAAACTCGAGCCATTCTAGAGTATGTTGGTAGGGCAACTCATGCCTATTTTCCTGAGGAGGATCGGGCTGCTCTGGTGCATTCCTGGCAGTGCTCAGGGGTCTGTCTTGGACAGCCTTCCAGTGTATTTCTTGTCCATTTTTATGATTCCTAAGTCGGTGGCATATAAGGTGGAAAGCAGAGAAGATTTTTCTGGCAGGGTTCTACTAAGCAGGAAGTGAGAGGATGGTGTGACATTAATTGGGGAAGAGTTTGTCAGCATAAAAGGATTGGTGGACTGGGAATCCAGGACCTTAGACTCTTTAACTCAGTTCCTCCGGCCAAGTGGCTTTGGAAACTTGGCTTGGGGATCTGGTCTTTGGTTAATGGTGATTATTGAGAAGTACTACTCCAGGGGCCAGCCTTGGGACATTCTCCCCTCAACGTCTTGGTTTCTTATGTGTGGAAAGGTATTCTTCAAGTGACAGACCTCATGAATATCTCTGTATATGTGAAAATCGAGAATGGGCTGACTTGCTTGCTCGGGATGGATAGATGGTGTCAGGCCAGGCCTCTGGCAGATGTGTTCCCTAGACTGTTTGCTATTGCCTCGGACCCCTCTGTCACTGTCTCTCAGGTGTTTGATGCCACGTCAGGGTGGCTGCCTTCTTTTATGAGGGCTATGAGGGAGGAGAGTTTAGAGTTGGTGGAGCTTTTGTTGGTCCTACCACACTGTATCCTGATTCCATCTGTCTCTGACTCTTGGTGTTGGAGTTGGGATTCTAAGGGCGTTTTCTCAGTTAGATCTGCCTACCAGCTCATGGCTGATGGGGGAGTTTGTCATTCTCCAGCTCACCAGGTTTGGAAGCCGTCCAGCCCTCTCAAGGTCAAGGTCCTCATGTGGGGAGTCTCTCATAGAAGACTTCCTACTTGTGATTGGCTTGCCTTGTTTATTGGTGGGATTGGTACAGTGTGCAACATGTGTGGGGAGGAAGAAGGGTCAATCGATCTTCTTCCGCTGTGCTTTTGCTAAAGTGGTGTGGGGTCAGATCTTCTGCAACCTCTGATGCACCAGGCAGATTGGGGACAAAGTGGAAACCTTCATCAAGAGCTGGTTTGTGGCTTGGCATTTCAAGGAAGACCGCGGGTTGTGGTGGCTTATTTTTCATGCTACTTTCTGGGGAATTTGGAGGGAAAGGAATGGCAGAATTTTTAGGAGGGAAGCACATGATCATCTTAAGAGTGTGGACGTTATTGCGTTCCATTTTAGGGAGTGGGGATCTATTTGTTGTAAAATGGACAGCACAAACTCTAATTTTTCTTTTTGTTGGGAGGGTAATGAGCCTCTTTTGACTCTTTTTGTGCAGGGGTGGTTTTTTGGTGATACTCCCTTTCCTTTTGTAACTTATCTTTCATTTTGTAAATCTGGTGCCTGGTGGTGCCACCCACTATCAAAAAAAGTATTTGGACTACTATTTCCCTGAGTCAGATTTTCTTTTGTTTAACTGTTTTGTTTTCTTCTGAATATTTCAGCCTACTCCTGGACTTCCTTTGACACAGCACAGAAGAGTTGCCTGCTCTTTTAGGGACCAGTCACTTTATCATATTTTCCAGATATCTTTAACGTCATTACAGCATCTAAAAGATGATGGTAATGTGCTAGTTTCTCCCTGAAAAAAGTTCTTTTTTTTTTCAATTTTCTTGCTTGGATGAAGGGTTAATGTATGCTGAAATGATCTTCACTTTCCATTTACCTGCCCCTCTACCTTTCTTGTACCTTTACAGTCTCAAGCATGATAAAGGAGCTGGCCCTCTCACTTTCACTGAGGTGCCTATCTTTTGATTTTATTGGGACATCCTTGGATGAAAGTTCTGATGAGTTTGGTACTGTTCAGGTACAGTCAAATTGTTTTTATCCATGTATAACTTATTTATTTATAAAATAAGTAGGTGATTTGTGATTTTTGTTTGAGCCAGTGACATGAGGCTCACCCCTGACTTTTTAGATGTGGCTACTCTCCTTCCTTATGGTCTGGAGGTGCGGTTCATGGTTCTTAGTTGCCAGCTTTGCCAGTGTCAGGCTTCTCCCGACTTGACGGTACGTTTCCCTTTTCTGTTGGACTATACTTATCTTTAGTTGGACTGGACTCTGCTAGCTGTTGTAGCTGTAGTTTAATTTGTTTAATTGAAAATATAATTTTATTTCTACTATTTTAGCAATCCTAATCAAACATAGCAATTATTTACTACCTTATCTGGAAGCTCAATGTATTCCTATGCACCTTCACACACTCCTTTTATCCCTTCGGAGCTTTATCGCTCTTGGGAGGCCTCTCAGGATCCAAGTGGTTTCGAGTTTACTCGTGCCCAGATGCTGGGTAGTCACAGGTGGTATCAGAGCTGTGTTGCGAGGGATGTGTAGTAGTACATGAGAATTCGAGATATTGCAGTGTTCAGAGTCCGTGAGGTCCAGTACAGTCGGCAGCTGGCATAAGTTTTATATTTTTGATACCGCTTTGCTTCTTGTGTGAACGCTTGCCTGTGCTATGTTGGCACTGTGTGAGGTGGTTTTTGCTCTCGTCAGGATGTGACTGAGAGTGTTCTTTTGTTATGGTATTGTTCTCGGTTGTGCTGCGCTGGGCAGAGTTGCCAGCATGTGTGAATCTTTGGTGCAGCATTTGCGTTTCTCCATGGCGTGTTCAGGTGGCTGATGGGAATTGTTGTTGGTGTGATGGCCGTGCATGTTCTCTGGAGGAGATAATGTTGTTTTGGCCATCCCAACTGGAGGTTTAGTCAGCTCCTGAGGTGTTCAAGTTGTGTTGAGGTGGTCGTTTGGATGCCTTGTTTGAGAGAGTGCTCGGGCGAACCTAGGATTTCCTTCCTGGCGAGCTGCTTTTAGATGAGCTTGATCTTTCTCATCTTGTCTTATGGCGTCGTTCTGAGTTGAGCCTTGGAAGTGCCGTCTCGATAATGCCTTCGTCCTGTGTCTACTTATGTGTGGACTGTGCTAGTTCTGAACCTGATTTGCTCTTGTTTCGGCGGTGGTCTGACTTTGGACCCAGTTTGTGAGTTGGGGGCCGTTGTGCACCATGTTAAGTGTGCCGTGTTTGGTGGCTGCTGTGTTGTGAAGGTTCAGTAATTGTTTCAGGACGCGAGGATAAGCTGAGATTGGTGTTCTTTGTGGCTTGTGCTGTGGCTTTTGACACGATAGTTTGCACTATGGCGACTTGTGATCGGCTGTTAGAAGGATCGGTACTCGCGGCATAGTACATTGCAATGTTGTGATTTACAATGGCGCCGAGAGGTCTGCTGAGATGCGGATGTCGAGTTGTCTATTTTGCCTGTGTGCGTTGTGTTGAGTGCGCAGCGGAAGCGTGTGGGCTTATCACCCACAGGTCAAGGATCGAGGTTGGAAGATTTTGACCGACCGAGTGGACTGTTTTCTCTGTGTAAGAGTTCATCTTGGCTATGTGTGCCTTAATGTTATTGATTGTCATGCCATTGCTTGAGGCATTATGGTTGATGGCACTGGCAGTTTTGAGAATTTGGGAAATCTGTCAGTAGATATGCTAGCTGAGTACCCTTTCTTTATCTACGTTTCTTGGAAGTTGTGCTCTAGGGACGTGATTGTGGTCCTAGAGATGCTTTTCTGAGAGGTTGTTGTGGGTCCTTGTTAGTAAGCTGTGAGCGGTTAGTACTTTTTAGTCGTGTGTTCAATTGTAATTATGTCTTGATGTGACCCAGCTTGCTGTTGTCCCGAGGTTCTGTGTTGAGAACGGATCCAGGATTGTGCTGGTGTTGTTATTTGGTGGTTTGTGGTTGTGGTCAGCATGGGAGGAGTTCCCTGTGAGTCTGAGTTCGGCATGATGTGGACCGTGATCTTGTCAGTTGGTTCTGCTGTACTCTCCTGAGAGGGTAGAGTTAGCATGAAACTTGAATCCAATGTAATGTCTGAGTGAGGACTGACTTGATTATGTTTGTGGTCCGATGTTGTCATTGGCGTTCTGCGTGCCAGTTTCGCTTGTTGTTATTGGCACGGAAGTCGATTGTTGGAGTAGTCAGCTGAGATGTTTATCTTCTTTGCGAAGAGTTGATGCTTCGGTTGTCTGCCGAGTATGAGTTATCGGTGGCTGTTTTCATGGCATGGGTCGCGTCTCCTTGGTTTGTGAGAGGATAGCAATGATGTCCTGTTTGGAGGTGCCAGACTTGTGTTCCTTTGTGTGTCGTGCTCATTCTGCCGATCGATGTGCCCTAAGATCCAGAGCATGATGATCTTGTTTGTGATCATGGTCAGGCAATGTTCCTGTGCATTGTGTCTTTCACGAATCATGTTATCATATTTTTGTGTTTTGATGTTTGAAGCTTGGCTGGTGCTTGGAGAGCATTGTTAGCTGTTTGGGTTGTTCTTCCTTATTCCTTTGCTAACTCCTAAAATTTCGAGGATGAAATTTCATAAAAGAGGGGAGGCTGTAATACCTTGGATCCTTCGGATCGGAATCGAAGAGCTTTCGGAGTGCTTTCGTGGGTCCCGAATTGTGTTACACATCATTATGAAAGCGTCGCCTTCCCATGATGCATTTATGCATTAAAGAATTTTATTTAATTGAAAGAAATAATATGATCATGGTTCTCCATCTGACCACGTTCCTGGACATGGCCAGGTTAGAGATCGCTATTGACACCCAATTTTTTTTCGCGGATGCAACATCAAGCTTCGGTTGGCCATTTCGACATTGGCAAAAGAAGAAGTGGAAGAGCAGGAAGAGGCCAAGGCGTCATCGGAAGATGTAACCCGGGGTGTGAAACCCTGGACCACCAAAAAAAAGAGGAAAAGAGAACCCAGAGTCCCTCATGCGGACCCCTCTCATGGGATACCCGGCAGGGCCCCAACAGTTTTATCGACAGGGGCTTTCCCCATTTAATTACCAGACCCGCGTGGCTGCCTTTCCCGACAGTGGGCCCTGTCCATTCAAACGGTAGGGGTTCCCCCGCACCATCGACCGACGTCTTGCATCTGGCTTGCACAGCGGACGTAGGCTTGCAATGGCAGCCCCCCTTGGGGGTTCAACGGCGGCCCACCGTGCCCCAGCTCCAAGCCCATAAACGGTGGCCAACATCCCTCAAGATGGCAATTAACCAGCGGCCTTCTATTAACCGGCAGCAAACCTCTCCCATGGCTATCTGGTAGCCCTCCTGTGTGGACATAATCGACAAGCCCCAAGAGGCATAACCGACAATAGAATGCCAGCAAGTCCTACAACTGGGAACCACACACCGGCGGCCTGCACATGGCTCACGCAGTGGTCCCAAACCTACAACAGTAGCCCAAGATGAGAGCTCACCCTAGCCCAGCTCCCTGCTCACAAAAAGTAGGGCCTTCTCTTCAACGATAGGCTAGGGGCCTATCCGGTAGCTCCCCTTTACCCGGCGACAACTACCTTAAACAACAAACACTGCATTAACCGGCGGGGGAAACTTTGAATAGTAGCTACCGATTCAAACTATGGAAATTGCCATAAACAGTAATGGCTAACCAGGAAAGCAGCCAAGAGATCTTGCCATTGCTCGTAGGTCCTTACACGATGGCCACCTTTGTCCAGTGGGCAAAGTTTTTGACCGGTGGAGGCACCCCCCCTTTTTTTTCACCACGCCATCCGGGATGGGATGCTTCCTCATTTTGGCAGCCTTCAGAGAAGACTCCTCCCTCTACCTCTTACCTACCTCTATAAAAAGAAGAGCATCAACAGACACAAAAAAGGGGGACTCTGGATTGGGGGAGCTAAATGCAAAGTCGTGCGAAGGAAAGAAAAGAAGAAAAGAGTGCAGACATGCATGAGTGCGAAGGGGAAGAAGGAAAAAAGAAAGGGGAGTGTAGGGAGCTCACCTGTGAGCTTTCTATGAAGTAAGGAGTGGAGCTCTAAAGAAAAGAAGAAGTGTGAGTGAGAGAGGTGAGGACAAGAAGGGGGGGGAGGAGAAGGAGGAGTCTGTACTCCTTCTCGTCCCTATAGATATGTTCTTTCCCTCCCTGAATCAAAAATATGATATGATGGTGGGGTTAAAGGGGGAAAAGAGTGAATATGTGTGTGAGTGAATGACATGAAAGAAACAAACAACACAAGCAATCAATCACCCACATATGTTAACAAATTGTGATTGCCACCAAAATACCTAGTGCAACGAGAGAGCACCATGTACCTTGGAAAGGGGAGACGGAAGGACACTCACCTAAGGATGCAACGCTGGAACATGATGAACACGGTCCTCTGGAGGCTGCTGAAGGACGTAGACGGCTGAATGACAGGCCACGCACAGCGTTACAGAGTGACGCGGGAAGAAGACCTGGCTGGGGCACAAACGGTCTGACTCAGGCCGCAGGAATGCTCTGGATGGTCTTGAGAAGACCGTTAAACCCTGTATGCGGTCGGATATGAACCGTGAAAAGCCGCCAAGCTCTAAGCCGTGGGACTTGATCCTCCACCCCTTTCGGCTTGCCAGAGGGGGTGGGCCTCGTGCTAAGACTCCTGTTGGCCTACAAAGCACAACAAATGACCAGAAAACACAACCCAAATTAGTTTAGGAAGTGCAATATCTATGCAAACGGATGAAAAACTAAACACATAAGTGTAGACACGCCAAAATTGATGCTATGTTGAGTAAATTTCATGTCATAATATAATGCCCCAAAGTGGACTTCATTACTGGCTTAATAAGTAGGTTTTTCTATTTTATTTGATTATCACGACCTACCTATGGGCGCTATTTAAATAGAGCCTCTGTAGACGGTCGCTATTTCCCTAAGGTATTTGGTTCTGTTGATGAATAAATGACCACGTGTGTGGGCGCCACTTATTGTCTGGGTTGACCTGAAGGCGAACTAGCGTCGACCTGAAGGCGAACTAGCATCGACCTGAAGCGAACTAGCATCGACCTGAAGGCAACTAGCGTTGACCTTCAGTTGCAAATAGCATCGACCTTAGTTACTATGCTGAGAGGCTTGAACTGGCATCAGAAGTAACGCCTCCATGAGTAAGCGCCTTTCAATAGTTGTTATTTATTCTTTTATTAAATCTAGAAAATCCATATTCCTGGGAAATAGCGACCGTCTTGTGGTTGGGGTTTGTAGGGTTCGCCAGAAAACGGTGACGGTTTGCAGTATAATTACTGTCAAAATGACCGTCGGGATGTCAAGATCTTGTACCCGCCAATTTCGTACCGATCGGCTGTCATTCGGGGCGGGTAGGAGTCTGGGAACCTCGGTGACCCGATTTGGGTCGATTCATCGGAATCGCCCCAATCTTGTGTTTTGATGCATGCATGTGGTGTTTTTAGCCTCCAGGAGCCATTTCTCGTCGCATCGCTTTATTTCCCCTGCGCTTCGACGTGAATGTGGTGTGGAACGGGCCGATTCGGCCTCTCCGTCGCTCACTCCCATCACCCTGGCAGCCAACCAACTCGACATCTAGCCAGCCCATTGCACTCCAACCCCGAGATGACATAGCGATTACGATGCTACGAGGAAGTGGGGCGTGAGCTCGAAGGCAAGGTCTATTATCTGGATGATATCCTCCATACAGCAAGGACCAAGGGGTTGATCGACAACGATGATAACTCCCCTACGCCTTTCTCCAGAGAGATCCTAGTGACGCTGACCCCCCGAGCTTTAACTGTCACCATTCACTTCGTACAACAACACCACTGACCCCGCCGATCACATGCACAGCTTCAAATCTAACCTGATATTCCACTAGGGTTCAGATGTTGTTAAGTGTCTGGCATTTGTCAACATCTTGTGGGAGAATGCTCAAATATGGTTCGAGTCACTACCAGGTGGGACTATTACCTCTTTCCAGTAGCATAAGAAAATATTTAAGGAAAACTTTCTTAGTTGCAAAAAGGAGGTCAGATCTATCGTGAGCCTCCTTGCCATAAAGTAGGGTCACGAGGAACCCTTATAGGGCTTCGTTGCCCGCTTATGTAAGAAATCTCTCGGCATTCCTTACCTGGATGTCAGGATCGCCACGACAGTGCTAATGCTAGACACTCATGATGCCATCCTCCGAAGGAGGCTTGAACTGGGGTTTCCAGCAGCGCCATCCTCCGAAGGCCTTCAAAGTGGGCCTCCGAAGGCCTTCAAAGCTGTGGCCTACCCATCTCTAACGCCATCCTTCACCGGCCCGTAGACGAAGACAACCTAATTGTGAAGCTCATCCCCGTACTTCGTGTGGATGCCCAAAAGTGCTCGAGTGCCTCCTCTACCACTGACGCCACCTACGCCTTGGCCGCTGCAAGGGTAGTATCCAACTCCACGACCTTTTCCTTAGCCTCCTCCATCCGAGATTTCATCCCCTACCAAGCAGCCTCGAACACCCGCAACTACTTCCGAGAGGCATCTCGATCCCACTCTGCCACCACTAGGGAATGCCCTTGAGACTCCAAGAGAGGTTGGAGCCAACCTACTCCTCCTCCAGCATCTGAACTCAGTTCACCAGGACTTCCTGCTCCTTCCGACTAGAGGCCAACTGTTGCTCCGTCTCCCAGAAGTGGGTGTTAGTATTGGGTGTCCTACAGGCCAATTTTGGGTCGGGTAGGCCCGCTAGTTGTACAATCTTGTTCATCATTAATAAAGTGGTATTTGAGCATAAATTTATAATTATATATTACTCTACGATATCACAGGATATGTGGTTGTAAAGTCAACTCGAGATGGGATCTCGATCATGAGACTGACTTTACATGGACATATATCTTAACATTGTCCCTGGTTGGAGGGTAATCACTCGGGGACATTGATTACCTATTAAACCAGTACACATTATGTGTGGGTGAGCAGTCTCATGGTCACTAGTGTGGGGCACCAACATAATATGTGTAGGTGTACGTCTTAGGAGGATGTACACTAGACTGATCCATCATTGGATCTTCATATGGTTAATTATACCGAATGTCAACTGAAGATCCAATTGTCTTAGTAGCATCATTGGTCCTTTGACCTGAGATATTGATCAGATCATACACGAGAACTGGAATGGTTTGATACTTGACTAAGTGACTTTAACCATAAGTCATGAAATGCCAAGTCATTGACCATGTCAGGATACGTGTGAGGATCGTCAATGGCCAAGAAGGGATGGCTCATTGTCAAATATATATTAGACAGTTAATGGGTCAAGACACTGACGCTCCACTGAATCCCAAGCCAGGGTCGTGTGAGTTAGTTTGGAAGGGACGTCATACACTTATAGGAGGTCATTGTCGAATGGCATGATCATGGGGTTTGGCAGTTACCATACCCTCGATCGAACCACACTCATAGAAGGAGCGAGGGATTATAGCGATGTGAAAACTGTAGACAAACATGTACCAGACAGGGTGATTTGAACTCAACGTCCTCTGGGATCACGTGGATTTGCTTGACCCAACGTGATCATGGGTTCAGAATAAATTAAACTATTATTTGACTCTAGTAGAAGCAAATAACAAGTTTAATTTACTTCTAATTGGGAATTAAAAGTTAATAGGCCTTAAACCAGAGTGACTATGGGCCTAGAGGATCACACACATAAGATTCTCAAGTGACGGGGTATTGTTGTAAATATGTATATATTAAAAGTCTTAAATTCTTTTGAGAAAAGAATAATTAGAAGGGCTTTATATATGTATACACAATAATACAAGGATATATTGAATGAGGGAAAATATGCCACTCAAGGGTAGGAGCTGAGTAGAAGAACTGATGAATAGAAAGAAGAGGAAGAAGAAGTGAACCCCTGAGTGCACAACATGCGGCCCTTGAACTTGTGCTGCTGCCTCTTCTTGGCTAAAATCTCTTGAACACAGACCCACCTAGTGCGGGTTCGAATCTTCGGGCTTCTCAATCTGTAATATCTTCTCAATTAACAGGCCCACCTGGCAGATGGCTTGGCCCGATCATGAACATGCAACCTTGCTGGGGTAGTTGCCCCTAGACATCCAGTGCTAACAATATGTAGACATTCTTGAACAGTAAACTCCTTAGAATAATGAACAACAAACCATGGAGTCTTGTTTCTAGGCACAAGCAGCGTGAGGTTTGGCAACTCCACTCGGTAATCAGGCTTGAAGCATAGCTCTCTTGATAAAAGAGAAGGATGAAATTGAGGGAGAGCAATACACGACATTGATGTGGTCGGCGTACTGATGAACCGAGGGAGATTACATAAAATGTGGAGAACGTCCTTGGAGAATCTTGAGAATACGACCAATTGTCCCTTGAACATGGAATCCCACAAACTCTTGGTAGCCATACGGGTTAGCACAATGTGGGTAGAGAACCCTTCTCAGCTAGTAATTTGAATGGAAACAAAGCGAGGGGCAATAACAACATCAATAACAGAATCTCCAGCGAGCAAAGAGATTGCCATCGGTCTCGCTCGAGAAGAAACTGGCACCAATGCAAGGGAGCTCTTCTTGGCAACTGTCATGGGAAATACAAGCTCATCCCAAAAATAGCCAGGGACCAGCACGCGTATGGGCCTGCGATAAATGAAATCTTGAATCTTGAATTGAACAACCAATAATGAATTTTCCTGACTCGACTCATCATCCCCCTGGGGGCCAAACCCGAGGGGCACCATAGGCAGCGCACACCTGCTCCGTGGGGTGAAAGAAAGTGGAGGAAAAGGTTTAGATGGCATAGATGTTTCCATGGCGGGGATGTCGAGTGATGGCAATGGGGATACGTCAATGATAGGCTCAGGTGGAGGCGAAGGTGGAGGTAAAGGTGAAGGTATGGTTTGCTCAGGCTCAGCCAAGGATGGTGGCAGAGAAGGTGAAGGCGGTAGAGATGAGGGCACTGGTGATGGGTTAGATGATTAGGATAATAATGAGGGTAACAGAGATGGTGGGGGAGATGGAGACGGTGGAGAGGGTGAAGGCAAAATTGAAGGTCGTGGGGCCTAACGTTGGCGTATTGACACGATACGCCGAGCGGCATTGGGAGTGGAAGCAGTGGTGGAGGCCATGGGAGAGGAAGGGGAGGTACTAGCCTGAACAGAGGCTTGGGTTTGTGGAGGTTGTGGAGATAGCGTAGGAGATGGAGATGGCCTAGATGAAGGAACGAGTATTGGAGTAGGCACAGAGCAGATGATGGAGCGGGTGCAACACTAGATGAAGAGGAATCACAGGGGTGCCCTTGGTCTTGCAGTGATGGAGACGGCTGCTTGGGTGGCACTTCTTGTTGTTGCTTGCTGCGAAGATCTAAAATTACTTTATGCATGGCGGCCCAATCAATCATCTTCTTATCCTCTAGATCATAGAGATAATCTCGAAACTCGGGACAATCCTCGACCAAATGCCCCTGCAGGCTGTGAAATTCATAGAACTGAAGCATATTCCCGACCGCGGATCGGCAAGGCATAACCGAAGGGAGTTGCAATGCGTGAGTGGCCGTCAAAGTCTGAAAGATATCGGTAAAAGGATCCGGCAACGGAGAACAAGGAGCCTTCTTCGGGCAAGGTGGATGCTGAGGGATATGGGATGAAGGTGGAGAAGGTTGGGGAGACGGAAGCGGAGGTTGCATAGGCAATGGCGCATGGCGACTAGTGGAGAGACTAGGCAGAGACAAATGTGGAGCGGGATGTGGAGGTATGCATTGGACGGCATCCACTTGCTCAGGATGTGGTGTTCCCTTGACTAGGGGAGATGGAGATGGGCGTGGGTATATGGAAGCGAAAAGCTGACTTATGGATGGTTGGCTCGTGGGAGCGGACGGGTGTGTAGGAGCGGAGTGTTGACTCGTGGAGGGATGGTATGCGGGAGCGGACGGGTGCGTAGGAGCGAAGGGTTGACTCGTGGAAGGCGGGTAGTAAATGGTGGATGTGGATGGCGAGGCGTATGTGGAGGGTTGTTGTGCAGGAGTGGTGGACGCAGATGGCAAAGTGTATGCGAATGTAGAAGATGGGGAAGACTCGGTGTCAAGGGAATCTTGAAGTTGTTGACGAATGAAGTGGGCACGACTATAAAGTTGTTGCCAAGAGGTGATATCATTCAAAGTTAAGATAAATCGGTACTTGTACGTTGCATTGAAAATGAGCATCTTGATTTGTTCCCCCTCTGGAATGTGCCCCGGGACTTGCGCGGCGAGGCGATGCCAGCGGTCAGCAAAGGCGGAGAACTCCTCATCAAGCTTCATCTTCTCATGGGCCAGATCTACTATAGAATACTTGGGCCCAACCTGATCCTAAAATTGATGAAGGAACTTGTCTAGAACCACGAATAGAAATGCAAGCACACAGGGGATAATAGGTTTTTAGGTGGTTCGATCTTGAGCTTGAGCTATATGTCCACTCCTTACTCAACAGAGTAAGGCTTCCACTACCAAACAACTTGAAACAACTGACCTACAATTTTGGGGATAAAATCCTTACAACCCGCGGAGCTTCACAGCTTGCTGTCCGAGGTTCACACCTCACTTGCTGAGCGCCACAGCTTGCTCCGCTGATAGATAGCTTATAAAGAGTTTGAAAGATAAAACTAAGAAACAAGGAAAATAATGACAGAATTGAAAATGTTGCTACACTTGAGCCGTCTGACTCTGGATCTGATCCAGAAGTCAGTACAATACTAAATCTCACAATCCCACTTCTCTCTCTCAGACCTACTCACGACGCTCTATTTTTCTTCTTCCTCTCAGCAACTAGCTCCTTTACTCTTTAGACCCTTCTCGCTCTCTTGCTCTCCTCTCCTCTTCTTCTTCTCTGCTCAGATCTTCTTCTTTTTCTTCTGATTCACTTCTTGTCCTCTGATTTTGAGCATTGGAGAGCCTTTTATAGAGTGCAAGTCCTGGGGTCCACGAGTTCACGATTTGGGCATGTGGAGAGTGTGTTCCCATGCATTTCGAGAGTCCACGTGTCATGAATAGAAGGTACGATGATCCACGTGGCAGGACTTCAGAACATCTTCCCGCCTTTTATCACGTGCCACTCATCAGGTTTACTTAAGTCCCACATGTGGTAGCCTTCATGTAACCCTAGTGTTCGAACGAGAATCTAGGTTATCAAAACAAAAAGGGTATTAGTTATAAAGCACATGTTAAGCTTGAGCACAATTTAAGTCTCAAGTGTTCCAATCAGATTTACCCATGTTAAGAGAATACACATATTTCTGCAGATGCATCAATGCATAAGTGAGATGCATCAGTCTGTAAAATTACCCCATGCAATATGTCTGAATAGAAGCATTGACCTCTAATTGTAACACAGGTAGACCCCAAATGTACATCGACCTATTTTTATTGTAAGTACCCAAGGTCCATCGACCTTGATAGAGATGACTTCTATTGCACTGACGTAATGCAGCAAAGGCTAACAGACTAGCATCGACCTTCCAAAACATGCTTCGACCTTAGCTGCAGTTGTTAGGTCACTAGTATCGACCTTTCTCCAACCGCCAGGTTGCAAGCATCAACCTATGTACTAGGTGCATCAACCTTATAGCATGAGCTGTGAGCAAGGTGCATGAGGTGCATCGACCTGATAGTGTGTACTATATGGAATGTGCATCGACCTAACTATGCATTCTGTGTACAAAGTGCATCGAACTTTTAGATGAACAATGCATATGTGCATCGACCTTCTAGTCTCAGCAACATATGTGCATCGACCTTCTTGATCTATAACACATATGTGCATTGATCTTTTCGAGTCAGTGACATATGTACATCGACCTTATAGTTTAGAGAAGTGGAGCATACGTCGACCTTATAGCTCAACAGATATGCATATGCACTGACCTTCTAGGCTAAGTGTTGACATGTGCACTGACCTGCCTATCTCAACGTATGAATGTGCATCGACCTTTTAGTGTACCGGAATGAACATGCATCGACCTGTAAATGACTAGAGACTCAATCTGACTTAAGATATACTACAAGATATTAAATGATTGTTGCTGCATCAAAGCACAAGTTGTTGCCTACATCAAAACACCTCACCAAAGACAGAGGAGACACAACATTCTCCCCCTTTTTGATGATGGCAACACTTCTATACTTTTGATGGCAACAAATGTAAAGTAGCGGACAATCAGAGACTCTATCCCTTAGCCAGTAATATGACATCTCAAAAAGATACACAGGCAGATAGACACAAGCAGATAGATGGACACTCAGACACCACGATCAACATTCTCCCCTTTTTTGTCGCTCACTAGACATTCCTCCTAACATCAAAAAAATAAATCTCTCCTTCTTTATGCTCTATGCTATCTCTCCCCCTTTGCCTTTGCATTGCACTTGTCTCTCCCCCTTTTTCAATAGCCAAGCCATCCATATGTTTCTCTCCATCAAAATTATGTTTCTCTCCCCTTTGCCATCGGCAAAATAAATGAGAGAGATCAATTGAACTGATCAGGAAGACAACAAAGATGACTGAATTAAGGAAGGAAGAGGATGGGAAAGATGACCTGACTAACAAACTGTGTTATCTTTCATTAGTCAAGCATACATAACACAGATTCTTTTAGTACAAGATTGCAGATAATGCTTCCATGATAAAAATCTTGTTTAAGGGTAATGAAAGTGAGAGTGTAGCAACTGTACTTTTTGAAGAAGCCCGTATTAACATTTAATAGCAATAAACCAAACTCACATGCATCATATCAAATTAGTCTAACTTCATCTTACTTATCTAAAATTCAATGCAGTTCTTAGGAGTAACAAGAAAATGTATTGAGGTTAAACAAATTTTGACATCACTGATATTTGACCTTAGGGTTACAGCTAGAGTATTTTTCTTTTTATTTTCAACTTTTGAATAGGCAGGTATAATCCGTACCTTTTTATGTATATATGACTCATAGTTCAAGCATCATTAAAACATATTTAGAGAATTAAACCATAACCACAGGGGCACAACACATACATCACTGTACAGAAAGAAGATGGAAGAGCAACAAGGAATGATGACAAAAATGCAATAGGTTGTCATTCATTTCTATAAGGAGCCTGAGATATGCCCTCGGGGTGACATAAGGCCTATACAAGTAGGCTATACAAACATCAAAAGAGAGAGTACCAACAATAAGACTAGAGGATGTAACGCCACTAAGTCCTGGCTCGCTCTCCTTCAGGGCCACTAGGCATGTCCTAACGACTGCAATCTTAGGATCAAGGTTGGCAACGTCATGAGTGCTGGACTCGACCTTGCCAACCACCTGCTACAGTCCAGTTTATAGACACTGAACTGCATCTAGGCGCTCCTGTAGGGCCTTCTTTGGCGTCTCGGCCTCGCGTTGAGCCTCCTCTAGCTGAACGGTCATGTCCGTACTCTGGTCACATGTTGGGTCCATCCGAGCTCTCTGCCCAGTCATGACCATGACCAATCCATCTAGCCTTGCTACTCCTACCTCATACGGGGAAGCCTCCTGGCCCTCCTCTCTTGCACGCTCTAAATATGGAGAAACTCACCCCACGCCAGCTTTAGAGTAGCCATCCATGTCTTATGTGGGAAACCAAGGCCATGGTAGCCCTGAGTGTAGTCCTCTAGTTGTCTCCTCAGGTCCTCGGGGGATAGGAGAGGATCGCACCAGACGCACCCCTGCATGCCCTAGAGAAGGGAAAAGGTGATGCTACCATCTACTAGGGGCCTACGTGGCTGAGTAGAAGAAGGCCACTCAACTCCTAGGGAAGGGAGAACTTTGGCCTCTTCCATCAAGACGTCAGTCGAGGCTGTACAATCTAAAAGAAAACAAAATGGAAAGTGAGAAATACATGTGATGCTTTGATGCTTTCTACAATAGATAAGGTGGAAAAACTAAGAAAACAACACTTAAAACTCAACTTGCTCCTCCACACCGGGAGTGGGATCACTAGTCCCCTCCTCGAGACCTCCTACTAGAGTAGGGGAAGGTAGTGACGTCTTGACAATAGGGGAAGCCATTGTAGCCTCCCTTTCCTCTTTAGATGCCTCAACAGTAACAAGGGGCCTCTCGATTTTGGCCGCCTCCACCACTGGTTCCTGTCATCCTCGAACGCAGGCACTACACAGTGCAACAATTCATTATTAACTACATATTAGGCTACAAAGCCTAACATCAAAACTTGGAATAAAGAGTTGTTCTTACCCGCCATAGCCACCTCAGTCGGAGTCTCCTCTACTGTTGATGACCCAAACACCCGAGAGCTGGAGGTCCCATCTGTCTCCATGGCATAAATGCCATGGTTCGTAGAGGATCCGCTCAAGGCCCTTGAGGAACTCCCCAAGGTGTTGGATGAGGATGACATCCCTACACGTCACAAGATAACACACGTTAGTCCAAGGCATAATTTGCCTTAATACAAAGAGAGGAGAAGGTTATGCAAGCCTTACCAGTAGGGGTGCTCTCATGAGAGGTGCTCTTAGCACTAATTTTTTATGTGGCCCCCTCTATCAAAGTTGGGGTGGTAGATTCCTCACCCAAGTCTCCCATAACTGGTGGTTGCATCTCATCCTCCACCAAAAGAGTTGAAACATCTGCATGGAAAAGCATTAGTATATAGCGAGCATTGGCCAAGTATACCTATCACCCAGGGAAGGTTAGGCAAGTCATACTAGTAGGGGTATTCTCAGAGGAGACACCCTCGATATCAACATCCTTGTCTACCTCCGTTGATAAGTCAAGGGTGCTAGACTCTCCACCTGAAGTCCTCGCAGCAAGTGGTAGGACCTCACCCTCTGTGGGAGGAGCCGAAACATCTACATAAGACACGTCAACATGCAACCAGCATTAGCCAGACATATTCATCAAAGAAGCAAGTAAACAATGACCAACAAGACAGTTGGTTACATGCTTGAGGAGCCCACAATTACGTATTCCACCAGACTCACTGCACAAGCTAGTAGCACTGATGGCGAAGGTATGAGTGATGACCCCATCTATATCATTGGTGGGTCATCATTTGCAACCTCGTTGAGAATGGCTACGATCCTCCTTACTGTTGTCACGTCTTGAATGAGGTGGAAATATCAAGGCGTAACAAGTTAACAAGCAAGTCGATCAAGAGACAGATGACAGATGACAGATATGAATAACAAAATGGGCAAAGTCATATCTTTATTGTAAAATCTAACATTTCCTATAAATGACTTTCAAAGACTTTTGATACTATTCAAACTCAATACATTTATTCTCTAAATAGGCAACAATGAAGTAAATCTTCTAAGACTATTAGCACGCTTTATCACTCCAGCCCATTCCCGTCATCTTTAAAATTTCCTAAAAATTATTAAAAATACATAGGGTGAGCTAACAAGTTCACTAGGACTTATATCTCTTTACCAGGTCACTTTAAGTGATTCCCATCTTGGATCATCTAGATGCTCAAGAAAAAAAATAGGTAAATAAAAAAAGTGACAAGTAAAGTAGAAATTAAGATTCCAATCAATCTTGAGGACATTTCACCTTGGATCATATGCCTACTAACTCAGATCTTGAACCACGTGATCACTTAAGTCTTTGATACTCTCTGCCCTTCAAGTGTTTGATCAAGTTTAAGGCTTTTCAAGTCAAGTACCTATCAACAAGATATAAAGCATTTTATCAAACACCTTATCATCATGATTGCTTAGACAAATGGAGACTTAACCAATATCATAATAGTTAGACACTCAGATCAGAAAAATGTAAGATGAAGTATGTGCTTCAATGCAGACACACAATGCACATACCAATTAAGGCGATGGCTAGGGCTTAAGCATTGACCTAATGCCTTAAGCGAGCATGAAGGTTTAGACCTGAGTCTAGTGAATAACAAAGGTACATCGACCTGTTAAACATAGACTCTACATGTGCATTGACCTTATAAAACATATTATAACATGTGCATCGACCTTGTAGAATGAATACATGCATATGCATCGACCTTGCTAAAGACAGGATTCGATAAGCATCGACCTTGCTGAGTCCAAGGTGCAATGTGCATCGACCTTGCTGAACACAAGGTGCAATGTGCATCGACCTTGCTAAACACAAGGTGCAATTTGTATCGACCTTGCCGAACACAAAGTCATCTAGTGCACTTACCTGTGTGACCACATGCGAATATGTGCATCGACCTGATGGACTACAGGCAAGTATATGCATCGACCTTATGATCAACGTGATACATAGATGCATCAACCTGACAGGCTTCAGACTAAAATGTACATCGACCTGTATACCTCAATCACAAATATGCATCGACCTTATCTGACTAAAACATGAACGTGCATCGACCTCATATGACTAAGACATGAATGTGCATCGACCTCATATGACTAAGACATGAACGTTTATCGACCTCATTTCTGACACTTAGAATATAAATGACTTGTTCAACATGAATGGCTCTATGTAGTTCTACCTCAACATGATTCATAGTGTGACATCATCAAAACAAGGGTTCCAATACACATAACAATATGCTCCCCAGGGTGTAGTGAATGATGTCTTCTCCTAATCCTCTTCTGCCAAATGAATTTGATTGTATCCAGAAAATCCATCCATAAATGAAAGGGTTTCATATCCTACCATGTTATCAATCAACACATCAATGTAAGGCAAGGGGAAATCATCCTTTGAACACATGCAGTTAAATTCTCAAAAGTCAATGCAAATCCTGACCTTTCCATCTTTCTTCTTGACCGAACAATACTTGTCACCCATTAAGGATAAAGGATGACTCTAATAAATATGACTTTATAGAGCTTATCGACCTCCTCTTTCATTTTCAAAGTCACTTATGGATGGAAATGCCTTAACCTTTACTTTATCGGGATGGACTCCGATTTTAAGGTTAAACGATGTTCAACTAGAGTGGAATCCAAACCTAACATATCCTCATAGCTCTATGCAAACGTGTCCTTATATTCATTGAGAACCTCAATCAATGCCGCTTCTTCTAATGATGGCAAATTATCACTTATGAGGATGATCCTAGGGATTTTCCTCAGTTCCCAAGTTGATCTCTTTGATTGATTCTTCTACGGCGGCTAACGGCTTGTCAAATCTCCTCATCCCACTAGCATAGGCGTCAGCCGCGTCCTCATATTCTTCATCCCCTTCTTCAATAGGGTATTCCTCATCCGTGATCTCATAGACTCCATACCCTTCATCAATTGCGCAATTCTCCTCACATTCTAACTCCGGCAGTTGGATGGGATTTTCTAGCAACTGAAGAATGTCTAGGCATACTTGGCACCTTTTGGCTAGATCTAGGAGGAACTGACGAGGGATTTTCTTACCCTTAGATTTTTTCTTGGGTATTACCCTTGACCCATTATTCCTAACCCGACTGACTTGTCCTACGAAAGAAGAAGAAGCTGAAGAATGTGTAGGAAAAGACCCCTCAGAGGAGGGGTAAAGAAGGTCGCTCAGAGGACCTTGGATGAATGGCCCGTAAGTTGGGGCACACTCGTGGGAGATGTAGGAAGTCTCATCAATGGAAATGTGCTATTGAGGAGTTTGAAAAATGGCATTTTTTATTTTTATTTTCAATGACAAAATAATTAAAAGAAATTAGAGGATGGGAGAAGGGGACTATAGCTAAGGGGTTGGAAGGCTCATAGAGCAGATCATGATTGAAAACTTGGTGCGGGTTGAGAAACCCGCGCAAGAATGTAAGTAGAGAAGGGGACCTAGGAAGATCATCAAACAACCATCTGGCCAAGGAGGAAGACAACAATAAAGACTAGAGAGAATTGATAGAGAAAATGTTGGATGATGATCCGTCGATGGCAACGTCCTCTTAGCGAGGATGAATTGGAGTTCTGACAACAGTTGGGGCATCTCCCGGCATCTCGAAGATTAAAGACGGCCCTTCTAGTTGTGAATGTGAGACCTGCTGTAATGCAGTGGAAATATCCGGTATGTCAAACCATTTGTACCATTCACACTCCAGGTCGTCAAGCTTTCCTTTCTTTGGAGTCCTTGAACAACTTTCAGCTAAGTAGGCAACCCGTGACCCCCCAATTAAATTTTGATAGAAACTTTGCTCGAATTATTAATCGTCGTAAAAATCACTTTGAGTGAACAAAATAGAGAGACAAATGATGAATTTTTATGCATCGACTAAAATTATTTTGTGAGGGACTCATGTATAATGTGCATAATCTTTTCATTTTTTATGTGAACAGGAGTCACTCCCTCCTCATGCCAAGCGCCTGGCCTCTCCATGAGTCTCGCGCGTGAGACACGGCGTGGGTGACGCTGGCTGCGCGTGGGCAAGCATGTGCGAGCAGACATGGACGACCTAGCAGGTGGGCATGGTCCCTCCTCCTCATACTCTCGCGGGCAGGAACACATGCGTGCAGCGTGTGGGCAGGAACGGCAAGGGTGCGTGCAGCAACCTCCGGCAACAGCATGCGTCCTCGGGCATGGGCGACGCTGGCAGCGGCGTGGGCATGGGGCAGCAGTGGCATGTGGACGTGGTCCCCAGCATGTGTCCTCCAGGCGTGGGAGTGATGCAGCAGCGCTATAAAGCCACCCTCCTTCCGAAAAAGCTTCCCCCTCCCCTCTCCTTCTTCTCTCCCTCGCCTCTCTTCCCCTCCGGGGGCTTCTTCTTCTTCCTTCTCTTCCTCTTCCCCTTCCCTTTCTCTTCCCCCTCCTCTCCTCCGATCTCACCTTCGGCTTCTCTTCTACCTCCCTCTCTTCTCCTTACAGCACCGGCGGTCCCCTCTCCCTGTTCCAGCACCGCGACGTCTCTTCTTCCTCTCCACTCCCCCTCTCCCTGTTCTCTACTCACACACACAGGCACTCCTCAACCCCTCTCTCCTCTCCACTCTCTCTCACTCTCTACTCTCTACTCTCTACCTCTCTCTTTCTCTCAAACTCGCACACGTCGCACCGTCACGGTGCCCCTGTTCAAAACAGGGGCACCGGGCTTCTCCCTTCCCGCCCCTCTGGTTTCGCTTTCTACTCTCCCTCTCTCATCTTCTCTCACTCCCTGCACCATTCTCGTCTCTCCTTCCGTCGCGACCGTGTCGGTGGGCCATACCTTCACCGTTCACATGCACGCTCCGGCGGCCTCTCCCTTCCTAGGTCGGTACCGCCTTCGCTGAACCACACTTGCGTCGATCCCCCGCGGCTATCATCTTCTCACTTCTCGCCCTCCGTTCACTCTCATTCGCACCTACACGCATCAGCCCTTGCTCTCCCTCTCCCCCCTCTCTCTCTGTCGTCCCTCACCTACACACACACACGTACACTCATCCCCTCCCTTCATGTCTCCACTGCACCGTCCACACAACCCCACGTCGATGCTGCCTTCACCTCGTCTCCCTGTCACTGGCACACACGGTCACTCACATCCCAATCCCTCTCATCTATCCCCTCCGCAACTCTCTCTCTCACCGCCACTCGCCGCTGTCGTTTCCCACACGCATGCACGAGGCCCCCTCCCTCGTTGTTGCTCTCTCTCTCTCGCGTAACCCACACACACGTACCACTATCCACTCTGCCCCTCCCTTCCTACGCGCACGTCTCCTCCTCTCCCTCTCTCCCTGCTAATCTCCGGCGGCCCTGTTCTCTCCACCAGAGTCCCTGCCTCCATCCCTCCCACCGGCGTCACCTCCTCCCGCTCTCGCCCTTCTCCCCTCTCTCCTCCTGCATCTCTCGTCTGCTATCCCTCTCCTCGGTACAAACAGACACCCCTCACACGTGGTGTCGACTCCACGGCTCCCTTGCCTCTCTTCTGCACTTCCCGCAACCCACAAGCACATACACTCTCACTAGACACACAACCTTCACCCCTCTCTCGCCGCGTCTCTCTCTATAACCCAGCCCCGTGTATAGCACATATCCCCCTCCGTCGCACTGCGAGCGTCGCCTCCATCGCCTGCGCCCTTTCTCTCTCTCAGCCTCGACCCCCCGTCTCTTCTCTCTCTCTCTCTCTCTCTCTTTATCTCTCGTCTCGCCCTCTCTCTTTATCTCTCTCTCTTCTCCGTGTCTCACTCTCACCATCTCTCCTCTCTCTCTCGTCTCTCTATCTCTCTCTATCTCTCACCTTCTCTCTCACACCACACACACTCTTTTATTTATTTTTATTTTTAACCCCTCTCCACTTATATCACTCTTGCTCTCTCAACTTTTTCTCTCTATCATCTCTCCTCCAACCCTTACTAAGATGGCGCAAGACAAGTGTCACCGACTTCAGGATGAGTGAAAATCAAAGGCTCAAGGAGACGACGTCACCGTGACATTACGGCCGCAATCTCTTTACCCATCCTCCTCCTCGGTGTTACTTAGGATTTATTTTCATTTGAAATTGTAATTTTTACTTTCGCACTTCATGTTGTAATCATTGTCTTTGTAATTCAGTGAAAAGTATGTATTTCTATTTCCTCTCTCTAGATCTCTCTCACCTCATCCTTTTTCTTCCTCTCCCTCTCTTCTTTCTCTCTTTACAATCTTCCAAATTTCTTTAGATAGATTTATTTCATGTAATTTTTATTTTAAGTTACATATAACCATCTAAATTTGCGTTTTGCCTAGAACACAAGATCTTCGAATCATAAAACTAAACCTCTCTATGGATTCGATCGGGGGGGACTAGTGGTAATGGTAATAATAATGGGCTTGGTGGTAAAGGAGGGCAGGCATCACAAGGGTATGGAATTATAAAGTATAGTGGAGGAAACGGAGCTAATGATGGAGGTTCACAACCTCCTGGTGGTGGTGGGTCTTCGGCGTGTCCTACAACTAATGGAACTAATGCTCCAACAGCCGGTGGTGGTCTTACATCAACTGGTGCTGCTGCAGCATGTACCGGTGGCGGTGCGGGAGGTAATGGTAACGGTGTGGGTGCAGGTACTGCAGGTACTGCTCCGGGCGGTGGTGGCGGCGGTGGCAGTGAAGCAGGTGGAGTGTCACAACCCGGAGGACAAGGTAAAATGGTAATTGCATATAGTTTAAATAATCCAACTGTTGTTCTTACTTCTGGTTCCACGACTATCTGTAAAGGACAAACAGCTGTCTTAAATGCATGGAATGAAAATGGAGATCCTACAAGTTTTACATGGTCAACAGGTGCTACTACAGGTGTTATTACAACTATAAGTTCTGTTACAGTTTCACCAACTACCACTACTACATATACGGTTACGGGGAACTCTAATGGATGCAGCGCAACCGCAACCTCAGTAGTAACAGTAAGTGCGACATGTTGTGTAAATGCTACCGTTACACTGACTTCAGCTACTGGCAGCGATGCGCAAACCGTGTGCATCAACAGCGCCTTGACCCCGATTACTTACAGTGTAAGTGGCGGCGGTACAAACGCAAGCGTATCCGCCACACTGCCCAGCGGCGTAACAGGCTCATTCAGTGGTGGCGTGTTTACTATCAGTGGCAACCCAAGTGCAACAGGCACTTATAATTATGAAATAGCCACCAGTGGTGGCTGTGCACCCGTAACAGTTCTGGGCAGCATAATAGTAACGCCGAATGCCGCCATAGCATTAAGCTCCGCATCAGGCACAGATGCCCAGGCAGTCTGTATTAATACCCCATTAACGAACATCACTTATACCGTCAGCGGCGGCGGCACAGGAGCCACGGTAAGCAACTTACCATCCGGCGTAACCAATAGTTACAGCAGTGGTGTAGTAACGATAAACGGCAGCCCAAGCACAGTCGGCACTTACACCTATACCGTAACTACAACGGGAACGTGCGTCCAAACCAGCGTGACGGGCACTATCACCGGAAAACCTAACACGACCATCACCTTAACCTCAGGAGTCGGCAGCGATGGTCAGAGCATCTGCTTAACCAACCCGATAAGCACGATCACCTATACGGTCAGCGGTGGTGGCACAGGAGCCACCGTAACAGGTCTGCCCGCCGGAGCCAACAACAACTATAACAGCGGCACAAGCACAGTAACCATCAACGGCATTCCGACAGCACTCGGCAGCTTTAACTACACTGTAACCACTAGCGGCGGCTGTGCACCCGTCACAGCCGCAGGCAACATCACCGTTAACCCCAATGCCGCTATAACCCTGACATCAGCAACAGCCACCACCACCCAAACCGTCTGCATCAACACCCCGCTGACGAATATTACCTATACCGTTAACAGCGGTGCTACCAATGCTACGGTAACAGGCTTACCAAGCGGTGTAACCAGCAACTACAATAGCGGTACAGTAACCATAAGTGGGAACCCTGCCACAGTGGGCACCTATAATTATACTGTTACCACAGAAGGCAACTGCGTACAAACCAGCACAACAGGCAGCATTACCGGCAATCCGAATACCGTTATCACATTAAGCTCAGCCACAGGCACCGATGCCCAAACTGTTTGCCTCAACAGCCCGATAACCAACATCACTTACACGATAAGTGGCGGCGGAACCAATGCCACTGTGAACGGCTTACCAAGTGGTGTAAACGGCAGTTATAACAACGGCACAGTGACTATAAGCGGTAGTCCCAGCAGCGCAAGTACTTATACCTATACTGTTACCACCAGCGGTGGCTGCGCCCCTGTATCCATCAGCGGAACAATCACCGTTAACCCCTTACCAACAGCAAGTGTAACAAGTAGTACAGCAGTTTGCCAAAACGACCCGTCACCAACCATTACGCTGACAGGCAGCAACGGCACTGCGTCTTACACTTTTACCTATACCCTTAACGGAGTAAATCAGACTATCAGTAGTGTAGCACCAAGCAGCACAGCAACCCTGTCTGCCCCAACCACAGAAGCAGGAACGTACACGTATGCGTTGGTAAGCGTAACAGACGCTAACAGTTGCAGCCAAGCCCAAAGCAGCAGCGCAGTAGTAACGGTTAATCCTTTGCCAACCGCCACAATAAGCGGAAACACCAATGTAATCCTGAACGACCCTGATCCGGATGTTACCTTTACTGCTAATGGCGGTACAACCCCTTATACTTTTGTTTATAGCCTGAACGGCGGAGCAGCACAAACAATCACCAGCAGTAGCACAAGCACTACTATAGCTGTACCGACCACAGCAGCCGGCACATTTACCTATTCATTAATAAGCGTAACCGATGGCAGCGCAACAAGCTGTTCCCAAAATCAAACAGGTTCGGCAGTGGTGAACGTTACCACGATGGCAGCAAACATCACTGGCCAGAACTCGTGTCGGATTACTTGGGTTTTATCCTGATTTGGCCTTTGGCACCATGATTTGTGCTACCAAGTCTGGTCTGCACATATGCGAGGCATCTTCATCGAGTGGACCACCACTCGAGACACTTTCACCCAGATTGGGTAGCTTTTCAGCCACTTATGGACCTTTTTTGGCAACACATATACCTGGCTCGGGTCACTCGGGTTTCCCGCTGTCATGGCCTTCGGCACTATGATTTGTCCTACCAGGCCTGCTCTGTGTATATGCGCGGTGTCCTCACTGAGTGAGTCACCATTCAGAGTACTTTCACCCTAGCTGGGCAACTTTTTGGCCACTTACAGACATTTCTGGTAGGAAGATGTACTCGAGTCGGGTCTCTCAAGTTTTTCGCTGACATGGCTTTCGGCACCTTGTCTTGAGGAGCCAACAACGTTTCTTCACCTCGGGAGGGTTTCTTATCAGGTGGCAGACCACCAAGTATATTCTCGTCCTGCTTGAACGAAGTTGTTTGGCACGACTGAGTCGATGTCAGTTTGTTGGGTTTATTGATTTCGATAGGTCGTACGGCATTGTCGGTTGTTGTAGACTTCTTTCAAACATCCCAAAGTGATGAGTTGTAGAATCCATGGTGCTCTTGTCAGGTGACCTGAGGCTTCAGCAGTCTGAGAGGACCCTTCTTCAAACTCTCTTTAGCTTCTTCTCGCCTGGCCAGAAATTCCTGGCTTTTATAGCGTGCTCACCGTATAGCAATATTTTAGATGTCAACAAATGCCCCCCAGCCGCAGAAGTTGCGAGTGAGGGACAAGTAGCGCGGGGCCCACAAATATGTTTATTTCATCATAGCTATTAACAGTGGGGCCCACTTCATTCGAAGACTCCCTACATGTGGCTGAGTCAGCGAGCAGCCCTAGCTGCCATGAATCGACACCGGGCTTTGAGGGGAGTGAATTGGCGCTGAGGTGTGAGTCGGCGCTAGGCCATGCGGGTTTTGGTTGAGTCGTTGTCGGGCTCTTTGGTCAGTTGAGTTGGTGCTGGGAGCTTTGGTCGGTTGAGTCGGTGCTGGGCACTCGCTACGGAGCAGTGAGTTTGCGTCGGTCTAGGCATCAGGGTGGTGAATCGACGTGGGCGGGCGTCGATTCACTTCCTTTTTAAAACCCTTTCGCAGGGATTTGAAAACCCTATCTCCGGCACCTTCCTTTGATGGCCGTAGCGACCTCCGCTTCTTCTCCGGGCACGATTAGGTCAACGACGGTGGGCCTCCCTTCCTCTCCTTTGAGGACGGTGAGGACGATGGCGGTGTCCCTTTCTTCCTTCTCTTGCACCGTGAGGGTGATAGCGGTGGTGAGTTTTCCCTTTTATTCCTTCTCTTGCAACGCGGGGGCAGCAGTGAGCTCTTCCTCTTCTCCGAGCACAGCGGTGGCGTGGTGGTGAGGACAAGCTTCTTTGCAGACCCCCTTCTCACTTTATGGCTCAGGGGAGGTTCCTAGTAGGCTCATCCTCGGAATCAACATTCCCTGGTGTCCATTCGGCCTAGGTGCTCCACCTATGGCTTGTTTTTAGGGACCGTCTCACCTTGGTGTGTGGACGTGTTCCCGTGTTGTGTTTGGCACGCTCCCATTAAGGGGAGACTCTGTCGAAATTTTTTCAGAAAGTTTCTTCTGTCCATAGAAGCATTTTTCTGACTTCATTATCCTTGTTATAGATACAACAATGGCTTCGGAAGCTCCCTCCGCAACTGTGCAGAAGACCAGTGCTCCATCTAGCGGATCAATGAGGCCAATCGTGACCTGGCAGAATGTTAATGAACTTGACAAAGGGCGAGATCGCCTTGCAGCAATAGCCGACTCCTCTGACTCAGAGACCGACACGGTGGATATCGGATGGCTAACACTTTCAAACAATAGTCGCTTTGAGTTTGACTGTAGTCGGGATTACAGAATTGACTTCCCGAAGGACAAACACCTTCTATCTTTTCTTCATGCCTTCAACCTTCTGGGCAAGAGGGACATTCATGTAGTCCGAGTGGCCGACCAGAGCATCCTCTTAGGCCGAGATAGCATGGCAGACCTGGTAGTAAGGAGTGAGTCTATGTACTTCCCCAGAGCTCCTCGGAAGTGGGATGCCATCACCGGGGTATCAGAATTGACTCTGGAACAGGGCATGTTGACAAGGGCCCCTGAATTTACCCTTTCCATGTGGGATTTGTCAGCCGGCAACGTGCACTGGGAAAAGCCATCATTCGGTCTATTTTTGGTCCCGTTGAAGTGGGGATTTTACGAGGAGCCATTCTTGTTGGATTGTTTGGCGATATAGTTCAAGCATCAGATCGCCGTTGGATGGTTCGCTGACTTGAAGGCCACTGATTCTCACGGGTTTCGGGTCGGAGGTGTTGAATTTATAGATTATGTGCTTCAGAACTATGGCCCGATTCTAATGACCGCTGGGGTATACCACAGCGTGTATGCTTCCCACTTTCGCTATCCCATTTCCAATGGCCTTTGTTGCGGCATGATAGAGACCTTCTACCCTGAGTTTAATACTTTTTATATGGCAGAAGGTGAAACTTCCTTAAAATACACGTAAAGTATAAAACACACTCCGAGATCCACAAAAATATTCTGAAAAATATTCAAAAATTTTGGGGCATTACAGCCCTCCCCCTTTATAAGAATTTCATCCTCGAAATTTAGGACATGCACCAAGCCACAAGCGGAGAGCATCATAAATCGACTGATGACGCTGCCAGAGCCCCAGCCAAATCTCGATGCTCGAAAAAACCATGATCCTGAGGGACGCGGCCAGACAATGATCCCGGACAACGCCTCGTTCACAATCCAAGACACATCGATCATTAGATCAGGCACATGCAAGAAGTACAAGTCTAACGTTGCCTCAGCCAACACGAAAATCAACCATGACATCGCAGACACCACCACGCTCTTGCTCACTGAGGACATGCACTCCTTGTCACGAGAACCAACATCGGTCAACGTCCACGCTCGGTGGACCAACCAGACGCCAGCTTCACAGCTCGTTGACCAATCCCACGGCTTGCACCAACTCACACCCTGCAAGCCGTACGCCCTCAGCAACATAAGCAACTCTGCCAGAAGATAAACTCCAAACAAACCCAAGATCCAATCCAGGCAAGCACATCTCATAATCAGCCACCCAAGGCCTTGCTGGCACATGGCTCTCGCCATTCTCAAGCCCCAACAACCAGCATCTTTTGTCTGTGAAAGACCATTCACTGGTCGCCAGACACTCATCAATGGGGAACCTTCACTAGCCTAGCAGGCACAACCCACATCACAAAGGCTATCTGCTGACTCTCCGCAAACCAACACAGCATCTCAAGCCAATTCTCGCTCGGACACCACAATCGATCTCGAACCTAGCGCCAACTCTACTCTCTAAGGGGAGCACGGCAGAACCGCATGACAGGATCTCCCCTCGCTCCTCACATTGCTCAACGTAACACACCGAGAATTCCTCCCGTGCTGGTCGCAGACAGGGGATCAACATCCAACACCGACATCTCATCAGAGACCACCACACACAGGCATCGTCCAATCACTATCCAATCACAACCCATCTCAACTACTCCCAATGGACGCCTGCCAATCCCAGTTCTGCTCTCACCTTAGAGCCTCGGGACACAACCTCTTACAATCCACGGCACACTTCACCAGAACCGACAAGTGTCGCCTGCTACCACAGCAAGCTGGTCGACGATGCCATGACCAATGCTCACGGGTCACCAGACAATACACTTCTTACCATGGTCGATCACTCGATCAACCTCACCAGCCGCTCACGGCAAGCAACCGGGACCCATAATTTTGTCAGAGATCACTTCTCCAAAAATACGATCTCACCCAAGGATATAGCTTTCAACACAGAAATAGGGTACTCATGCGACAACTTCGCCAGCACGTTTACCCCAATTCTCAATCTAGCCAGTGCCACAAATCACAATGCCTCAAGCAACGGCATGACAACAACACGTCTCACGTAACCCGAGATAATCTCTTACCGAGGAACCAATCCTCCGACGCTCAACACATCCTCTGCAACTCCACAGGCTCCGATTCACAACACCTTGAAAAACACAACATCAACCTCGAATTCTCACGAACACCACCCAACTGGCACGCATCCTTCCGGAGTAGCACCAACACACCCTTACACATCAGGGAATGGGCAACACTTCTCACTGGCAACCACCTTGCCAACACATGATTTCTCTCACATGGACTTCATGGCACACGAGAGAGGGCAACCAATCCAGACACATGATGCAAGACGATGAACCTTAACCCAACGCGATCTCCTCCAACCAATGGGAAAACTCAATACTCCTCTGACCAACGGAAGGTCCCCGTGCTTGACCTAACCTCGAACCTTACACACGCTGGAAATAGCACCTTCCAGCACTGGAAAAACCATTACTCCCGTCAGGTCAGCACCTCTGACACACTCACCAAGTGTCTTATCGGACCACGATCACAACACCTCTCGATGCACCATCGCTGCGACTCCTTGAACCACAACACACCATGCCTCGAGCCACAGCACGAGCCATAACCGGCACCCGCCAACGCTTATCCTCGAGCCGCAAACTCGCCACTGAGCCTTCACATCTCGAACTGAATCCAGGACAACCACATCCCAATCCAAGAAGATCCTCTACTTATCTGAGCACATCTCGACTAGAGAGCCCGCTCTGCCACCTCGAACCATGATCTCAATGCCTCAGGGGCTGGATAAATCCTCAGCTGGAGTGGCCAATACCAATTACAACTCCCTCAGAGCACACTCACAGCCACCTAACCACGAGCAATCCTCACCAGTCACCTGACCTCGCTGCAGATTCCTCGAACACAGCACCGCAGTGGCACACCTGTCGGCAACCTCTGCCCAACGCAGCACAATCGGGGCCACCACTAATGAGGGAGAAGGCTCTCGATCTTGACCTCAGACCCCACGCCGACACTCCAACAATGACAGCAACCACCTTCACAGCGCCAACGCCTCGCACTCACGCTCTCACGCGAAAAACCAAGCGAAAAACAAGCAAGATATTCTATGCCAGCTGCCGACTATACTGGACCTTATGGACTCTGATCACTGTAATATCCTCATAGGAGTCCTTTGTTCTGATCAGTCTAATCTTCTCTTCCCTTTGCTTGGGCAGTTGTCGGTATTTGAACCATTGCATAAGAGGGTCTCTCCAGTCAGGCAGACTGACAGCTTCCGCTGTGGCGACCTCCCATTCTTCTTCTTCCAGTCCTTCTTCTATCATGCTAGGCACCTGTCGTTGGTTGATCACTCGAATGTCGAGTGACCCATCAGGCGGGACTGCTAGTGAGCTTGCCAGTTTTGCCACGGTGTCGGCTTGAGCATTCTCTCCTCTGGCGACGTGGCCTATCTCAAGGAGGTAGAACCACTCCATGAGCCCCTTGGCCTTAGTGTGGTAAGGGAGCAGCTCCGGCTTCCAGACATCGAACTCTCCCTGGACTTGCTTGACGATCAGCAATGAATTGCCAAATACTTGCAGCATTTTAATCTCCATTTGCAGGATAATCTGGAGGCCTATAATCAGAGCTTCATACTCTACTTCATTATTTGTGCAGGGCTTGTTGATGCATCAAGAAGTGTGCACCACTTCTTCATCTGGAGATTTAAGGACGATGCCGGCCCCGGCCCATATTTTGGTGCGCCCGGAGAAGGTCATTTCTGTTCTGGAGGCCCCGTCAAAATACAGCTGCCAGACTTGGTCGCTTCTAGCACTTCATCTTTGGGGAGTTTCGTAGCCAGCGGGGAGTCTTCAGGCACGGGGTGTGTCGTGAAGAAGTCCATGACGGCTTGCCCCTTGATGGCCTTCTGTGGCACATAGGTGATGTCAAATTCCATCAACAGCACGACCCACTTGCCGAGGCACCCCTTCAGGATCGATTGGGAGAGGATATGCTTGACGAGGTCAGCCTTGAAAATCAAGCTCAATTCATGGGACAGCATGTAGTGCCTCAGCTTCTTGACAGCGAAGACTAAGATGAGGCAGACCTTCTCGATAGGAGTGTACTTAGCTTCCGCCCCCACCAGTCTACGACTGAGGTAGTAGAGAGCCTGCTCCTTCCCTTCGTCATTGTTCTGGACAAGCATTGCCCCCAGTGAGTATTCGGTAGCCGCTATGTAAAGGATGATCGGCTTACCTTTGACAGGTGCCACCAGCACAAGTGGGGTCTTCAAATAATCCTTCAGCCGGTCGAAGGCATGCTGGCATTCATCACCCCAGCTGAATGGTGCATTCTTCATCTTTAGTTTGTGGAATGGCTGGCAGCGTCCCGATATAGGTTAGAGATGAACCTACGGATGTAAGCTAGCTGGCCTTGCAGGGATCTCAGTTCTCCCAAGTTCTTCGAAGGTGGCAACTTCTGGTTGGCTTTTATTTTAAAGGGGTCGATCTCGATCCCTCTATGCCGGATAATGAAGCCTAGGAATTTTTCGCTGGAGACGCTGAAGGCGCACTTCATCGGGTTCATCTTTAGCTCGTACTGCCGGAGCCTTTATAAGATGACTATGAGGTCACTCAGATGGTCACCCCTCTTCTTCATCTTGACGACTAGATCATCAATGTAGCACCCGACCTTGCTGTAGAGTAGCTCGTCGAATATCTTGGTCATCGCCTGCTGATACGTAGCGCCGACGTTCTTGAGGTCGAAGGGCATTCTCTTATAATGGAAGATTTCCTTAGGCGACCTGAAGGCTGTATGGATCCGGTCATGCTCGGCTATCCAGATCTGGTTATAACCAGACGAACCATCCATAAAAGACAAGGCCTCATGGCCGGTGGTTGTGTCAATCATCATCTCGGTGATGGGCACTAGGAAGTCATCCTTTGGGCATGCTTTATTCAGGCCGCGAAAATCTATGCAGATCCTAATCTGTCCATTCTTCTTCTTCACCGGGATGATATTAGCCAGCCAGGTGGTATATTAGCTTTCCGCTATAAAATTGACACCTATGAGCTTGTCGACCTCTTTGCAGACCTGGTTTATGAGCTCTGACCGCATGCGCCGGGGAGGCTACTTCACCAGTTCCACATTGGATCAATCGCCAATATATGTTGGGTAACTTCAGGGCTGAGACCGGGTATTTCTTTGTAGTTCCAAGTGAAGCAATCACGAAACTCCTACAGGAACTTCACATACTCTTCTCTTTCCTGGGGAGATATGAGGGCACTCAGAAAGGTCGGCCTGGGGTCACTCTCCGTGCCAAGATTAATTTCGATCAGCTCATCGATAGTAGCCTGACCGCCGTCTTCAATTTTTGGCGGGGTCGGTAGCAAATCGACAAAGTCTTGGTCTTCGCCCTCCTTGGCCTCGAGGATGTCGTAGGCCTCTTCTTCTTCCTCGTGACCCAATGCCGAGGCGGCATTCACCTCGCATCCCTCCTGGATTGCAGTCAGCGGGCCTGCGGGGTTCCCTGGCGCAGAAAGGTATAGGGCTACCCCGGAGTCTTCCAGGTAATCATCATAGATGGCTTCGACCAGGGTCGAGGTCACTGCATCTTTAGGAGCCTGGTGCTGGATGGATATCATGTAGACTCCTCTTCCGGGGCTGCCTGTCACATGGGGACGCGACGAAGCCACCACATAATCTCCCATTCTGAGCTCATCCCTATCGATCAGGTCTTGAGCAATATCTTTGAAGACATAACAGTCCTCAATGGCGTGACCGAGTATCTGGTGATAAGGGTAGAATAGTGGGTCACCGCTTCTCCGAACATCTTGAGGCCTCATGGACCTCGGGAGGAAAACCTTACCATAGTGATAGGCCCAATCAAAGATACCTCGGATCTTTTCTCTTGGGAAGGAGTAGGGCTTCTGCATCTTCTCTTGCAATGTAAGGCCTCGTCCAGCTGACTGTCTGGCTGAAGGGCTCGCCGTATTCCTCGTCCCCCTCCCTGACTAGATGGAGGTGTCGGGACTGGTAGCTCGGGACCAAGTCACGTCTTCACCCCACGGGCGGAGGGAGCCCTAGATCAGGTCGGCCAGAAGTGCAATTAATTCGGCCAATTGTGCCTTCAACATCTCGATCTCCCGTTGCTGCCTATGGTATAGGGCGAGCATGATGGGGTCATATCGGGGAGGGCCTGGAGCACGGCCCGTACCTCCGCTTCCTGCCTCGCCAATAGACGGGGATGAGAGAACCCTGATGATGCGGTCCCTTGCGGTTGACCCTTCGGAAGAGGGAGACCTTCTCCGCGCGCCTGCGGTGGAGGGGGTTCCAGAGGAATACTTCTTCGTCTTGTGTCTCTTCAGCTGGTGGCATAGGTTGTTTATTGTTGCGGGCTTCCTGTAGGGCTGCAGCCTTGACAGGGTCACCACCGAGTGGAGCCGAAATCGATATCACGTTAGCCTCGTAGTAGTCTTCCGATGAGAAGCCCAAACTCGGATGCTTGGTAAATTGTAGCAGCCTCCGGTCCAGATTTGGTGGGTTCCACATCTTTTCAAACATCTCCTTCTGGCTGAAGGGTTGATAAAGAGGAATCCTTTGTCTCGTGATCATTTCGACCGTCTGGTCAGCCATATGAGAGAGCCCTAGTATCGGGACGTGCGGGTCATGCAATTCGTCAGGGAGTCAACAATCATCATCTCCTCTGACTGGCTGTTCTTCGGCCACATAGAAAATAGTGGGCGGGCCTTCAGGATTCGGCACCTCGAAGGTCCTCAGTTGCTTGGCCGCTTGGCAGTCGAGCTCCGCTACTGGCTTAATGATTCCTGGCGAGACTTTAACATCTTCTAGCAGGTCCTCGAGGCGAGGTGCCCCCAGTGTGGGATAGATGGCGAGGGGAAACGCCCTAAATACCCCTTCTTCTTCTGCAATAAATAGCACATGCGAAGGAGCCACATAGCCCGGTGGCAGAGGAAACCAGCCTTCCGATTTTATTTTCTTCTTCCCTTTGTCCCAGGCAGCTTTAGGAGCCTGCTTCATCTCTTCTAGGTACAGATTAGCATCTGACAGATGACACTCAAACACCTCGAACGGGTGGAGGTCAGTAAAGATTCTAACTTCTTTTCCCTCACAAGGGCACTTGATGCACTGGTGCAAGGTGGACGGCACCACTCTGTTCTGGTGTAGCCAAGGCCGACCAAGCAATGCCTTGTAGGAGGTGTTGGAGTTGATTACATGGAACTAGACTTTGGTGATGAAGTCGCCAAAGGCCAGGTCAAATTCTGCAACCCCCATGGGCACCTCACATTTCTGGTTGAAGCTAGCAATCTTGACGTTCTTCACTTCGACCAGGTGCACATCAAAGTAATGCTTCTAGTACACCCGACAGGGGAGTATGTTGACTACTACTCCTGGGCCGATCAGGACGCTGTTGATAGGCTATCCATTCAGCTGCCCCTTCATGTAGAGCGGCCTATTGTAACTCCAGGTGGGCAAAAGCATGTCTTCTTCTATGAAGGCCACGGCTACTTCCGGGGACATCTCCGCTAGACAGGGTTCTAGGTGTGCTGGCGTTTGGAGTGTGGCAATGATGGCTTACCGCGTTTCTTTGTCCAGGGATAGCATCTCCCAGACGGTGAACCGGGTCGGGATCTTCTTGACGTGCCTGACTATCCAGTCAGTAGCACGCACCTTAAGCAGCTTCATCTCTTCGGGCTTGCCATGTCTACCCCCACCCTGGGCTTGGGGCGCTGGGTCAGAGGACGCTTGGTCTACTAGGTCTGCCGTGGCTGGTGGAGCCTGTAGGGTCGATTGGGCTTCCCCTTTCTCTTGCAAGAATTCGACGAGGTTGGGGATGCCGTCAAATTCTTCTTTCAGCTGAGGAGGGGTTACTGCTGGTGGAGCTGGGAGGCTGCTTGCTACTTTGGCCGGTTGGGGCCCCTGTGGTCGTGGTTGCTCTCCACACCGGGCCATCAAGAATTTAGTGAATGAGGGAGTGCCCCGGCTCTTGGGTCCTCCAGGGTAGAGTCCCGATGGAGGAGGGACCTCTACGCCTCGAACCTTAGGCTTGGGGACTTGGTATGGTTGGTCCCCCCTTAGCAAGATGTTGCGGTCAGCCGGAGGTGGGTGCCCCCATTTTTTTTCTGATCTAGTGGCATGCTGGGAGGTGGATCCTTCAGCCTGATTTGCTTCCGCTGGTTCACAGGGTGTCCCTTCCTCTTCTTCCTCTAGAGATAGGGTAGTGTCAAACAGCGCCGAGAGGGTGTTGCAGGCGACGATGACCTCCTTTTTTCTCTTATTTCTGGGTCTTCTCTTCTTCTTCTTCTTTTCTGTAGCGGTCGGCGGCTACTCTTCAGGGAATTTGCCCCCACAAGGGAGGCTCTTGTTCTGCCTGGACTTCTGCTTTGGGAACAAGTTCGAGGGACTCGAATTCCTCCCAGGGGACATATTCTTTCAGCTCAACAGACCAGATCTCGGGCTGTTCATAATCTTCAAGCCCATGAATGATGGCCTGGAGTCTCTCAACCGTCGGACTGACTTCTTTGTGCATCCGCACCGGGATGTGTTCTTTCTTATTGTAGGTGGGCCACCTCATGACTAGCCGAGGGGCCGTATCATGCCATACAGGGTTCACCGGTGGCGGTGCTGGCTGAAAAGGGAAAATACAATGATAAGACTCAAATAAAATATAAAAACTACATGCCATGACTCAAAGAAATGTGAAGAACATGATGACACATGCTGACGATCCATCTGAGCTTCGAAAAATGTGTAGGGGGTAAAGGATGCCCCCACCAGAAGGAATGCGAATGCATACAATGCAATGAATGTGATAAATGCATGAAATGCAAAGGATGTATGAGATGCGAAGAACACGAGTGGTGAGAGGATGGTAACTCCCTCCTCACCCAACGGATGGCCCATAAGGAGAAATTGGTGGTTGATAAGAGTGTGGATGGGATAGAATAGGAAGTGGATAGGGTAGCGGAAGGCCCCTTAGCAAAAGAATAATCGCCCCTCCATAGTAGTGAAAGTGTGCGGTCAAACAGCCCAGTGGATAAAATTAATGCCCATGATGAAGCTTCAATAATCAATGATAACTCCATCAGAGGGCTTAGAGCCATAAGGTGAGGGAGTTGGAGTGTTGGAATGGGGAGTTTCTTCCTGCCCAAGGATTGTGGTGTATGAAAAGTATTGAAAAAATGGGCATTCGCCCCTTGCACGGAAGAATGGACTTGATATTAGAGGGTTGAGACAAGGGGTGCCCTGCCCGACCCTTAGGCATGGACTTACATGGCATGGAAACATGGATATTCTCTTCTAGTGAGCATCGGCGGGGACTTGGCCTCTTCAACCACGCCCAGCACAAGAACGCAAATTGGCATCTGACAAATAAAGTCCTGCATCTTAACAACATATCCATGGCCAACTCCTTCTTGCCTAGCTCTTGTGTTTCGTCCTCGGCACAAATACTTGTAGAAGGACACCCATTCCGAGTAGTAGAGGAAGGAGAAGTGGAGGTGGATGCTCAATAGATGCTAACGAAAGGGTAACTGGAAGTGGAGGTTTAAACACATCGAGCTTCTCCCCTTGCTCAGAAGCGAACGTGGTTGGCTCGAGTGCAACAAGGAGTGGATCCTGCTCAGGATTAGCCATGGGTTTGGGTAAAGGGGTAAGTGGAGGGATAGCCAAAACTAGGTTTGGAGTTGTAGGTATAGTGGAAGGCCAGGGTAGCGGTGAAGGAGGGTTAATTGGAGAAGGTTTGATGGGGGGTTTGACGGAGGCTGAGGGCATGGAGGTTGATGAAGGTATAATTGGAGGTGTAGCGAGAGGTTCGGCGAAGGCCTGTGTTATGGAGGTTAATGGTGTAGTAGTTGTAGGTGTAAAAGGAGGTTTGGCGGAGGCTGGTGTTATGGAGGTTAATGATATAGTAGTTGGAGGTGTAGAAGGAGGCTTGGTACGGAGGAAGCGTTAGATTTTGTGAAGGCATGCGGTAGAGGTCTTGAGGGTAGGAGATGGGTCATGATGTGTCGGTGCGAGTGATTGGAGTATCAGCCCATCATTGTAGCACCAATTGGTCTCATACATAGGGTTGTGGTCGATGGCATCGTCCTGAGTAGGGAGGTCATCTAGAGGTAATGGAGGGAGAGAAAAATGAAGGAAACTCAGAATGGGTGCTTGAACATCTCGTGCCATCTCAAATTCATCATCATTAAATGTCACGTCAAATTCTTCATGATCATCAAACTCAAGTGGAAGCCATCATGGAGGCGTAATGATGGGTGGAGGTGTATAATGTTGTGGAGGGTTTTGTCGGTGTGAACATGGAGGCGGAGGGCCATATGGATGAGCGTGATGTGTGAAGGGAGGGTGGATGGCATTCACTTGATTATTAAAGCTCAGAAGAACATCTTGCTCACATATATTTGTAATGCCATTATCATTTCTCCTCTCCTTCCATTCTTTCTCCATCTTCATTATGTTGTTCATGAAAGCGTGAAGAGGGTTGACTTGAGGAGGAGGAGGAGGAGGAGGCCGCAGGCTCATGACCCTCTTCAATTGTTCCTCCATTAAAGTGACCTTATCAATGAGAGTCTGTTGGAGGGGTGTGACATGAGAAGTAGAGGGTTAGCATAGTGGCGTTGAAGGGGCAGCATATGATGGCCGTGGAGGGGGTTTAACGGGCTGACCCAAAGAAGGACCACCCGAGTGGGATTGGAAGGAGTATGAGAAGGAGAAGATGCACCCTCAACAATGGCCTTAAGGGCTTAGATTTGTTGAGGGGTGAGATGATCTATTGCATGTAAGATTTGGGAGACCTTTTCATCGTGGGGAGGAGATGGGCCCATGGGAGTAACGGCTTGCGATTGAGGCAAGGGACCATAAGATTGGAAATTGCCCATAGGTCGGGCAAGACCATGTGAATAAGGACGTGGTCCCTTGGAAAAATTATGGTGAGAATTATGAAGTTGAGGATTATAGGATGTGCTAGGTTGTGCATCCTCATGATTATAGATTAAATGATTATACATGTCGGTGTGATTATGAAAGCGAAACATTATGCAAATCAACAATATTCATTCAAAACAATTTGCAAAGACCAAACAAGTTGGATGTTTACGCTTGATTTTATTTGTTGAACCTTGATGTGAATTAAGGATTTTAAACAAGTTTAAATGATCCACTCAAGGTAGGGAACCTTGTTTCAATATGATTTTACTTCGGTGTACCTTCTAAAAAAAATAATTAACCAAACAAAAGAAAAGATATGAAACTAATGAATAAAATGAACCACCCGTGTGTGAACAAACAACAGAGTTTAAAAATTGGAACAACGATAATAAAAAATGCTATAACCATGTATACCTCGGGACCCTCGCTCCTCCGGACTGAGTGTGAAGAGAAGAGCAACGATGCCCCAATTGATTAGACGTGGGCCTCGGGAGCCCCCGATATAGCCATGATCCGAATTCATCTCGGGCCAATAGTTCGTTAACTCGACCCGCCTCTCTCGGGATCCAATCCCACCTCCACGTTAAACTTGCCACGTTTATGGTAGACATTTGTATGGTTTTATCGTCGTCTTTGACGCAACAAATGTAGACTACCGTCTGAACAAGGAATGGTCCGCAAGTGACCGACATATATGTATCTATGAACATTTATGCCCCAATGCAGGTTTGTTTAAATGTGATCCAACATTTCGCTCTCGCTTTCGTTATTATGAGTTTCAGGCCGTAGGGCCCCTTTTCTCGATGATCAATCAAGGGTTTTCCCCTCTCTGAGGGGATGTAATTAACGTCGTAACCTTTATGGAACGGCAGGTTCTCAGTCCTGACACGATACACATAATCGTCTAACTAGTCAGATCGAGCGCACCATGGGCTTCCACGAAGTCTGAATAAATCATCACCCAGGTGACTGGCACGCCCTCGCACTAACAAACTGAACAAGCGAATGAATAGACAAACAATCGAATGAAAGGAAAAATGCCCCCAAAAGTGCATCCACAGGGCCCCAAACCAAAATATTATGTTTTGTCAGAAGAACCTGGCGACCAGTTCCCCCGTCACTTCTCTTAGCGCTATCAATTCTGCCCATCTGGAGAAGTAGTTCGTGGACGCTAAGATATATTTGCACCCCGATGAAGATGCTGGCAGAGGACCCACCATGTCTGTGCCCCATTGAGCAAATGGCCAACTCGGGATGGTGGGGTGTAGCGACGTTGGTGGCCTTATTGACACGATGGCCTGTTCTTGACATTTCTAACAAGCTTTGGCGAACTTGCAGTAATCATTGAACATAGTGGGCCAATAGTAGTCTAGTTTCTTTATTTTAATTTTCATCTTCGGATCGACCTAGTGTGCCCCGGCTGACCCGGCATGAATTTCTTGCATTACCTACCAAGCTTCCTTCGTGGACAAGCAACGGAGCAAGGTTTTCTTTCAGGTATCTGCCATTATCCAGAATAATGTTCCGTTCCTCATTTCATAAGAATCCTTGATTCTAATTAATTTCATTTTTTTCTTTTTCCTTCAGGAGCTACCGGTGTTGGAACCAGTGTAGGAGATGCTCCCACCAATCAGGCAGTTGGACTTCCTCTACGGCCATGACTTCGTCCTCTTCTCCCTTTGCTGGGATTTCTATCATGTTGGGGACTTGTCGCCTGTTGATGGCAGTTATATTCAGGCTCTGATCTAGCGGGACTACTAAGGAACTAGCCAGCTTTGCAAGGGCATCTACCTGAGCATTCTGTCCTTGATGAACATGCTTCATTTGGATGAGATAAAACTTCGCCATTAGGCGCAGCACCAGTTGGTGATAGGGAAGGAGCTCCAACTTTCGGACATCGAATTCTTCTCCAACTTACTTCACGACTAGCATAGAGTCCTCAAACACCTAGAGCATTTGGATTCCCATGGAGAGGGCAATTTACAACCCGATAATTAAGGCCTCATACTCAGCCTCGTTGTTTGTACAGGGTTTGTTTATTGAACAGGAGGTATATATGACCTCCCCCTCGGGGGACTTCAGGACTATGCCTGTACCAGCTCTAACTCTAGCTACTTCGGTCGCTGGAGTGTCAATTCTGGAGGCACCATCAAAGTACAACTGCCAAAGGGTATGCTGCACTTGGTCTACTTCTAGGGTCTCATCTTCAGGGAGTTTCGCCTCTAGTGGGCAGTCTTCAGGCACTGGGTGTGCGGCAAACAAATCTGCGATAGCCTGGCCTTTGACAGCTTTCTTGGGCACGTAGGAGATATCAAACTCCATGAGAATGACCGCCCATTTGCCTAAGCGGCCTTTGAATGCCGGTTGAGATAGAATGTACTTCAGTGGATCTGCCTTGGGTATCAGCTTGATCTCATGCGACAACATGTAGTGTCAGAACTTCTTAGCTGTAAAAACCAGAGCTAAGTAGGTCTTCTCAATGTAGGTGTATTTTTCTTCAGTCCTCACCAACCTTTGACTGAGATAGTAGAGGGCCTGTTCTTTTCCTTCTTCATTATTCTGGGCCAGCATTGCCCCTAGGAAATAGTGTGTGGCTACTATATATAGAATTAGCGGCCGCCCTTTCACTGGTGCACCAAACATAAGAGGAGTCTTGAGGTATTCCTTCAACTTATCAAAACCTGCTTGACATTCTTCATCCTAATAAAAGGGGACAACTTTCATCATTAATTTGTGAAAGGGGTGACACTGCCCTGACAGGTTGGATATGAATCGCTAGATATAGGCGAGCCGGCGTTGGAGGGACCGAAGGTCAGAGAGGTTTCTTGGTAGAGGCAGCTCTTCAAACAAGGCCGGAGACAGAAGGGAAAAGAGATGTATTGTACCTTGATAATCCATTGAGAGATGAACTAACACGATTGATATATATATAGTTGCACAAGCCCTCGGCAACCACAGCCAGCATGAGACAGGAAGCTAGGGCGGTCACGGTACAGAGCAAATAGGGCCAGAGGGAGATTAAGGGAATTCTTGAGGTGGCCATGACGGTGACGACTATCGTTTCCAAGGAAAAGGGCATAAGAAGTTGACATCAAATCAAAGCGACAAAATGAGAAGGAAAAAGTTAAAAGCCCTTAAATTCTTTTAATGTTGTCGGGATCATGGTGGCTGGCGGACGATTGAATAGAGTTACTATGAATTGACGGAGGTTTAATCTCACCTGAGTATAGTTCTCCGGAGATGTGCAACAACGTTGCAGCCCCATCCGGACATCATCTATATTGATCATATACCAGCAAGCAGGTCCTCTCTTCCCGGCACAAGAGCCGACGGGCGTCACGGCACATTCCCATGCATGCATGCCGTGCCGCTAGAAGCAAGAAACGTCTGCTTCAGAGTGGAACTAAAGAAACTTTATACCGGACCATGCAGTCACATGTCTTGAACGTTTAGAGAAGGACCACAGCCATCTTTCAAGCTCTTTCGTCAATTCAGACGCCATCCATGTCGTTGGATGGGAGCAGCAACAACGGTACCGCCCCCCTCCACGGGGCACATGCAGCCTTTTTGGGACCTCTCTCTGCCCTCACATTGCCCTCATACATTTCTTTTTTTTTTTCACTGAAGGTAATACTTGCAAGGTGAAAAGCGAGGGAGTCCGTTCATCCCTTCATTGCGGAAGGGATAAGACGTGCCACCCCGAACATCAAAAGATGCCAAAGAGTCCGACAGGTCGATACAACCTGCTAATGACGCGGACTAACAAAACCGCTGAAGCGATTAGGCCGCCGACGATTCCTACGGTGGCTCCGTCGGGCAGGTTAAAAGTCAAAGTCATCGAACTCCACGGTTGGCTCATCAACCAAGTCAAGACGATCGTCGGCTTGGCTGACGAGCACGTTGGCCTGCACCCCAACCGGATCATCAAAGGTAGGCTGGAAGGAAGCAACAGCCGAGGTGGATCGCCGGAGCCCAACAGCAATAGGAGGAGGAGGATCCGTTCCTCGTCGGTCGGCGTGAAAGGTCAGGACGACGTGGTGGGACTTCAGCTCGACCGAAGGTGGGGCAGAGATGCAATCGACGCTCGCGGGGCACGTCGGGCGACCCGCCAATCCATTTCAATGCTAACATCACCATCCACTGCAGAAGATCACACAGGGGAATCAGACCTATCTTCCTGTCGCCGAGTGTGGTTATGGAATATACTCCTCCGGTTGACGTAGGCGCATTCGTAGTTTGCCCCCGGTTAGATGCGGCGGCCGGAAGGCGACAGGAGAATCGTCAGCATGCGCATACGGGCACGGCTGATCTTGATCCCACCCTGTCTAGATCATCGTCTGCGTAATCCGATAAGCTGCTTATGGTATCTGTGGATCCACAGTTGTCAATGGAACGAAACACAGGCCGGACAAATCTGAATATGATCAGTTGATCACCCGAGACTCTGATTTTTAGGCCAGGGTTCTAATAAGGCCGAGTTTGGAAACCCATTAGGCCTCGGGGATTTTTCACAATCCCAAAGATATCTGATCGGTGAGAGATTTTTTGAAAAATCGGAATCTCATCTGAGGTAGCTTGATGTCTTTACAAACGTGTGGGATGTCTATATATTAAATTGCTTTTTTATCTGTTTTATCGTTAACGCTACGCGCTAAGAAAGATGATGTTCATTCAAATCATGTAAAGCCGCGCCCTCGAAAAGGAAGAAGACGATGCGACATCAGTTCAACAACCACGGAGGTGGCGATGACGCCTATGGGATGCTGAGCCGACGGGCAACGAAGCGCCGTCCATTCGCATGATCTCTTCGGCTTTCGGGCCACAGCGACCGGCGAGGAAGGCCTCACCTGGATAGTAAGAGGACGATGCGGCCCGCTCTGACGGAGCGGACGGGCGGTGACTACGGGAGGCATCTATAGAGGGGTGGCGTCTGTGGACGGGCAACTGCGGGCGGGTCTATGAGTCGTCAACAACAGTCCAGCACCGGTGGCAATAGCAGTAAGCCGGCGTCAGCAATCCGGCCGGCTCCGACGTCTGGACGTCGTCGGCGTCACCATTGAAGATCCGCAAGAGGGGGAAAGCATGGTTGAAAGGGTAAAATGCCTCCCGTGAATCCACTGCCCCCGTGAGAAGCTGCCTCCCCTACTTCTATCGATTTCAAGAAGTGAGACTCTGTTGTGTCCATGTCTCTCACCTCCTAAGAATCATTCTCACTCGCAAGTTGAGGTGAAATTGGCACATTTACAAATGTTTATTTCTTTTTGGGAGATTCCAACGATTAGAATTCCACTCCCAAGCTGAGGTGAAACAGGCGCATTTAGAAATGTTTATTTCCTGTCGGAGGATTCCAACCAACGATTGGAATTCCCCTCCAACGCATTTACAAGCATGCCCTAAGCGCAGACTGAAGAGTTGTCTTTATTTGAAACTGGAGTTTATAACAGCCTGACTTGGCTTCTTGGTGTGCAGGTGCCTCTGATTTGCCCACACTTGGGGGTTCTTCAGAGATCTCATCTGGCTCTTCGAGTAGTGGCAGTAAGGCGATGGAGACCGATGAGAGCTCAAGCTCGAGCTCTTCTTCCTCTGAGGCCTCTTCTGCCGGGGATGCCGAGATGGAGGCGGCTCTGGAAGGTATATAGAAATCCTTCCCCCACCCTATCGGCTTTAGTCTAGAGTTTATAGCAGGGTATTGACATCATTATATCATGACCAGGGCTGGAATCTAAGGGGGAGCACGTGTCGGCTCCTATCGAGGATGACCAGGGAGAGCCTCATGTGCCCTCGGTGGTTGCCAGGGACGACCGGAAGGTGGAAGAGCCTCTGCCCTCGCCGACTCCAGAGGCGAATGCCGCCGATGTGGAGGAGAGGTTACCCTCACCAACCCCTAGCAGAGATGCCGCAGGCGCGGCGGGAGCCATGCTAGGTGAGGATCAAAACCTTTCTCAGGTTTTTCACCTTGTCTTGTCACAAGGAAGCCCTGGGTGTTGTTGACTCCCCTTTGTGTTTGATGGGATTGTGCAGGTCCTCCTGGTGTACTGGCTGAGATGGGCCACTCTTCCATGGACTTGGGGGTCGAGTGGCCTATGTTTGCTTGTCCACTAGAGCCACTGTTTGACGCGAGCGTGGGTACGGCCCTGCTTCAGCGGGCCCGAGGCTACCTGGGAGGCGACCCCCTGCCTTCTCCAGAGGAGCTTAGGCAACGGTTGTGGAACTGCACCTAGGGCTGCCACAGCCTCGGCTTCTCAAGTGAGCTCTGGATGTCTGGCTTGGCCGACATCTGGGTAGAGTACCTGTGGCTTCTGGCAGCTCAGAAGCAGAGGGCACAGCGGTTGGCGGCCATCCGAGAGGCGCAGGAGCCGTGCGCTCAGCTTGCGTCAGCGGCGGCCGAGCAGAGGAGACATGTCGACACAGCCGTGTCACTTTCTAAGGACCACACCATGCGACTGAATGAGGTGAAGAGCAGAGCTAAGGCATTCCAAAAGGCCTTGGAGGAGCAGCGGCGAGCCATAGAGCTCGCTGAGGTCGAGTAGCGGACCGTCGAGGCCGGGGCCGAGGCTAGTGCTCAGCTTGCGTCGACCTTGGAAGCGGAGCCGGCGACTGCGGAGTCTCGCCTGGCAGCGCTGGAGGGGAGTGAGCCTGGGCTCTAATTGTATCGCCCCTCTTTCTTTTTGTCGTCCGGACTACATGCCTATTGTCATCCCAAGGGCATGTCTTGGGCTCCTTTTTATAGAGTATGAATGACAAACTCCAAATTTTGATGTTGTTATTTGCTGGGTTGTGTCACTTCTCATTCTTTGGAGTAGTGTCGAGTGCAGGGACTGGCGACCACTTACTATTAGTCTTGCTTTATTTTCTCCACCATGTACTGATGTAGGGGGCAGGAGACTGGGCTTACCCAGTTTCAGGGTATTGACATAGAGGACTGGGAAAGGGGAGAGGTGCGACTAGATTTTGGATGCTGGCCTGAGTGCTGGGTACTAGGAAATAAGAGAAAAGACCAAGTGTTGGGGGTTAGTCCCTTGACAAAAGAAGGGGAAGACCTATGTCGTGTAAGGTCAATGTAGGCCCGTTGGGACTTGGGGGACCACAAGATTAAGGCTGGGAATTGATTCTGGCATGTTTCGATTGTAGGCTGACGCTTGGTATTGACTGTCTTTATGTCGTTAGCTGGCAATGTAGTTCATATTGGCTTGAAAAACTGGAGCTGGGTTGGCTGAATGGCCCCGGGAGGCATCACAACCGAAAGCTAGGATTGGGAACTGGAGCTGGCTGACTGACCTGTGACGGGGTTATAGCTGAAGTGCTGAGACTGGATGCTGGCACTGGGTCTGGGTAACTGGTCCTCTGATGCGCTGTAGCTGGACTGTTGGACTAGCACGGGAACCAAGTGGCTGGCCCATGGGAGCATTGCAGCCGCGACGTTGGAGCTAGCAACTAGTGCTGGAACTGAGCGGCTGGCCTGTGGAGGCGTTGTAGTCATAGTGCTGGAGTTGGCAACTGGTGCTGGAACTAAGTGGCTGGCCTGTGGAGGCGTTGTAGCCACGTTGCTAGAGCTAGAGACCGGTACTGGAACTAAGCGGCTGGCCTGGGGAGGCGTTATAGCCACGATGCCAGAGCTGGTAGGCCAACCGTGGAGGCAGGTAGCCGAGCGTTTGATGCTGGAGTTGATGTAGGGCCACCCTCGGGAGCGTAGTGGCCATTGTTGTTGTGGGGTAGTGCTGAGGTCGCCGTCGACAGAATGTCGTGGTCAACGACCTTCGTCTGGGAGGAGTGGAGAGGAAGAGAGTTTTTTTTTCTCCTTACCAGCTCTAACGCCCTTGTGGGTTTTCGCTAGAGCTGGCCCCTTTTAGCTTTTTTCGGTATGCCCTCGCGGGTTTTCACACCGAGGGGTAACCCAATTTTGCCTGAGGTGCCCTTTCGAGTTTTCACCTCAGCTGGGTTGATGGTAATTTTTGCCCCCAGTCACCTCCTTGTGGAGGGAGGCCTTACACTACAAGAGAAGCTACGGAAGCCCTACTCCTTCCCAAAAGAGAAGACCCGAGGCATCTTTGATTGGGTCTGTCACTACGGCAAGGTCTCTCTCCCGAGGTCCAAGAGGCCCCAGGATGTTCGGAGAAGCGGTGACCCGCTATTCTGCCCTTATCACTAGATATTTAGTCATCCTATTGAAGATTGTTACGTCTTCAAAGACATAGCTCAAGACCTGATTGACAGGGATGAATTAAGAATGGGAGATTATGTGGTAGCCCCACCGCATCCCCACGTGACGGGCAGCCCCAGGAGAGGAATATACACTATATCCATCCAGCACCAGGCCCCTGAAAATGTGGCGACCTCGGCCCCAACCGAAGCCGTCTATGATGATTACCTGGAGGACGCCGGGATGGCGTTGTGCCCTCTCGTGCCAGCAGACCCCACCGACCAGTCGGCCACGGCCCTGGAGGAAAGCGAAGTGAATGCCACTTCGGCACTGGGTCAAGACGAGCAAGAGGAGGCCTTCGGCGTCCTCGAGGCCGAGGACGGCGAAGATCAAGACTTTGTCGATTTACTGCCAGCCCTGCTGGAAATTGAAGATGGCGGTCAGGCTATTGTCGACGAACTGATCGAAGTTGATCTTGGCACGGAAGATGACCCCAGGCTGACTTTCCTAAGTGCTCTCATACCTCCTTAGGAGAGAGAGGAATATGTGAAGCTCCTACATGAGTTCCGCGATTGCTTTGCTTGGAACTACAAGGAAATGCCCAGCCTCAGTTCCGAGGTGACCCAGCACATATTGGCCATCGACCCCAAAATGGAGCCGGTGAAGCAACCTCCTTGGTGCATGCGACTGGAACTGATAAAATAGGTCTGCAAAGAAGTCGACAAGCTTATAGATGTTGACTTTGTGGCAGAGAATTAGTACACCACCTGGTTGGCCAACATCGTCCCAGTGAAGAAGAAGAACGGGCAAATCAGAATCTGCGTGGATTTTCGCGATCTGAACAAGGCATG